>CM035138.1:10082500-10677500 GCA_020205605.1 Panax ginseng | reverse complement strand
ATTTTTTTGGTTATCTATTTTTAAAGAAAAATTAATTATTGTTGAGGTTTGGTGAATTATGATAATTGTTATGTCTGATTGTAAGTTATTTTAGGTTGCAAAAAATCTTTAGGCAATGTAATATTTTTCGAATTTTAATCTAATTTTTCGTTACGTCGTGCCTTTAGGCACGGGCAATTACTAATATTTAATATTTTCTAACATATCATTTTTAATGCATAATATCGTTAATCTTTTTATTATTTTATTTTTTTTATACACATAAATACATAAATTTATAAAAAAATTTGGGCTCTCCTCAACTATAGAGTACCCCGCTACTCTTCTTTTCCTGTTTAATTAGGACACTCTATATACTTTCAAAATAATATTTCTACCAAAAGTAAATTCTTTCTCATAATAGTAGGATTTAAAGAGTTGCCTAACATGTACAATTATATATTACATTAAAAAAAATTCAAAACATATATATATATATTATTTTTCTTGAAAGAGCTTTTTCTCTTTATTCATTCAAACTTCAAAATTCAGGAATTTTCATTATAAATTCAAATTTATCAATTTATATATAATAAAAAAAAACTTTCAAAACAAGAGGTGACTTTGAAATAATTTTGTGGAGTTAAAATGACACGAATTGTCATCCAAATTCTATTAAAGTATTTCTTAAATATAAAATTTTGACTTTAATTTTGATCATTTTAATTATATCAAAACATTTTTACAATGTATTTATTTAATTTGAAAAATCCACAATTTTGATTAATTAGCTTTGGTCGAACATGTATAAAGATTCATTTGATGTTACAAGTAATTCACAATGTATAATTTTGAAATCAAAAAATTCAGATATTTTTTCCTATAACACGAAAATCAAGATTTAATGCTTAATTCCGGGAAACATTAGTTGATTTTAAGTTTGAACACATTGAGAAGTTTGACTAAACGGCAACGTATTGATTTAAACATTGGTCTCCCATTTCTCTACTGTTTGTTCGTTGCTACAACTTCATACACCCTACATTTCGCTTAGCGCATATTTCGAATTTATAATCCGACGGTCCATAACCTCCAACACGATTTCAGCTTTTTATAGTTAATCACTTCTCTCTCCTACTTCATCTCCCCGCCATTTCTTTCTCCGGGAAAAAAAACACACACATAACCAAACCCCATCTTTCTTCAATCATTTGTCCCCAAAATTCATAAATTCTCAATTCTCAAATGTGACGCTGCTGCATTTTTTCAAATTTCTGACAAAAATACTCTGATTTTGGCTGGATCCAAATGAGCAGAAACAGATATGAAGATAATCCGCTTAAATTTCTCTCTCTTGCGATCTTGGTCGCCGTCATTACATTGGGTTCATCGGTTGCCGCACAGCCGGCAACAGATGAGGAGCCACCTAGTGCGGCTGAGGAACTCATATCGCAGGCCGTGTTTAAACGATTTAGTAATTTTACAGCATTATTTGGCCCGGAAGTTAGCGAAAAGTTGGAATTTTGCATCGACGATGTGTAAGTCTAGTAGCGGTTAGGCAATGGATTTCCAAATAAAGAGAGTTAATTTCTGTGATAAATTATGCTAGAGTTGATTTTTACATAAGTTTATTTGACTAAACACATTGAATCTTTTTGAATGATTTGCAGGGATGCTGAGTGGAAATTGGCTTTCGATTTTTCGGAGCATACCCAGTTCTTGAGTGCTTGCATGAGAAAGTTAGAAGGTATGAACTATGAACTGCGATTCAAAACTAATTGTATTCAAGCCTAATTATACAAGCAATATGGTGGATGTTTAATCAGTTTGTCTGATTTTGGTAATTAAGAACTTGGTTAATGGTTACAGGCTTCAGGCTTGTAGCAATGATATAGTTTTACACTAATTAGTTTAATTACAATATTGGTTTGAGTAATAAAGCTTGGACTAGTTTTAGAAGCAGAGAAGAGAAATCACTAGGCTAGTCATTAGCACTTGATAGTAATTTTTTAGGATGATAACTGTTCTGTCTTGACTGCGGCCTTCCTACTATAGAAACAGAGTCCAATAGGCGACATATCAAGATCAAGCTGATTATTTTGCAAGCCACCCTCAAATTAGCAGTCACTGTCCTAATCCATGTTAATAAGGGATACTGACTTTCTTATGGAATTGAAAAAATTCTAACCTTAAACTAGTTCCAGATTCTCTTATTGAACTAGCAAATTGTGTATGAGTACTTGTGCTCCCAAATATGGTACTTTTACGTACCAGGATTCTAAATTTAGTGTACCAAAATATTTATTTGTTGTTTCACCTATAGTTGCACAAATATCACTATTCTAACTAAATATTGAATACCCTAACATCACATTTTCACTAAATTATTAATGGAACAAATAACTTGTTGATTCACTAAAAATCTTCTATAAAACTTATTTTTATTGCATTTAGATTCTTAGAGAATTCCTAACTATAAGCACTCATATAAAACTACCATAGAGTGTCTTGTTTTAGTCAATGTAGCGTACTGCGTATGATATGGATTCCACAAACCGAAACGAACTGTGTTCTAGGTAACATTGTTTAAATTATTCAATGGATTAATACAAGAACACCTTGGCAATCTCTCATGAATTTTGCTTGGAGTTGCAATAATTTAATTACAAAAGCATAGGAGCTTCAAGCTACAAACTACAACAATGTTAAGGTGCCAAAGATTCTTGGATAAGGAGCTCAATTTATCATTTCTGATTTCTGTATAGTTTGGAAACTGATAATGATGTTGAAGTGGGGTTTTCACTGGTTTCTCTTCAGATAGTGATATTTGGCTTATAATAGCAAATTCACCAAAATTAATACCTTTAGAAAGACGTGACAGTTAATTTTTGCCAATGATAGTAAATTCTCCAAAATTAACCTATATAAAGAAGTGATAGTTAATGCTTTCTCTTTTTGTTGAAGCATGAAATGCTACCATGTAAATTTAAACTACCCCAATTTTTTTTCCATAAGGAAAGAAAATAGATTTCATGCCTGCTGAGACATACTTATCCACTAAAAGGTAGGGCGGGGGAGAGAAAGAAAAATAATCTACTTGATGTTATTTTGATTACAATTACTCTTCAATTTCCTTAGTGTGATAACTTGTTGGGATTCACAATGTGTAGGTCGAAAATTGGTGCCAATAACACCATGAAAAGGAAAGGGCCTCTCCACCTGTCTTGTCCTTGAACTAGATTGTGATCAATTTACTTACCAACCCTACAACTTATCTTTGGCTATACTTTGCTTGAAAGTTGCCTTGTTGTTAATTGCTTTCTATAAAAGTATGCCTACATATTCCAGTATAGTGTTTCTGGTATTAAATGTTGTTCATAAAATATGCAAAAATATAAGAAATGTTATAGAAGTAGGAGCAAAAGAGGTGTCATGATGTTGAGTACTGGGTTTCAGTTTATGATCATACCACCAAGTACTAGGAGTCTATGGTTAGTGCTAATCAACCAAACTATATAGCAACTAAAACTGAAAGGCATAACTTCCATATTAATACTATTGAGATGACCAAGAATTGTGTGTCAATACGTTTTATATACAGCGGAGAGGCTCTTTCATAAACTCAATCTGCGATCAAAACTGTTTGTCTCGAATATTGTTTTATTAGACTTTGCAAGATCTTGATTGGAAAGTTGAATACATTTATTCATAGATTGGCTTAGATTACCCTGATAATTTTCTTGTGATTAATAGGAGATCTTCAGCAGCGCTTTTGCACAGCAGCAGAAATAGAGTTCTACGCCCATAGTTTATTTGACAGTGCTGCAAGTGGTGATAACTATGTGAGTCCTAACAAGAACTGTAATTTAACTTCATGGGCTCCTGGATGTGAGCCAGGATGGTCTTGCAGTGTTGGAAAAAACAAGTCGGTTGACCTAAAAAATAGAAAGGAAATGCCTGATAGAATTCAGGACTGTCAACCTTGTTGTGACGGTTTCTTCTGCCCGCATGGCCTAACCTGCATGATGCGTAAGTATTTAGAGAACCATTAGAACTACTGTTGTTGTAATATTATCTCCTATGTTTATTATGTTTTAATTATTTTTACGGGTTGTGGTTCTATATTGGTAAGTAATTATTTTTCATTTTAAATATAGGTTAATATTAAACTGTATAAAATACATTCAAACGGTATAAAAAAGTTGCGTCACTGGCGCATGTCACTATTCCGGTCAAAAAACCAACTGGAGTTGCCTATAGAGTGGGGGTCCCAAGTGAGAACTTCTATACTTCGTGTGCTTGTTTGTGACACGAGCTATACTTGGAGGGACAGATTAGCCTAAAGATGATTTAAAAGGGGAATCTTGTTTAAATATAACTATATGAATTGGTGAATACAGACAGTGATAAACCACAAAAAGGCATCCATACATATTTATGCTAGAAGACTGACAAATAAGACTATCATTTAGCCATGGTGTGGAAGCAATAGTGAGGGAATGCTAGCAATAAAATGGTGAGACTCTGTATAAAGAGCTGAAAGGTTTGGGTGAAGGAGAACATTTAGGAAGAAAAAGATAATAAGCTATGGTAATAGTTGCACTTAATTTTACTTTCTTTTTTTTCTATAAAGGCTAATTTGCATATCTTTGTGGAGTCCAAAGTTCTAATTATGTAGTTTCATTTGTTGTATATTGAAGCTTGCCCGCTAGGTTCTTATTGCCCTATTGCACAACTCAACAAAAGTACAGGTCTATGCGATCCGTAAGTTAGATTTTTCTCCTGATTTTTTTTTGTTTTTTTACACTTTCATATTCTTTTTCTTATTTAAATATTGATGTGCACAAAAACAAAAAACTGTAGCTATCGCTACCAACTACCTCCTGGGCAGCCAAACCATACTTGTGGAGGAGCAGATAACTGGGGAGATATTTTGTCTACTAGTGAGGTATTCTGTTCAGCAGGATATTATTGTCCGACTACTACACAGAAAGAAGCTTGTACTAGGGGGTATTTATTATTATCCCAGAACTTTTAAGACTTTTTCTACTAGGCAATAAATATTACTCTTGTTTTTGTATTCGAATTTTTGCTGCCTGCCGATTTATTTACTTGCACTTTTGTCTGTTTATTCTATTACAGACATTACTGCAGGGCCGGCTCTACAACTCAAGAAGGTAATTTTCTCTCTATTTATGAGTTTACTGCATACTGCATCACCAGTAGTCCTATTCTTCCAATGGTTAAAATAGCTACGGAAAAAGTAATTGACAAATACACATGTGGTTAATGAGTGAAGCAGAAGTGCGAAAGAGTTGATCAATAAAATAAAAAGGGAACCCTAGAATCTACTAAAAAGATAAGTTCTTGAATTTACCTGGGAAAACCTTAAAAGTCAACTAAAAAGATGAGTTCCTGAATCCAGACTAACCTATTAGACTTTTGGATGTCCTATTGATCCTGAAAATGAGCTTCAACCTGTCTAACATCTTTGAGTATCCTTCAGAAAGTAGAGATCAGAGTAAGACCTATAAAAAATTGCCATATGCTGCTTTTGTCCGTAGATGTTCCAACATGTATGCAATTATTGTTCATTTTGTTTAAATAATTGATTATGAATGTCATGAGGATCAAGGATAAATGTGAATCCTTATAAAATGAGAATTATACCGCTTGTTATTTATGATGATGGTGGATCCAAATTAGATATAGAATATGGTTGCTTCTATTTTCCAACAATAGCAGAATAATCATGTTGTTTGATGGCTGCTTTTGTGCTTGGCTTTCAAATTTTGTTCTGTGGAAGGTAGGCATGTAAATCTTACCAAAGCTTTATCAGAAAGATCTCTATTTCCATGCTTTTAATGAGAGTTAGAACTTCAAACTGTGAGTGAAGACAAAATGTAACTTTGAATAAATTTTCAGATTGCTTTCGGCTGGCAACTTGTGAACCACAAACCGCGAATCAGAACATTACTGCTTACGGCATCTTGTTTTGTGTAAGTGGTCATATTGCTCTCTAAAGTCATATAGACGAGGCAGGTTAAATCACCCATAATTATATGTAGTTACAGAACAAATCTTTCTGTTTATTTTGGTTGATTGTTTTACCAACGCTTCCTCTCTAATGGCATCTCAAATTTATAGATTGATGTTGTGTTTTGCATGTTAGTCAGAATTTTTTATTTATTTAATTCTTTATATTATGAGAAATATGAGCAAAGAATCACAAGAAACATGATCCATCACATTAATCAATTTTCCCTTACAGTGGCTGCTTCTCCAACTAGGTCAGTTGTATCCCTTTTCAGGTGGAAATGAATGGATTTTGTTGCTTCTCTTGGCCCTCTTGAGATAATCAGAGATGGACGTGAGATTGACATATGTTTTGACAAAATAATTTTAATTGACCTGAACTTGTTTTGGTGTTCTCCATTATAAATCATCTCGTCTATACATATACATGTACATATATTTATGTATCTATGTATGTATATTGTATTAATACTCTCTTGGAGAACTTAACAGATTGAGTTCATTTAAGAATGGGATTTCCAGAACGACTGAAATATTAATAAATTTCTAAACTCAATAATGCGTTCCATTTTATTGTCAGATTGCAATTGAATCTCTTGAAGGCAAACTGCTGAAAATTCCCCTTTTATCTGTCAATGTAGGTTGCGTTGACACTCATACTACTCATTATTTACAACTGTTCTGATCAAGTACTCTCTACTAGAGAGAAGAAACAAGCAAAATCCAGGGAAGCTGCTGCAAGAAGTGCAAGAGAAACAGCACAGGCCCGTGAAAGATGGAAATCTGCAAAAGATGTTGCCAGAAAGCATGCAGTTGGACTCCAGAGCCAGCTATCACGAACATTTTCTCGAAAAAAATCTAGCAAGGGTTCCCTACCACCCATGCCGAAAGGAAAGAAAAAAGAGCAAAGCAACCTTACAATGATGATGCGCGAGCTTGAAGAGAATCCTGATGGTCATGAAGGCTTCAATGTGGAAATAGGTGATAAAAACTTGAAGAAGAATATGCCCAAGGGTAAGCAGTTGCATACACGCAGCCAAATTTTTAAGTATGCATATGGTCAGATAGAGAAGGAAAAAGCCTTGCAGGAGCAGAACCAGAATTTAACTTTTTCCGGGATAATTTCAATGGCTACTGATGTTGAAGTCAGGAGCAGGCTTCCGATTGAAGTTGCTTTTAATGATTTAACACTTACTTTGAAAGGGAAAAACAAGCACCTGATGAGATGCGTAACAGGGAAACTTATGCCTGGCCGAGTCTCCGCTGTCATGGGTCCATCTGGGGCAGGGAAGACAACATTTCTTTCTGCTTTGGCTGGAAAAGCAACTGGTTGCACCATGACTGGTTCAATTCATATTAATGGGAAGTCAGAATCAATGACCTCATACAAGAGGATTATTGGATTTGTGCCCCAAGATGATGTAGTGCATGGCAACTTGACAGTGGAGGAAAATCTTTGGTTTAGTGCGAGATGCAGGTATGTAATCTTTACTTCTATTAATCAGGCCAGTTGTAGTTCCTCTGTTTCCTTTTTCTGCATCTTAAAACAATTTTCATACAGAGTTCATTAGCAACCATCTACTTGTATCATATGTTTCTGTTTAGGTTGTTATCGCTTTATGTTTCTTCCAGAACAGCAAAACTTCCGGGAACTATAAAATTGTCTTCAAATGATCATTGTGGTGACACATGCTGAATCATTGTATCCAGGGTTCATTTTATTGCATTCTACATTTGAATTCGTTGTTAATAATGTAAACTTTGTAATTACTAATTAGGTCTTTACCCACTGTTTTCCTGCCAATGCAGGGTGCACGGATGGTAGACAAGTATAAGCATAGTGTCTACAAGTGTATTTTTTGTATATCCTGGCTACTCTTGGAATCCAATTCACGCTCTTATGCTTTCCTGACCACGCATTTCATCATTTTACCAAGAAGTGGCCCTTTTATTGAGTATAATGTTATCCCACATTTAAATATCTTGAGAATTATATCTAGCATAAAATGACTAGGGCCAACTCTTCCATTGTCAATTGGTTTTGGGTTGAGAGCTTGATGTCTTTGCATGCTAGATTTTTGGGCCCATTTTATAATCCAGCGTTGTATCAGAGTGGGTCTATCTTTGGGCTATTTAAACACTCTTCCCGTCAGTCCATATCTTAAAAGTCAAAGTTACCCATTTATTAAGTAGTAGCCACTTTTTAATTACGCCAAAGAGTTGCCCGTGGTTTACTAGCTCTTCAAAGGTTATATTGCCAATTTCTTATATGGGTCTGTATTGTGTGTGATCTCATATTCATTAGTTCATGTGCAACCCTCAACCAATTGGGTTACACACAAGGGGAAGTGTTAGAGTATAACATTATCCCTCACCAAAATATCTTGAGAATTATAGCTAGAATATAATGACTAGGGACAACTCTTTGCATTACCAATTAATTTTGGTTTGAGAGCTTGTTGTCTTTATATGCAAGAATTTAGGTCCATTTTATAATCTAACATTTTTTTGCCATGATTTTTCTTTTCTATTCTTTTAAGTTCACACATGCATGTGAGGTAATCAGGGTAGTGGAAGGGAGTCATTTTGGTTGAGAGTTAACAAGCTGGAAGTTTGACAGTAGACCAATTCCGAATTTTTTTAAATGTTATTTTTCCTACCATTCCTAGATTTTATTCAAGTACTCTATAATTAAATATATAAATGTCCACGCCAGATTTTCATGTTTTTATGAGTTGCATCATACTTGATGCAACTTGACCACATGCATTTTTTATCTGACTTGAGATTTTCTTGAGTAGCTGAATCAATTGATGTATAAATGTTGACTAGCCTTTACCATAATACCATGTGATGTCATAGACAATGCTTAACCTACTTTTTATTCTAAATTGCTGTCTCCTTTCAAAGGCATAAACAATAGAATAATTTAGGTTGTCTTTCTACTTGTTTTTCGTAATGTCTTTTTATTTCCTGTTTACTGCTGCACTAATATGCAGTAATCATGATACTGTTATTTATTCTTATGCATTTTTAGATTACCTGCTGATCTGCCAAAAGCAGAAAAGGTTCTAGTTGTTGAAAGAGTTATCGAGTCCTTGGGGCTGCAGTATGTGAGGGATTCCATTGTTGGGACAGTGGAGAAACGGGGAATTTCTGGGGGTCAAAGAAAACGAGTAAATGTCGGGCTGGAAATGGTTATGGAACCTTCTCTGTTGATCTTAGATGAACCTACTTCTGGTTTAGATAGTTCTTCTTCAAACCTACTACTTAAAGCACTTCGTCGTGAAGCTCTTGAAGGAGTAAACATTTGCATGGTGGTACATCAACCAAGGTAATTATTGACATTCAAATCCTCCAAAGTTGTGCCCCTATAGTTAGGTATTTGTTGACTTGACATGAGCCCATTATGTCTTCCTCCGTTTTCTTAGTGCCTCTATTAAATTGCCAGAGCTCACTTTTTTTAGTCGAAAGTCGGTGGTTTTACTGTAACAATTGTTGGGTGTCATTATTTCTGTGCATATGTCACCAACTTATTTATGAATGCCTAATTTTAGTGGCTCTACAGTATAAAAGTGGATAAGTAAGCCAATATTGAAAGCTGTTATTTGTTTTCCTTCCGTCATAGGAGGATTTTTCAGGACATCTTTGTCAAATATAGCTCAGTCGGAATTTTCCCAATGTACTTATTTTACATCTCTATTCAATTTTAGGGGAGCATTGTCTTGCTGACCATATTGTGGTCTATTTTTTAGATCTTTTAACCTCATCTGGAAACTTTATACGTTCGTTATAAAATAAAGCATTACAGGCCACATTTTTAGATTTTGGGAATTTAGGAAAAACAATGACGGTCTACCAAATTAGATTTGTAAAACATGATTTCTGTTTCCGTTGTTTTGTTTTGTTGCAATGGATGTACCTTGTGAAGCAGTACTCACAGAAAGAAAGATGAGTTTAACCTTTAAGAGGCAGGATAAAGGGATATAGATTATAGACATAATGTAAAAGATATATTAACTATGCAAACAAATTGTTGGTATTTGAGAATGTTATTTCGAATCTGTTATCCTGTCGAACATTTTGGTATCAACTTTTCTGCTTTCAAAAATTCTTATTTTGTTCTCCCTCTCTCCTAAAATGAGAGTCAACTTTCTCTTTTTTCTGATGTTCAAAACTAAGAGTTCGCGTTTAAAATCAATATACTAGATCTGACAGTATTGTTGACCATTGATTAGGTTAGAATCAGACTTTTCTTAAAAACTGACTTTTACTGTTTATGAGTTTTAAAATGGACATAAAAGAAAAGAAATGGACGGAAAATTTAAGTTTTCTTTCCAATTCTTATGTTTCTGTGTTTTTTAATAAACGGAAAAAAAAAAAGAAATGGATAGAAAACTTGGCAACTTTTTATGCCAAAGTTTTCCGTCCAAAATTGGCCTGATTTGGATAGAAAAGAAATTGGAATAAGTAATATTTTTATAATTCTCATATTATCCTCAACTTTTAATATAATATATTTTTATAATTTTCATATTATCCTCAACTTTTAATATAATAAATTTTAAATTACAACTCATATCCTCAATTTTAAATTTTCTATTATTTTCTATTTTTTTCTATTAAAAACTCAGAAACAACACAAAGGAAAACTTCAAGTTTTCTTATGTGTGAAAACATCTCACACCACTACTCTCTCTCCCTCTCACCCCCTCTCTCCCTCTCCTCATCCTCTATCTTACTTCAAGCGACTCAGAAAAAAAGAGTTGTAAACCCATTTAACTTTTTTATCATTCAATATTCTATTGTTTGTTGTAGTTATTTTATTTCCCAAGTAAAAGAAGTTGATTTGTAGTTACCATGGATTATTAGTTTGACCATTTTTCTTGTTATACCTTAAAAAATCTACTCAGTAAAGACCTTGGTCAGGATTTGCATCACCTCTGAAGAATTCCTATAATAATGGAACCACTTCTGTTTACTAGTGAAGATATAAAACATAGCAAGCTAGAATTTGAGGCATATTTTAATGGCAGGCCGTGTTCCGCTTGCTTACTAAACAATGTGCTATTTTCTTTGCTTCAGCTACACCTTATACAAGATGTTTGATGATTTGATACTTTTAGCAAAAGGTGGTCTTACTGCATATCATGGACCAGTGAAGAAAGTAGAGGAATACTTTGCTGGGCTTGGGATCAACGTCCCTGACCGTGTTAATCCTCCAGATCACTTCATTGACATTTTGGAAGGAATAGTAAAACCGAATGCAAGCGCAGGAGTGAACTACAAAGAACTTCCTCTTAGATGGATGCTTCATAATGGATACATTGTGCCACCAGACATGCTCGGTTCTACTGGAGTAGGATCATCATCGTCAGGAGATAATTCAGCTCATGGAACAAGTCCTTCTGCTGCAGCGGCGTCTGAAGGGAAATCTTTTGTTAGGGAACTATGGCAGGATATAAAGACAAATGTTGAAATTAGGAAGGACCATATACGACATAATTTCTTAAGGTCATATGACTTATCCAACCGAAATACCCCCGGTGTGTTTCGGCAATTCAGATATTTCCTTGGAAGGTAATGAAATGCTCTTAAATAAGTTTCTTTTTTTTTTCTTTTTTTTTTCTAAGTGTTTATATAACTTTCTACTAATATCTATAATATGAGAATTAAAACTGTCATACGTATAGAAAGGCTAGTGCTGCAGATGAGTCTTTATTATCTTTCTTAAAAGAACCACATTCAGTACTACTAAATCAATGATTTTGTCTATTCTATTTTCAAATATTTTTTTCCTGGTTTAAGGTTGTGATTATCTGCTAGAATGGTGGTGTCTCTAATCCCCGCTCAAGTTTCTTCAATGTAATACCTTTGAACAGATTGTTATGCTGTGAAGCAGGAAATTGATCAGACATTATTGTCCAATGAGGAAATTCTGTGTTACATGGACTTTTCAATTGAGGGTGAACTACCCATGTCGACATGGCCACATGGGTGTGGCAACTGGACACTCCCAATTAGCTTAAAATAGTGAAAATGTTCAACCAAAAAAAGAAAATCCAGTGTCAGACCCTTGCCCGCACCCGACATGAGTCCCTAGTCCATAGTATGCCCAGGGAAAAAAAACTGTGTATCCTTTAGGTGCCCACTCTGAGTTAGCATTTCTGTTTGACAATTGGCATCCAATTTATGTGATGTAACTGGTTTTACAGGGTCGGTAAGCAGCGGCTGCGAGAAGCTAGGTTACAAGCAGTGGATTATCTTCTCTTATTGATAGCTGGAGTTTGCTTGGGAACACTTGCTAAAGTGAGTGATGAAACGCTGGGGGCAACAGGATATACTTACACTGTCATTGCAGTTTGTAAGTTTGAAACCTTGTCTCTTTGCTCTGTCATGCTACATGTGAATTAAATTCATCTTTTAAACATGTTCACTTATATTCTATTGAACAAACTTTCACTTTGCCCTAAAGTACCCATGTCCAACACTTGACACTCGGACAAGGGTATGGGTACTGGGCACTTGATTTTATTGTAAAAAATTGGCAAAATTGATGAGTACGTGTGTCAGACTCTTCAAAATACCGTTTTCAACAGGACACTCCATCTTAGTCCGTGTAACATAGCATATATTTAACTAGATGACCCTCTGCCTAGGTACACACTGGACATTATCTAAGATTCCAGTATGTTTTGAATTCTCATCATCATAATTATTACTTTTTCTTTAGGATGTATAATTAATTCTAACAACACATCTGTGTGAAAGAGCCTTTATGGTTTCTTAATGTATTTACATCACATCCTTCATATCTTCAATCATGAAATTGAGTTTCTTAGTACATATCATCTTTATATTATAAGGAGCAGAAATTATTCTTATACATCCAATAATTGGGGTTATAGGTAAAGACAAATATAGAACTTGCACATTTCTACAAGAATGATAAAGGAGTCGTATAATCTTCTAGAATTCCACTTTTAGTGCAGCATGAAACCTTTGGATTGATTACATACAGTTTCTTATTTACTATTTGCAACATAGCTATTATATTCAATCTGATATACTCTTTGTATCAAATTTGAAGGATCCAAGCTTAAGAAAGCGTCCTATGGTATCAATATTTTGTTTTATAGATGAAAGTTAAGTTATGCCAATTTTAATAAACAATAAATGTTATATCTATCATTTATGAGCAGATTTACATGACACAAAATTAACCAGATTGAATCTGTAAACAAACATCAAAAACAGCATTTTGTATTCGATTCTACTACTTTGTTGATTTTGGCTTTGCATTAATATGAGGAAACAATTTTAAAAATATAATTTGCTTGACATTGAGAAAAACTAGACCAAGAATGTTAGTATTTTTTGTTTTTATAATAACAAAGGTCTGAATATCACGACTGAGATGGTAGATGTGGCTAGAAAGTAAAAAGATTCCCATGTTTTTCTGAAATGCCAAAATCACAAGTTCAAAAAGAATCTGAATCATATATGTTTGGAAATCTTTGTTTTGTATGTGCAGGAGTCAGTAGTTAACGACACAAAAATACTTTGACTAATGATTAATAATGCTATATTTAATTTAAAGGTCATGTATTTTGGTTTTTAAATAAAGTGTAGAATAAAACCTTTAATATTAAATACAAATATAATCATCATTCAATAAGGATTTTGTTATATTCTGATGAATATCTTTTAATAAGTATTATATATATATATATATATATATAATTAAACCTACTTAAAGTCGAAGGAAAATATGCAATTATCACCAAAAACACATAAATTGAAGTGTTATAAATTGTGAATTTGTATGGATTGCCTGCCATCCTGCAATTGTATAATTTATTTGTCTATACACATGGAAATAGTAGAAATAATGCCTCAGCTGCTCAAATATTTATTAATTCATGTCTTTCAGCTCTCCTCAGCAAGATTGCTGCATTGAGATCATTTTCTCTGGATAAGTTACACTACTGGAGAGAGAGTGCTTCTGGCATGAGCAGCTCGGCTTACTTTCTTTCAAAGGATACAGTTGACCATTTTGGTACAATTGTAAAGCCTGGTGTTTATCTCAGCATGTTCTATTTTTTTAACAACCCAAGATCTACGATATTTGATAACTACATCATTTTACTTTGTTTGGTGTATTGTGTGACTGGTATCGCCTATGCACTTGCCATCTACTTCGAACCTGGTTCAGCTCAACTGGTGCACATTCTGAACTTAATTCATGCATTACTTTATATTCTTGATGAAAATCCCTTTAGTTTTACAAGCTGCTTTGATTTTTCTGCAGTGGTCTGTGCTACTTCCTGTTGTCTTGACTCTCATTGCAATACAGGAAGAAGATGGAGTTTTTGACAGTGTAAAAGGTCTATGTTACCCTCAGTGGGCTATAGAGGCATTTGTGCTGGCAAATGCATCAAGGTTAGATCTAGCTGCCCCTTGTCCATTTTTAGTTAGTTTAAAAGCATAAGTTATAATACGCATTCAAAAGTTTGGCTCTCAATCACCCTCACAGGATGGTACCTTAGTTATGTGAACCTGGTATTGATGATGCTGGCTTTAGCGTTTCAGAAAGTAGACACTTTCTGCAATTAAGCCATTAGTAAATATGTATCCACTCTTACATTCATATATTTTCAGTCTCTTCCAGAACCCTGAATACATAGGAACGTAATGGGTATTGACTTAGTTTTCCTTAATTAGCTGGGGTTCTCAAGAAAAACTGAACAATTTAAGAAATTTAACAAGTTCTGGATCAGTGAGAAGCCTTCATATATCACTAGTCTTGTATACAGCAGAAACTTTGTTGCAATCTGGTGAATATTCTTGGGTTCTAATTGATGATTTCCTTTCCTGCCAAAAAAAAGTTTGAGAGAGTGAGAGAAACAAACTGATTACTTGATTAAACTTCAGCATGAATACAATTGGAGTCTGGAACTGAATTATATTTACCCCAATCTACCTACCTCAACTGTTTGGCTTACAATTTCAGTTACCAATTGCAACACTATCCATTCAAGAGGACAGTTTAACCAGTTTCTTTCCATAAAATTTGTTAGTGATGTTGGGTTATGAGTTACCTGTGCTTTTCTTTTCCATATCGAGCAAGAAATAAATATGCAACATAATTGGAACTTGAAATACATACTCTTGGATCAATTATGTTTTGTTGAATAGTTGCAAGATATCACTGCTTCTTAATTTACTTGGTTGAAAACCTTCTTCCTTCTAGTTTCTGCTTGGATTTTCACTCCAACAAGCATTCATGATTTTTAGCCCAGAAACACTGATATCTTTATATATGTACATATAAAGTATGATGTTTGTACAATTCTGCAATTGTTCTTTCAGGTATTCTGGAGTGTGGCTGATTACAAGATGTGGTGCACTATATAAATCAAAGTATGATCTTTCACATTGGTATCCTTGTTTGATAAAGCTACTTCTCGCTGGTTTACTTAGTCGTGGTTTAGCCTTTTTCTGTTTGGTAACCTTCCAGAAGAAATAAATCTAGTCCATCATTCTCTTGTGGTTACATATTTGTATAAAGTATTAACATACAGACACTCGATTTAAATTTAGACGAAACAGTCTGCAAAGAGCAACACCTCTTACCGAGAATCTGCTTATGAAGATCTGATCCAGAAATTGTACAGGTTCTGGAGGATGTGACAATTTAAATGACCAAGGTATTTTTTCTGAGGCTGTTCTGTGAATTAATTCCTCTGTAAATTGTATCACTAACTCTCCAAAGAGGTCTCTTGTACTAAACTTGATATCACTAATAGAAATGCATGCAAATCTTTTAGATGCATAAATTTTGCAATTCAAAATTTGTTTATTTTATGAGCTGCTTCGTTTTCTCAGTTTATTTAGACAAAAGGATATATGGAGATACAGTTAACAAGAAAATGTCACTAGTTCACTTCAACTCCCTCCCTGTATTCAATTTACGTGCAATAGAATCATCTGCCATGGTAAAACGGATTTTTAGGACATTTCTTGATATTTACAAGTTCCAGCACAAAATCAATACTAAACACCAATCCATAGAAACTGTATGGACTAGTGATGGGGCATACAAACTTGTATATAGTTTGGCCCCTCTAAAATTTAGCAGAGGCAAGAAGGCTTGTATTTTGCTGTTTCCCTCTAGGATTTAGCATATCACATACCTCATCAGTATGCCTAGACACGGTACCAAGTTCAAACATTTGTATATGCTGATCCTTGTTAATGTAATTCCTCCAATTCTTGAATGTTGTTCTTCCTTCTTCTTTAATAGATTTTAATGACAAACAGAAACGATTCTGCACGACGAAAACTTTTTATGGAAAAAGCTAAATATACAGCGATGTACATGGAAACTATGTTTAGGAGAACATTTTGTTGTGTAAATCACTAAAAATAGAAGCTTCATCTCCAAATCATATCTCCCATGAACTTGAGAGCTGGAACACCCCTCATCTCTACATCAACTAGTGGTGCCTGGATTAATGTTAAACCTGCTAGTTCTGGATCATTTCTAATCATATCAAGCGCACGCATCTGGTCCTGCAGAGTATAAATGGAGCATGATTAAAAAAAATTAGAATGTCAAAGAATAAAACAAAATTCATCCCACTTAACATTTATTTTTTTAACAGGATATCGAGAAGCATGGTGATTATTATGCAACTACAATAAAAAATAATTGCTATGGTCCCGTGCTTTTCAAGGAAAAGTCCATGGCAATATAAACAAGAGCCCCTTAGAATCCGTAGGAGTAATATTATAATTTAAAACAATTAATTAAATCATAAAATAATTAACCCAAATACCATAATTAGCACAATTGATTAACATAAGAGAGCAATCTTTCCCATATTAATGTGACTAATGACTAATTTGACCTTAGTTTTTCTATTAAAATTTTTAACGGAATTGGTCTTGGGGTCCTTTTTTAGTAATAATGTAAGTTTGAGGGTAAGTTTTGCTATATAAAAAAAAGTTTAGGAAATGGGTTCATAAAAAAAAAGGCATACAAATTGGGGGGTTGGGTCTGCATTTCAGTCCGAAAAACAACCCAAGGCACTCTTTTAACCAGAACTAATTTTGATAGAATATTATTTATATTAGATATTATTATGATGGATTCTACTGGATGTTACAGGGAAAATGAATAAACTTAATAGTTGGCAACAGGAATATTGTAGCCTATTAATCGAAATGTTACCTTCCTTCTAGTTGCACAAAATTTGCAATCTGTTGCAGATGGAGGTAGGACCTGATTAACTATAAGCCTTTGTACTGGAACTTTTTCCTTCTTCAAGGATGCATGCAACCGTGAAGATTCACTAACCGCCATAACCTTACATAAAAAACCGTATAGCCATAAGAGGTTAGGCATTACTCAGAATCAAATAACCCTCCAGCATATAAGCACATTTTCTGCATGATGAATTGTTATTGTTTAAGATTCAATATTTTCAAACAAATAAAGACTATGGATCTCTTCGAATAAAAATATTTGGGGCATCTTATTCTTTTGAAAATGGGACAAATGAGAAAAACTGCCTTAGAATTAATGGCTCGAGTAAGGACTTGACTACTAAAGGTTCATTATGGACTTGCTTTGCAAACAATTAAAGGAGTTTTTACTGTGGGGATTGTCACTATAACAAACTCTGTGGTCTGCGTGTCACTTGACTTATTGTGCATATAAAGGACTAGGAAGCAGAATGATTTCAAAACTTGACTTCAGAGATATTTATCGGCGGAGATTTTCAATACAGAAAAAACTATATCTTACTTAACAGGAAGAAAAATAAAGGAAGGGAGTTTAGTTAAAACAACAACAACGAACAACTTCGTCGAATGTTCTCACCTGGTCACCAAGCATTCCAAGGCCCATGCTATCCATTAAATCTTTGACGCCACTTCCACCATACTTTTGACTTGCGCTACGGAATTCATCTCTAGCGTTTTCAGGATTAATCTTATCATAGAGACAAATTTTTTATCAATTATCCTCATCGACCTAACATGCTTAGATGAGAAAGAAGACCTATCATGATTTATGGGCATACTATAAGTACCTCAAGGGCAAATAGAGGAGAATCCAATCCTTGAACTGGAACAAGCATCCCTCCAGTCAAATCCTAGACAAAAGTACATATTATAGTAAGAACTTTTTCAAACAAACAAGAGAAAATTTGATAGTTAATATCAGAAAATTAATTTTTTCAGTTTAAAAATACATTTGGATACCTGATCAAAAGAATCACTTAATGAGTGAGCAGGATCAGTAGAAACCACAATAGTGGGATGGCCATGGTTTGCAAACTTTACCGCAAGGGATGCAGCGCAGCTTGTTTTACCAACACCTCCCTTTCCACCCAACATGTAAAACTTTCTCTGGTTATCAGCAACCATTATATCAAACTGGTGGGGAACAGCTTCGGAAGGACCAGCATACGATCTCACTACAAAAAATCAAGTGTCACAGAGACTTCAATGTTGCTAGCATGAAATAGCTTTACGACATGTTTGAACATAAATGCAACCTATGGAACAAATGCATGATAGTAAAAGGTAATTTGGCAATTTATCAAACAAATACGGGGCAGAGACTTGGTCATCTACTCAATTGATCCTACAGTTCTCGTAGAGGATCTGCTCCAACCTGGGCCCAATAACATCCCTTATTAAACCGTTGAAGGCATAAAAATCATTTTTTAAAACAAAAACATGCAGAAATCCAACAAATCATAAGACACGAGCAGTATAAAATTGGCTAGTGTGTATGTACTTATTCATCCAGTACAATGTCATAGTTATGACCATTATTAAATTTTTTGGATTTCCATTTCCATCATTTGCACGAAAAGGTACTCATTCTTTGGGTTTTCTGAACTCTTGTGCACTTCCTATCTCCAATAGCAACCCTTATAATATAGACATAATTGAGAACCATTAATTAAACTATGAAGTTTACATACAACAAAAACTCAATCAAAAACTAAGCCTTCCTCAGGCAGCATAAATTCCATAGCTTGAAACTACAATTTGATGGAATCGGTATAGAGTTACAATTAGCATTCCCCCAATTATAGTTAAATAGTACAAATACCATACAATAACACATTAAAAAAAATACCCTTTAGAATTCAATCACAAGTAAGCTTTCAATGTATTCTCAACAATTTAAATACTCAACTTCTTAGTTTCTAGCCACAAGAGTTTTAATTATTAAATTAAAAGCAATAACACCATATTCTTTGAACCAAAAATAATACCAGCTCAGAAAAAAATCACTAACACTCTAACAGTATATACATATACCATTGAAGACCATAAATGCAATAATATATGGGTAAGTATTGCATATAGATACAAATATGCATATGTCCACCAAGCTTTTACCTTGAAATTGGTGCCTGTAAGTTTTTCTTGTATTGAATAGAACAGAGACGGAACTAAATCTTGAAATATAATTTTGGGATTTGGATATGTGACGGAACACAACGTGAGCTGCCATGGCCGTGAACTTTTGGGAAAAAAATTGCAGGGAATTTTTGACGAGGGGAAGAAAGTGAGTAAATGGAGGAAAATGGAGTCGGGAATTCAATAGTTGGAAAATGGAAATTATGGCATTTACCCCTGAATTTTTACGACCGGAGTTGGACCTGCTCCGTACTTCCTTTACCGAGACACGTGCACTGCACATGTTCAACTTTAGGGTTTTGTTTTAATCTTTTCCTCTTTTTTCTTCTTCTTTTTTTTTTTGGATTTTATTAGTGAATATAGGAAATCAGGATAACACAAGGGAAAATATGTGCTGTAAAATTAATAAATATTATCCGAGTGTTAACAAAGAACATTTTTGCAAGTTTAAATTTGAAACAAAACACAATTGAGAAAAATACTACTTTAAGGCTAAAAATAAAATTTTGTAAAACTTTGAAGAACACTTTGTAGTTTTTATTATGCTTAAAACTGTTTAAAGAGTCCTTGTCACGCTTGTAAAAGAAGGAAATAACCGCTAAACCTAAAATCAAACTGCAAGTGCACTCTACGCTAAACCCAAATAATAATAATGAAAAAAATAATAAATAGAAAATCACCCACTAAGGCCTAAGCATAACTCCTGCTTGTGCATGATGTCCCACCCCACCACACCACACCCGCAGCTAGACGGTTAGCCAAATATGAAAACATAAGTAGTAGTCCTCCTAAAGAGTCTCTGATGATGAAAGCTCATTTTCATCTAATTAATTCCCACACTACCAAAACTACTACACTACTACTCCTCCTCCATTAACAACCACCATCTAGCTCTAGCTCTACCTCTACCTCTACCTCTACCTCTACTCTTTTGCTTTAAATCCAAGATTATATTTCTAAATATCAAATTCTTTAATTTCATCCTCAAAACCTCAACCTTCAGTCATTCCATTATATGATATTCTAGTTAGTTTCAATATTCTCTTAATCTCCAGGCTGAATTAATTAAGCTCTAGCTCTACCTGGTGCGTGCAGCTAGCTCAGCTCCTTAACTATCGCTTCATGGCAACTCCGGCGTTTCATCTTCCCACCACCACCGCCACCGCCACCGCCACCATTAATGTATGTTTTGCCATCATGCTTATAATTAATTACATGTTAGGTGCCAACTACTATTGTTACGTACATTGTTATAATCTGATTGTCCCCACGGAACCTTAATTTTCTTGCTGGCAATTAAGAAAATAATAATTATATTCTTTTTATTACTTTGGTTTGATTAATTGTGTTGTAGAGAAAGAAGAAGGCTACTGGACAGCAAAAGAGAGAGGAGCTTGAAAGAGAGGTATGGCATTAATGCATGCTTAAGTCCATCTTTAATTTGATTGATTCCTTGCGTGCGTACGTACCTAAGTCATGGGTATGCCGAAACCTACCTGGTCCATGAATATGATTCCTCCCGTTATGTTGCGTTTGAATTGAAGGAATGAAATAGAGAATCGAATATATGAAATAATTTTAATTAAGTGTATGTTTGGTTGTTGACGTAGTGGTGGGTGTTGTCATATAAAAAACAAAGGGATGTAATGAATTTTTTATTCCATTGGAATGATTTATTCTCCAAAATGATCATCAAATATACTATTCTTATTTCATTCCGTCAATCTAAACATAGCATTAGTATCATCCTATCCTAATTGAATAGTATTTTGTATTCATTATGAAATTTGTTATTTTCGTATATATATAAGTATTTTTTTTTTCACAAATACTTGTCTAGCTCATGTAAGTGTTTAGACACTATTTATGTGAAAGGCATGTGAAAATATATATACTAACAAAAATGTTTGTGAAATATTAGTTTATATGATAATACTACTGATGATTTTACTAGTAATTATATTATATAACTAATTAATATTGGAAAAATGGATCATTTCTTTATTTCTGGGAGGTACCAATAAATGTACTCTTTAACAATTCGTATTGTGATTCTCAACATACGTATTTCAATAACAAGTGCATATTTGTCCAAAATATAATTGTCATGTTCTCATACTTTTTTACCTAATTAATATCAACTCCCTTATTTTTCCAATAGTGTTATTGTTTGAAAATGTGTCCTTTTAGGAATACTGAGGTACTAATGGCGTAAATTTAATTTGAGCAAGCATCCGAAAAAACCATAAATTCTTTTGTTAAAATTGGGTACTTCAATGAATTAAACCTTTTTTTATTCCTCTCTCGTTTTTAAATTTTGGAACTCGGAAAACAAAATTATAGTTGATCAGTTTCAAAATTAATGAGTTGTACAATTTGATTTTTATGGTTAAATGACGGCATATTAATTTTAAAATCAATATGATTCATAAAAATTTATAATAATTGCATCAATAAAAATTAAATAAATTTAAAATTTAATATGTCGTCATTTGATCTCAAAAATTAAATTATATTTGTATCTCTAACTTTGGAACGGGTAAGGGAGCATGCATGATTTCAAAGCTCAAACTTTAAATTGAGAAGAAATTAAGTACAACGCATTTAAAAGTATCAAATGCAATTTCCTTTTGCAAACAAGGAGAAAACCTGAAGGCTACATGCAACAATCTAATATATAGCTAGGGCTCACCGTTCTCCGTACTTGCCAACAAATGTGAAACACATTATGGAGAACCATACTTTATCATCTAGCTTGCATAACTACATACATACAAATTTCACTTTTAAAGTACTCGAATATGCAAATGCCTTCCACTAGCTAAGAGATTAAATATTTATGTTGACAAGCTTTATTTTATATATATATATATATATATATATATATATATATATATATATATATATAGGTTTCGACACTTGATAAAATGCTGGATCACGAAAAGAAGGTGCACCAAATTTTGGATACCATGCAGAACGCACGAAATGTTTCTCCTCTTTCTATTCCAACGTTTGTTCCTCCAAAGGTAATCAATCATTTCTCATTGTGTTATTTTCTATTATACATTTTACTTTGGTGTGTAAAGTACGACGTGCATTTATATATAACGGATACGGTTATGATGATTTTTTTTATTACAATGGTTAATACAATATTTTTTATAATCAATGCAATGAAAGTTATATAAATTTACTAGGGTGAAGTTATTAGTGTTAACTTCATCCTAATCGGATCCATATAACTGACTATGCACTTAAAAATTTATGCAAATTTGAAATTTGGGTTGATGGATATCATACATGAATGTTGTGACGAAATGAAATTAGTCATGCAACCTCTTTAAATATATCTGTTCTAAATTATAAAATTATTAATTATTGATATTTGAAAGTTAATTTAATTAGATATTTTCAAACTCTAGATTGATATAATTCATTAAAATTATGAAGTAATAAATTAATCTTACAATGACTAGTACTTTTAAAATTTTGTGAGGCCAAATTTGAAACTTTTTCTACTCTCTTTTTTACTTTATTTTTCTTAATTTATGTGCAAAATATGTACTTTGAACATTCTTTTGTGGAAAGAGGGAGTAATATTTGTCATATATTATATTAACTACAATTAAAAGATCCATGTCAATTTTAAATTTAAAAATATCTCAAGTTGATTTCAAAAAATCAATAATAATATTATATTCTAGAACCGATGGAGTGATTTTATGGAGTAGAAATTAAATTAATCATGTAACACATTTTGTATATCATGAATTTCACATGCCAATCACAAGGAGTATGCAAGAATATAGTACTATATATTGACATGACAAGGGAGTTTCAATATATTGCATGCACGTACAGATGAAGGAGCTCTTAGCGGAATTGGCTATAGTTGAGGGCGAAATAACTCGATTGGAAAGCCAAATCAGCCACCTGCAGACGGACCTCGATCGCGAAAAGGAAGTGACTAGAGATTCAAAATCCAAACAATGGAAAAGTGGAACTCTAGACAACCCTCATCGCTTATCTTCTGCAGCACTACTTCCTCCAAATCCGAACCCAACAATCAAAGGGTTTAGTGAAAAGATGACATTTGAGTCCAAGGCATTGCATTTCATCAGTAAAGCTATAAAAGGTGACTATAACCTTAGTGACTTCAGTATACATGAGAAGCTGAAAAATTCAAGAGGTTTTCCTGATCAGAAAGAAAACCATTTCCATGAGGTTGGATTTCAAGAGAGACTTACAAGAAAAAGTGGGATGCTGAAACCTGCCTCGCCTTTGCGAGATACAAGACATAAGACTCCCAAGGTAAACTTAACGCATATCCTTCGTCCCAAAATATGTATATACGTACGTACCCATTGTGTGTTCTTAACTTTGCAATTGAGCTAAGCTCACTTTAACTTATAACCATGTATGTAGAACGATATAGTAGTTTTATGGTGAAATTAATGACATTAATTTCTTGAACATAAAAATTAATTGTGCGTGCAGTCACAATATTCATACAGTTTTCTGAAACATGTCATAATTAATGTGACCGACTTCAATCGTTTTTGTTTCAGAAAGAACGAAATCTAGAGATCCCTAATGACCTTCCACCAAAATGTTTATCAACTCCAACTCATCAATTAGACGAGGAGAGCATTCACAAATTGCCGCCCAACAAGCTATCAGAGAACATTATGAAATGTTTGATCAACATTTTTGTGAGACTACTTCGGACATCAAGGGTAATGGAACTCGAGAAATCAGGCCCCATTTCCCGGTCTGCTAATTTTTCTCTAAGCTTTAGGGCTGAAACAAGCTTGAACACAAAGGCAAGCCTTATGTTGCAGAAAGATTCAAGGCAACAAGATCCGTATGGTATATTTAACATGGAAGAGTCTATTCCAAGGGATATTGGCCCTTACAAGAACTTGGTTAGATTCACATCAAGTTCATTGGACCCAAAATGCATATCAAATTCAAGTTCTGTACAACTATTACAGAAGTTGAGGTATGATATATAGAAGACTTTCAAAATCGAGAATTGCTGAGCTCCCGCAAACCCTTTTTTATTATAAATCTTTGGCTTACTTAATTGGGACTTTATATTTTCCAAAACACATATATATGGTGGTACTTATAAGAATAATAAGTTTGATTATATATATATATATATATATATATATATATATATATATATATATATTATGACATGTTTAGTATGCATCATGTTTAAGGATTGATTAATGTGATTATTAATTATGAAATTTATAATTTTCTTTGTGTTAATTTGCATGTGGAGTACAGGGCCTTAATGGACAGTCTTCAGAAGTTGGATATGAGATTTTTGAATAACCAACAGAAGTTAGCTTTCTGGATCAACATGTATAATGCTTGTATCATGCATGTAAGCTAGCTAGCTACCAAAACTTCCTGGCCTATTTCATTCAGTTAATTTGTTATTATCTTTTGCTTGATAACCTCTTTTGTATCAATTACTTTCAGGGATATCTGCAATACGGAGTTCCTTCTAACCCAGAAAAGCTGCTAACGTTGATGAATAAGGTACAAAATTTCTCAACAATGGCTTAGTTATGTTTCATAAGCATTTGAACTTTGAAGTCCTTTTGTCTTCTTTTAGCAGCTTTATATAAATTAGTTCTACTTCCAATTTATTATTCTATTTTTTCCATATAAATTTTGGCTTAGTTTTAGTGGAACATTAATTAGCCTATATATCAAACTGGTGTGTGTGTGTTTTTGAATCAGGCAACCCTAAACATTGGAGGCAACACAATAAATGCTCAAGCTATTGAACATTTCATATTGAGAAAACCAGCACCTGCAATGAGAAAAGAGGTAAAACATGTATACATATATAATTCTTTTGTGTAATCTTGGATTAAAATATTGTGTACTGTATTCATATGTTTGTATAGGTTTACCAAAAGGATGATAAAGAAGCAATGGTTCGCCAACTTTACGGACTCGAATCACCTGATCCTAATGTTGCATTTGCCTTGTGCTGCGGAACCCGCTCTTCTCCAGCAGTAAGTTACACAATCAAGTTAATTTCATCAAGGCCACTACTGATCAGTTGACATATCAACAAGTCTTTTTTTTTCCTTTTTATTCTTCAGGTAAAAATATATACGGGAGATGGAGCTGTAGCTGAATTGGAGAAAACTAAGTTAGAGTACCTGCAAGCTTCCATTGTTGTGACAAGTACAAAAAGGATTGCACTGCCTGAGCTACTGGTTCAAAACATGCATGAATATGGGAATGACATAGAGTCATTAGTGGAATGGGTGTGCCACCAGTTACCTACATCTGGTTCATTGAGGAAATCAATGGTGGATTGCTTCAGACGTCGTCTTAGCAGTGGCAAGGTTTCTAGGGTTATTGATAAGATACCTTATGAATTTGAGTTCCAATACTTGCTCTCCATGTAACATATATATATATATATATACTTCATTAATTAATTTTCTATCTTCGTTATATGATTTAAATCCTTTGTAAAATACACTCCCTGTTTCACAAAAAGTCACATTTGATATTATTATTTTCTAATTTATTTGTAAAAACCTAAAATTTACTTTTGAATTTATAATTTGATTTTAATTAATGTAATAGTCAACATTAATTGTAAACTAGTAAGAAATTATTATTAAGTATAAAAATATTCTCTTACAAATTCGTGTCATAATTTTTTTTAATTTCATAAATTAACTTTGATCAAACTCGAATAAAATTATTTTTATGGAGTAACGCTATGATAACATGAAAAGATAGTTACAAAAAAAGCATACACAAAACACACATAAAATGGAGGTAGTATATAATACGGGAAGTCAACTATTTGAAAGAATTAAATAGTTTAATTTTAATTATTATATATATTATTGAATTGAAACTAATTATGTAAGGATTATTTTAGTTATAATAAACTTTATGATAAATATTTTAATAAAATATAAGTTCAAATTTTCGTAGAAACAAGTTTACTGGTACATTAAAAGCGAAAAAGGGCAATAATGGCTGAGCATTTATTCGAAATAAAATAAATAAATAATATTCTATGGTGGGGGGTTGGGTTTATCATCACCTTTGTACCCAAAACAAATAAAAAGAATAAGGGTAATCAATTTTAATTTGATAACTTTTTTTTTTTTTTTTTGTAATTCGGGAACCCAGGACTAATATATAATTTTTATGAAGAAAGTATATGCTCTTAAGAAAAATTATTATATAATTTTGACTAAATTTATTGAGATACTCTTAATATATATATATATATATATATATATATATATATATATAATTATTAGATAAAAGTTAACATACACAATTACAAATTTTATCATTTTTAGATAAGTTATAATTCAGATACTTTCTATTTATAATTAATTTCTTTAAAACTGATATTTGAATGTATTCTTTTTTCTCCAAAAAGAGAGAGAGAATAAAAAAAAGAAAAAATAATAATATATGCACAACCTAAATTGATTATTGCACACCCTTTTATAATAAACTGACAATAATACCCTTAATTAATAGAAAGCTTATTACCGTATTCATTACTTGTCTATTAATTTAGCTTTAAGCTTATTATCAAAAACTTAATTTTTTTTTTTTTTTAAAAAAACCTCCAAGTCTACCAAATATATATATATATATATATATATTTGAAAATAATAAATTTCTATTTGACAGTTGCTTTTCAATAGTTTGCAATAAAAAATGTTACTATCACATAAAAAAGTTCACATAATGCTCCCATACACATATGCATATTTGTGGGTCCACATATCAGGCGGGAGCCCACAATATGCATGTGTGTGTGCGTGTGAATATTATGTGAGCCTTTTTTATGTGATTAGTAGTATTGTTGTTTATTACTATATATGAAAATATTTTTATTTGTTAAATTATTTTCTATTTAACTTAAATTTTAAATTTTCGTGAATTGATTTCAAGGCAAGATAATAATTTTAAATTAGATTGACCAATTAATTATATTTTAGAGTATTAATTTAATAAGATAGGAAGCTAAATTATATATCACGTCTTAAAATATACAAACAAGAAGGTTTACGATTTATAAATTTTATTTTTAATTTTTTCTAATATTCTATGCATTCTAGTCTTTAATTTAATTTTTAAAATAAATTATAATGTAAAATATTTCAAGTTGGAAATAATGTTATTAATTAAGGAAATAAATGACTTAATATAGTAATTAGTTTTCATATATGGGTGAGGATCATGTTTTGAAATAGTTAACCAAGTGTATACACATCTTATCTTATAAATATCATGTATAATAAATTTAAAAACAAAATAAATAGTAAATTTATTAATTGATTTTATATAAATTAATTAAACATAAGTGCAATTATTTTTATCAACACTCAAAAAAAAACATAGGAATTGAAGTGAGAGAGTTAATATTACACTCCAGCGCCAGGCAATGGAAAACCGTAACAGATGGTGTAGCTGCACGACGCGTGCTTTTTCTGCTCTTTGGTACTCACATGAGTGGACCACCCAGGTGTCCACGTGTCAGCCACGCGGACTCCAACACTATTCCAAATACGCCTTTATAATAATACTTGGCGTCCGTCTCAGGAATACAAAAAGGTATCGCTTCCTTAGTTAAAGCTGCTCCTCCGCCTTCGCTCTCCACTTTCCCTCCTCCTTCCCTGAAAATCCATTTTCTCTCTCTTCCAAATTACTTTTCATATTCTGTTCTTTTTGCAATGTGAAATGAAATTTCCCAGCACTTTCCAACTTTCTCTTCAAAATACTATTTTAACTTTCTTGGAATTTTTTGTCAAACTGCATAGAAATTTGTGATTTGAGTTCACTCCGCTATCTGAAATGTCTGAACCGGGTATATACTTAATAACTGAATCTTTTTTTGGGTTGGTGCATTTTACTGGGTTCTGGGCTAAAGTATGTCTGTGTTTCTTGTTTTTATTTGGGTGTGTTCTTTGTTTGAATTTTGGAGCTGCTAAAATTGGCTTTTATGTTTGGTTATGATGTTTTCTGGTTCTGGGTTTCTTTTAGGTGTTTGTTTTATTCGATACTTGTTAGTGATTCTGCATTGATATGTATGTGTTATATGTTTTGTTATTCTGTTTGCATGTGCTTCTTTATTGGTTTTGTTTGTTTTTGATATTCATGCAAGGGCAAAGATATTATTTCATTAATTCTGTTCAGATTTGAAAGATATTAAAACAGGAGATTTAATGATGAAATCCTAGCAAGGTGTGTCACGGGTGATCTTAGCAATGGCAACTTTATTTTGCATTCGTTTAAGAAGGGATATCCACTTCCTCTGATGTGTTCATGTTTTTAAAAATTCTTTAAGTTTGATAAGATAAATTTTATTTTGCATTTGGTTTCGTAAACGCATGATAGTTTTGGGCATATTTTGGGGTGTAGCAACTTGCATTGAAAGGGTGATGACTGATGAATGGCGCAATGATGCGTCTATAATCTTAAGCTTTATGATGGATTTTTTATCTTCTACTTGTTGGGCATAGGCACACTGCTGAACCACTACATCATGCCCCGTCAATCTGCCAATTATGCTTGCTTTACTATGCTAATTATCAAATTTGATTAAACAAACATGAGAGACAAACTCAGATTGTGCTCTGAGCTTTGAGTAACAAACATGCTTGATTCTTGGATTACATACGTTTATTCTTTTTTCTGTGAAAATAAATTAATGAAAATGTGGCAAAAAGATTAGGGAACTGATTCCACAAATGGATCAAACTCTTTTGTGTATGAAATTGGTCCTTACCTAATGGTTAATTTAAAAACAAATTTTCTGTTTGGAATGTGGTTTGTTCCTCTATGTCGTAACATTAATTTGTTAATTGCAAGTTCGATGGCACTTAAATGTTCTTAATTGTCATGTTTAGCATGGGAAGAAATGCTAGAAATCAGGCAACTAGAATGCAATTCCAGAACTCTGGTGAATGCGTCTAAGGACGGCTCAAAATTTTCAAATGAGAGTCTGAAACTGTTTTCAGATGACCTTCTCCAGGTGTGGTGACTTTTTTAAATTAAATTGAACAATTATATGTTTCCTTTTACTTATCTTTTCTGCAGTTTGTTGTTACAGCTTAGAAGGATAGTTAATATTGTTAATGTTATCTCTGTGTGTTCTATTATTATTTGATGCTATTTTGTTTACTAAAAGCATTTTGTGGATTTCCTACTTACGCATGGTTTTATGAGTAAAAGGAGGAGCTTTTGGGATGAGTTGGTTTTATGAGTAAAAGGAGGAGCTTTTGGGATGAGTTGCTCATAATTGAAGTTCTCTACTTATTCTATACTTGGGCACTAATGAAGTCAGAATTTTGTACTTGAGTTTTTTTTCCATCCGCTGAACATAGTCGAAAGTAATTTATAGGACTTTTTAGCCTGATAAATATCCAGTCTTGTCCCCCCACCCCAAAAAAGAAAAGGTTTTGTAGAGTTAACTTAAATTCAGAAGCATACAATAGGATTTACAATTGATTCTCATCTTTTGAACAATTGTGCTACATATTCTTTACATTTGATTTATCAAATACGTAGAAATTTGGTCTACTTATTTTATTCCTAAATTCAGCATGATAGAACCTTATCACACTTCCTTGTTGTCGACTACATGAATTCTGTTTTTTCATTCTTGTATTCCCTCGGCTGATGTTCAGAAGGGTTTAAGAAATCATCTGGTGCTTTCACTGTCAGCCACCTAAAGTTACCCGTCATGGGACCAGCTCTTTGAAGATAAGAGAGTAAGTGTGGCACAGAGAAATTGTGTTACATTATATATGTAGGCAAATAACCCATTAAGTAGTGCACACTATGAAGATAAAAATAAATAAATAAATATCTGAAAAATCATTATTTACTTTATAGTGTGAATACTTAAATATAATCCTCATAGTGTGCACTACTTAATGATTTTAATAACTTCCTCGACATGTACTCGAGAAAAAAAATATAAAAAACAATAAGAAATTTTGACACATTATGTGATAAAGAACTTCATTGCTCTGTTTGATGGCATTGTTCCTTTAAATGCATTAATGCCCATATAGATGATTCCTTTCATTATTGTTGATCCTACTCTGTTCTCCAGTTTGCTGTGCCCTTTCTTTGTTTGGAGAGAGCCGGGGGGGGGGGGGTATTATAATGTGGCTTATGACATTTTGTTTTATTTTTTGTCTAGGTCAGGGGGGATGGATCTTTCAATCAAGCCATGGAAGATGTAGCAGTGGAGCATTTACTACTGGAGCTGGAACCAAAATACAATGATAGTGTTCTAGATTTTGACGCATTCAATTTGAAGAAGTGCTTCAGTATTGAAGAACTGTCAGCTCTTGAGTATGGCCATGTAGAAGCTAATGTTGGTAATACTCTTATCTGCTTGTATTTGTAAATTTGGTTTTCATCATCATTATCATTTCTACTAATATGGCAATCTGTCTTTATTAAATTGTGTTGACAAAATAAGTTATGGCTTAAATGAACTATCTTTGGCTAGCAACAGAATCATGAACATTACCAGCACTATATTGTTTAATAGTAGTAAGGCTTAAAATCTTTAATCATGCATGGCTTAACAAAAAAGGCTTGCATGAGTTTCCACTGGCTGCTTAACTTGCATAAGACAGGGAGAAAGTCTTGCTACCGAAACCAAAGCATATTGGTTTCTGACTTCACAATGGGCATGGAAATCATATGGTTTAAGCTTTTCCTTTACAAAGTTCCTGTCAGTTCATATGTTTTGTACTGTCACGCTGAATTTCTGGATTTCCAGCAACATAAATTATGGTCATCGCATGATAATATCATAACCTAAGCTTGAAAATGATCTGCGTTAGCTTTGCAACTCTGGTTAAATAAGCTATTATCCCCCAACATTGAACTGAAACAGTTTCTGACCCATATATGCTCATTTAAAACTACATCTTGACCCAAAAATGTTAACCCATTAGGTCTACGGTCCATTAGAGCATATATGTCCTCAATCTTTCTCCTTTGTTGCGATGTGGGATCACGCGATTCCTCAACAATCTCTCTCTTAACGTGTGATCTCACCATTCACATCGATACCAAGTTCACTATTGAACTTTAACCATACTCTTTTAAGCATTAGCCCATGCGAGCCACCCTCTGAAATATCTCTTCTTTGATCCACCAAGAGCCTCTGCCAAGCCCATCAAGTCTCCATGTCTGACAAGTTTATCTCTCAATAATTCTTCTTTGATTCACCAAGAGTCTTCCCAAAGAGTCCACCACTTTACTCAAAGAGCATATAATCCACAAGCATCCATAATTCATTGAGCCTAGCCCATCATGTCAGTGTTCTAAAAATTCTCGCCTAGGTCCCCCCTTGGCGCCTCACTCAGGCGCTAAGCCCCCTAGCGTCTCACCTAGGCCCAATGCGGCAAAAAAATCCTTCCAGGAAATTAGGCGGGGTCTAGGCGGAGATGTTTTTTTTTATTTTAATAACTACCCAAACCAGATCTTAATATATTTATTTTTCTAATGATTTATCATATTTATAATACAAGTTGTAGCATATCAAATCACAACAAGAAGTGAACAATATCAAGTCAAAATGGATAATTTTATTATAGTTGTGATTTTTTGAACTTGTACCAACTTTAAATTATATAAATGATGATACATTTGTAATATTTAGTTTTAATTCAATATAATTTTTAAATTAATGTTTAGTTTAAGTTTTAATATTGAATTAAATTATTGAAATTTTATATTTTATTATTTAATAACAATCTTGTAAAAATATGTTTGAACTTTGAACAATTGCATGTTTGTGTTTGAATTTTGACATTAGTAATATGGATATGTGTTTGAACTTTAAGCAAAAGACTTTATTTTCTTTATTATAATTTGTTTTATTTTATATTATTGTTTTGTTTAGATAAATGTAAGATAAAATATTAAAATTGGCTTAAAATAAAAAATTCCGCCCAGGCCCCCTAGGTGCTAGGGCCCCCCGCCTCACGCCTTTTAAAACATTGTCTCTCCCTAATGATGAGCCCACATTCTTCAATATCTCTTGTCAAGAGGGAACCAAGAGCCTATGCGAGAAGAGTCAAAACAATTTGTTCAATGAATTATTTTTATTTATCATGCGAGCAGTCCATACCATATCCATGACCCAAGTCCATAGTCATGGCTCTGATAACAGTTGTTGGGAATATACAACCTATATTTGCTCATCTGAAATCACATTTTTGACCCAAAAGGTTAACCCACTAGGTCTCTGATCCATTAGAGCATATATGTTCTCAATCTTTCTCATTGTATTTGGATGTGAGACTTTATTATCACGCAGTACCTCAACAATTTCTTTTCTGCACTAGCACCACTATTTACATTTCAGGCTTTCAGCTGTCACAACTTTCAGTCTGTGTACATTTTCAAGATCTGCTTATTGTTATGCTACTCCCCCGTCCTCAAAAGGATAGCCTAATGTACAATTATTTTGTCCTCAAAAGGATAACCTAAGGTACAAAAAGTAAAGGGCAAGTATGTCATTCAGTGGGGTCCACTAGTATAAAAAAACGACTCACTTTATGTAATCTTGTAGGGCTACTACAGATAAATTTGGAACTTTTTTTATTCTCTTTTGGTCTTTCCTCTATTTTACTTTACATAATTTGTGTGAAAATGTACTTAGGACGTTCTTTTGTGGACGGAGGGAGTATTAGATTACATGAATGAAATCATGTCAAAGAAGTAAAAGTCTTGTGTATAGCGAACTAACTGCCTCTGTATTTCACCTTTCATTCATCTGTTCTTTTGTCTTTTGATTCTTTACTAATACTTTCTATGTGCCTTCTGATTCAGATAGAATGAATTCCAGTCTAATCCAGGGAGAGAAAACAACACACAAAGTATGTCCCTTGAGCACTTCTTTTACTTTAACATTATTGTATGTCTTTCTTTTTTGTCCCTGCCATGATTTTGTTTTGATGGTAAAGTAAGTCTGCTCACTGGGTGTTAATTCAATTACACCAATGGAAACAGGAAATTATTGTTAGATTTCTATTGAGTTGCCTTAGTCATGTTGAGGTGCCAAAAGCTCTTAAATAAAACAATTAACATATCCACTTGAAAATCATTTCATTAGTATGACAACATTAATCCCATACTTGATGTAAAACTATACATCAATATATCGGGTGAAAAATGTTAGCGAGATTACTGTAAGATGGGTTGTGACAAATGAAGATGTGTACAAATATAGAGCTCTTTGTGCTGCCTGGAAATTTTTCAAGTTGAGCTGAGCTGCATATTTTCCGCATGCCAAGAGTTAATGTAGTCGAGACATCTCATAATTAGTTCTATTTCCCTTCTAAACTTACCTTTCTAGAAATAGACTGAATAATTATGTCCCGTGTCTTAATCGTACAATGTCGGATTATATACTACTCCTTGATCTCGTACCTATTGTTATTCAATTCAAGTTGAAAGTCAACAAGCTACATGGAGAACCAGTCTTAATCATACACTCATATTCTGGTCCATGCTGTGACTCACTATACTAGCTGAAGATAATGTTACTGTTTTTCAGTTTTTGATAAATTAGTGCTATACTGAAATAAGTATTTTGTATGAAGCTCTTTGATGGAAAGTCAGAAGGAATAAATGATGATTTATCTGACGGAATAAATAATCTTCCTGATATATATGAAGACTTTCTTTTGGGTAAGCCAGAAGGATGGTTTTACATAGTTATCATATCCTCTAATTTATTTTTATTTTACTTATTTCTGCCCTGAGATTGCTGACACATTGTGAAATTCTTTTTCAATTTTCAGATACTGAATTTGACGAGTGTGTTTCTGATTTCTATTCTGTCCCAAGCAAAGAATATTTCATGGGGAACTTGAATCTAGATCAACACTTGAATTTAGGTCTAAGCCAGTGTGGCTCTAAGATAGTGGAGTTGTCTACATCAAGTAAGCTGGTGTCTGAAGCTAAATGTGATAAAAACTCATCTTTGCTTGACAAGATGACAACTGATGAACTGCACGTGGCCTTTAGGAAAGTCTTCTGTCGTGAAACAATAGTTATGGATAGAGAATGGCTAAAGAACCGCATATTATTTGGCCTACAGAACCTTGATGCATTGGACAACTGTTTGAACCTCTTAGAATGTCATGTGACTTCCTATGATAATAAAGGGGCAGTGTCTACACTAAATGAACTTCCGCTAAGAGCATCCAGCCCCTTTACTGAAGTGTTCAGTTTTAAAACTAAGCCAAGGAGCCGACATATGAGGAGGCAAAGGCATGGTAAACGTGATTATTTGAAAACATTTTCTGTTGAGGTTAGCAAATCTGCGTCTAGTTTGCCAGATTTAGGAGAACGGGAGAGTGTAATTGTTACAAAAGGGAGAATGTGTAGGCCTGCACAGAGTTGCATGGATGGATCAGTAGCAAAAAAATTAAGGTCTCGAAGGAGGAACGTTGTAGATTATGTTGCATTTTCAAAGGATAAAGTTCCGCGCATTAGATCTAAAAGACAATATTATCAAGAGGGATTCAGGGCAACAGCTTCGGTACATGAAGTTGGGAAGAACGCCTTTGAAGGGGCTTGTACTCAACCTCCATTTGGTCTTCCACTCGATAAAGAAAGCTCAAAGGAAGAGGTGCTAATATATATTTTTAAATGTATCATAAAATGTTTCTCTTACATTTGTACTGTTCTTTTATTTATTTATATGAATACATTGTTTTATGATCTCTTCTAGATTTCTTGGTAATTGGAGAATTTAGCTTTGGGATTTAATGTTAACTGCTTGATACTATAATAGTTCATTTGGATTGAAACATAAAATATGGATAAGTAATTAAGTAGTGTCTTTAACATTTACTTGTTGGGTAGGCCTAGTACTTTGGGGTATAATTAATTTCTTTGGGGGGATGTGCAAACAATCATCTTTTCTAGCTTTTTAATAGCAATTATAGGGGTTCCATGATGTGTTATGTATTTACAAATCCAAATATATACATGCATGTTTAGTATAGTTCAAATTCTTTGTTTTGGGGGGAAGAGGTGATGAATTTTGTATAGACCAATGTTCTTATTCTGGTTAGCCTGGTTGTTTAGTTCATCTTGAAGATGTAGTAAATAAATTCTCTGTTTCAGGGGCATGAATTTGAGGCTTGCACAGATATTGGATCCCTGGGATCATATGTAGATTCTGATATGGAACTTTATTCTGCTGAGTCTCAAGATTTTAGTTCTCAGGATGAAAGTCCCACAATAGCCAAGAAGCGTAAGAGTAAGGGTCGGAGAAAACAACATATATTATGGTCCCTTCCAGAGGTGTTAAAGTTGGTTGATGGGGTTTCTGAATTTGGAGTTGGAAGATGGACTGATATAAAGAGGGTGCTGTTCCCATCATCTCCGCACCGCTCATCGGTGGATCTTAAGGTAATTTTGGTTATGTTTTCAGTTTGCAGCTTTCATGTATTGGGATCTGAATTTGTCCTCCCGTTTGGTCTTCAGGATAAATGGCGAAATCTTCTAAGAGCTAGTTGTAAGCATTCACAACACAGCGCGAGTGAGGTAGGTCATAATTTGTTTTAATAATATGCATATACATAACATCTTGTAGTGTTCATAGGTTTTGCGGATACTCAGAATAGTTAACTTGTTGCCCCATTAGTTCTCAAAATATAAAAGCTCTGTTTGAGTAGAGATGGGATGTCTGGAGCTATGCTAGTAAGTAGTAGTAACTAATAATCTACTCTTCTTCTAACCATATTATGTTTTCATAGATATTTCTTATGGTGCATATGCACGACGTTCTTGCTTTATTTATATTCAACACCGACAATCTTTATAACAAAAATTACTTACCAAGTTAGGCATGGAGATCTTTGAAAGAGGGATAAATCAACAAATAAAACTATATAAGCCTGACCAGTAAGAATTATTGAAATTGGTAGCAAACTTTTGAAGAATGTTCTGATGAAAATAAATTTTCTATATTCTTCTTCTGTTGTTTTACTTGTCATAAAATTATGATTTCAATATATCGTACAAAACGTTGTGTTCAAGTACAGAATTTTCTTGTGCAGGCTGAATCAAGACAAAAGCACAAGTCACTCTATATACCACCGAAAATCCTGCATCGTGTTAGGGAGCTGGCTGTCATATTTCCATACCCCAGGGAACAAAAGGCCTAGAGGCCTCTAAAAATGTGGGTATTACTTTTAAATTCTCAGTCCAAAAATGTGACAACCTGTTTCCCTTGTCTATGACTGTTTAAAGTATAGCATACAGACAGGACATCATGCAAGAGAATACTAGCAAGTAAATTCTGAATGTAGTAATATAGTTTCTATCTTTTGCGTGGGTTCTTGTTAGATCACTTGTAATTATGGCTTTAATAGTTTTTGTTGCACGAGTAGAACATGGTTTTGATGACTTAGCTTGTATCTGGCTCTTGAAATCCTTCCATTGCATGACCCTATCTAACTTTTTAATACTACTAATTCAAAGCTGCAGACAAATCCTTTTATTAGGAAAAAGCTAAGTTCGATCAACATTCTGTTAAAAAATAATACTCCTACTATTCACATAAACATGCATTGTATTGTATTGTATTGCGTGAGTTTCTTCTCGGGATTGAATTGGGTTGAGAAGCGTTCACCGCCATCTTGGATCTACACATAAGAAGATACAATTATAGTGTTAACTGATCAAAACCCTGATGAAGGAGTCATTAACGAAAATTGACTCGTGTACAACTGAGTCGAGGAATCGAATTTGTGAAAGTGTTAAAGGTGATTCAGCCGACGGTATCTCCAAAGGCCAAAGTCACCAAATCCAAAATAATAGTCCAATTTTAAATAAATGACGCATGGGATTAAATTGAATTAAGAAATGAATTATCCTTCCATGATACAAAAGTAATGCTATTTGTTTGTAAAATATTTTTGACTTCTGCAACTCTACTGGTAAATAGTTTTTTCATCTCCAAACTAACCTTAAATAAAATTGTTTACTTTGTTATACGGAGACTTTTTAGAATCGGGTCGGACAATAATTCGGTACGTCGCCTATCAGAGAATCATCATTTTAGTTTTTAGCGACGCATCGAGCCTTCGTCATAAAATACAAACCATTTATCTATTCTATAGCGAAAGACCAAACTGTCGCTCGGTCTGTCGCTAAAAGTGGTGAGCAAGGTATATAAAATAAATGAGTATTCACCAAAAACGGACTGCTTTGTTATATATCTACTCATAAATATTTGACAAATTAAATTATTAGTTGTTTATTTCTTTTCTTATTAATATTGACTCGTCACAATAAGCGAATTAATATTTTCACAAATAAAATTTATAATTTTACGAATTATGCTCATACTTGAAATTTACTTATTATGCATGTAAAAAGAGATTTAAAAAATTATCATTTTCACTTGTGAAAATATTAATTTATATGAAATAAATGTTTCCTACGTACTAAATTTGCTTCCTCATTTCACGTTTAAGTATTAATAAAATACTACTTTCTTCCTAAAAATAAAATGGTTACACAAATTAAGGTTACTTGTAAGACCTCTAATTTTATGAAATAAAAGTATTCAATTTTTTTATAATTACAATTCAAAGAAATGGTTAAATTGATAAAAAGTTAAAGTTAAGGGTGATATATGAAATTTTTTTTTCAAAAATACATAGCGTGGTTATAAAATATTCATTGTTGTTTAAATATTAAGTTTGTAAATATTCTTTCGTATGGGGAATATTCGTATGATTAAAAGATCATTTAGGGCCCCATAATGTAATAACCGCTGATGAAAGAAAAGACAAATTTAAGTTTTTATAAATAATTGACTTAGTAGTTACCGTTATTATCATTTAATATGGAATACGAATGGGTAAAGTAATGATGTCTTGCGTGTTAAGAAGAGCACTTGTTACTGACGCATAATTATTGATTCTTACGTATGAAGAAGCCACTACTCAATAATTGTTACGATAATTATCTTGCTCAAGATTTTATTGATTCAATAATTCTTTGCGTTGATATTTTATTTTATTTCAATAATTGTCACTATACGATGATCTTCCATTATCGAAGCGATAATTCATATTATCTGAATAATATTATTAGAAAATATTATTGGCAATGTCTAGAAAGTTACATCTAAGGAGAGATTTGGTCACCTAATTATTGTAGCAAGAAGGAAAAATTCTTATTGAAAGCCCTCTTTCCTCGCGAACTACCACAGTTGCGAGATTTATGATTCTGTAATATTATTTGTGAATAATTAATTATTGATTTATATGATGAGGAAAATATTGATTTTATGTGGATATAGATGGAGAAAATTTTTAAAGTGACAATTGTTGAAAATTGATATTTTATCTTTTTCGATAAAATAATTCATTTAAATATATTATTATATTTTAATAATATAATAATGGTGATATTTTATAATGAATGTGGGATATATATGTATATCTGAGGAAAAAGTATTTTTGTTGCAATAAATATTAAAAAGCAGTTTTGTGTGTGCTTGTAGATCTATTTCTTGACCGAAAATTGATTATAAGCTTTGTAAATTGTCCGTTTGTGGATTTGGTCAATTTACGCTTTGGAATTTGAAAAACTTCATCCGCAAAGTTATAGATAATGGAATTTCCTATGGAAAGTCGCGAGTTTTGAATTTTTCTGATAAAAGGGCTATTTATTATGAATTATTAAAGTTTTGGAGTTCCGAAATAATTGATTTTTGGAGTTTAAAATATTTTTTATAAGAAAAACGTTTTTTTGTTGAAATTGAGTGGCTCACATGTGTTTTTAATGATCTGAAATTAGTTGGTAAAAGTGGGCTTGACAATTATATATATATTAATATTTTTATTAAATTTTCTGCTTTGGTGTTCTAAGCATTTTCCTATAAATAGGGTCTTAGGTTAGATTGAAAATCACACGAAAACCCAAATTTTCTCTCTATTTCTCTCTATATTATCGAGTGTATTCTTGTGAGTATTTTGATATCTTGAGTGTTCTTTATATGGTGCAAGTTTGTTCAAATAATTATTCCAAATGAAATCTTTGCTTTTTGAGGTAAGGGATAGTAAGGGATGTTATTTTATTCGAAAATGATATTATTTCTTCAATATCATTATGACGAAATATTAGTTGGAAATTTTTATCAAATTTAAAACTTTTTCATGTCGGGATTATTATTCATGAGTTATTATTCATGAGTTACTATTCATGAGTTACTATTCACGAGTTACTATTCATGAGTTACTATTCACGAGTTACTATTCACGGGTACTATTTACTACAAAATTGGTTTCTTTTTCTAACCAAATTATAGTTGATTTAAGAATATTACTATGGAGATTAAATCTATATGTTGATTATATTGATTTTATTATCGTATATAATATTTTTATAATCCTGGTGAAGATATTTCTCTTTGACTTGAGTGTAAAGATGGGTAGATTATTGGTATGATCGTGACTAGGATTCTCTTTAGCCAGTAGTGCAAAGATGAATTATTTACTAGTATGATCATGACCATTGAATTTATAATTGAATATCTTTAGCTTAAGTGCAAAGGTGAATTGATCAACATGGTTATAATTATGGTTTATATAAATTAAAAATGATTATGTATTTCTTTGAGATATGAATATCTTTGGCACGTAGTCTGAATCAATTATTGATTATTATCTTTGGCATGTAATACAAAGATGATTTGTTGTTAAATATCTTTGGCATGTAGCGCAAAGATGAATTGTTGATGAATATCTTTGGCCCGTGGTGCAAAGATGAATTTATTATTATGATTATGAACATGAATTGTGATTTGGTATAACCATGATCTTTGATGTTTCAGGTAAAGACAGATGATGAAAATTATCTTTGTCTTGGATGGGAAGAGGAATTTAGAACCACAATTACGATTATGAATTATACATGTGATTGTGGACAGGAATTGTTGATTGATGTTACAGGGATAAAATATTATTGGTGGACTTTTAACATGGAGAAGATAATAGACTTTATGGTCTATTTGACTCTTCTAATGAATTGCTCATTCCGCTGCAACTATGGTTGAAAAGTTTTATCATCTACCATATGTTCTCAATCTCTGATTTATTATTGTTGAAGACTATTGATAATTTATTTATCTTTAGTCATGATATTCTTTACTGAGCTAGTTGTGCTTTCACCCTTCCGCTTCCTGATTCCTTCGGTAATAAAAGTGTAAATGGGACAATGAGGAATAACGGGGAATAGAGCGGTGGTACATAGATGTTGAGGTGAGGTGAATTCAACTTTGGAAGGGTGTTTTGTCACTTATTATACAAGATGTCTAATGACATACAACCTCGTGTCATCATAAGACAGGGGATGTCTTTCATCCACTTCTTTGAGTATATTTATGAAGCACTACCTATATAATCTTGGTGTTTGTTTGGAGTATAATTCCCAATTAGAGGCAGTGGAGATAATGATATGTCGTCGAGAAAACTCGCCATTGGGAAGAATATGATAGTAATCTTCTCGTTTTTCTTTAGGGGTCTATTAGATTGGGATAATTTTGTGGCATATGATATCTATAATAACCTGGACGCACTGGCCTCCATGTATTTGAAGGTTTCTCGAAAGACTTCCCAAATATTCTAATTTCTTAAACAGGGTTTCACTATACCTTTATGTAAGTGTCATTATAAGGTCTTTGTCCACGGTTGGGACATGAGTCACGATTGATATATATTTGTATCCAAACTCGTAGTATATGTGTTGTTGTATTTTGCATCATAATTGTTGTAATAAAGTTGTAGTTATTTTCTCATGCACTATGTATTCGATTTACTCAAAATGAGTTGGATGGAATAGACCTATTTTAGAGGCGTTACATTACTGAATAAAAGAAAAGAGTATAAAATTTATTTTAATTATACCCTTTATTTAGAGCCCACACAAATATCAAATTAACTAGGGAGTATGTGTATGGATATGTTCTTGTATACTTTTAGATATCTTTTTTAAGAAAAAATGTTGGTGTATTTTAATTTGAGTCATTGATGATATAGTACATATTTGGTTAGTCATCATTTATTGCAATTGAAATTTTAAATGTTTTTAAAAAATTTATACGTCTAATAATAATTTATTTTAAATATAAATTATTTAATTCATAAACACGATAATTAATTAAGTCTAATGCGTATAAAAGTCTAAATGCTATAACTACTACTCTCGCAAACGCTATAAATATTAATAGCCAACCGAATGTATGTTCTTAATTAATATTTCAAAGTGTGACTTTCCCATTCATGTACAAGTTCTGTGATAATATTAGCAAAAATTCTATGCGATATAAATGTATTTAAATTTTATTTATTTATATTTTAATCCACCATTAATATTAACAACGCTTGTTATATGTAAATAACATGTTTTCTTTATATTACTTATTATAAAATATTAATATTTTCATTCTTCCAATAAGAAAACAGAGGTCAATTACGTAAGGAACTTGTTCAGCATGCATGTATGTATAGGATTGACAACCGTGCTGTTTTAAATGAATGTGTATCATGATATGATGTGACACATTTTACTTAATTAATTTTATACGTATATTGAATGATTACAAGCTTTTTATACAACATATTATATTGAATAGAATACAAAGTAACATGTTCAAATAAATAACTTAAAATGTAATTTAATTTATTTAAGGAAATTATATAGTGTCATATATATTAAATGTTATTTTCAAATGATGTAACAATGAACCATGTAGACGTTTGTGGGTTGTTCGGCCCAGCTCGTTGTGGCCTGAGTCTCACTTTTGCAATCTAATAGAAATGGGCCTTTTTCTATTCAGTCTTCTTAAATCTAATTTATAAATTTTAAAAAAAATATTACCAAATTTTAATGATTTTTCTATGTATAGGAAAGAGAGAAAATAGAAGCAAAGGGATAGTTATTCCTATGGATCTCGTCCCTTGTGTATCAAGAGAGTTGACCGTAGTTAAAGAAGGGTGTGTTTGTTTAGACCGGTAAAAAAGAGAGAAAAAAGTAGGGACTGAAGGAGGGAAGGAAGAATATGATGGAAGAGATGACAAGCAGAGCAGGAATTGAAAGATGGAAGAGATAAGGAGAAAGAAAAGTAGCATGCATGTTGATGTTGTAGAGAGAAAAAGTAGACAAGGGTTTTTCTGTCTTTTTCGTAAAATGACTTATCAGTAAGTTGGTTTCCAAACTTTTAAGGGGTTTTTTCCTTTGACCGTAAAATACACTTCATTGACTTAATTTTCTAAAGCTTACAAACGGGGGCCAAAGATTGGAAATTAGCATTACTATCGCCAAAGGTGCATGTATCATATCTGTATGCATAATATATAGACAGACACATACATCTTGGTCTCATCTGTGTCTTTTTTTCTCTTTTTGCTTAATTGGTACTGGTCATGGGCAATTAGACAATTAGTCTTGGTCTTTTTCTTTTCTTCCACCCCACCCCACACTCCATGCAAGTCCAGTTTATCCAGCTAAGAAGGTAGTCGTCCCGTGGTCCACATTCACCCTATAAGTTTTTCTAGAGGAGTAGAGAGGGCTAGACCGCTAGAGCTCAAATGGTAACTGGAGTAGCTTCTTTATTGGACATGGGTGGGGCCGTGTTGCGTAGGATTGAGCATTTCGATTATAATTGAACCGATAATCGAAAATCAAAATTTGTATATTTTTAATATCCGAACAACTATAAAAAATGAGTGGGAACCGAATTAATAACCGAATTCATTATTCAGTTAATAATCGAAATTAACCAAAAAAGAAAGAGAGGATTTCACTTGCATTATAAGTATACAATCGAACAATAAGACCCATCTTTTAATTTGCAGTAAATGAAACCCAAATGCTGTTAAAATATGCCTGCCTGCCTATACCTGACAACATTTTTGGGTTTACTGAATACAAGTACATTTTTATAAGCCAGTATGAGGAAACACTACTGCTGCCATAAGAGAAGAAAAAAAAACACATAATGAATTTGACCAAGTAAGTAAACTGAATTGAGTAGTTAAGATCCTTAATTTCCCTTGGTTGGAATTTCGCACAACCTCTCTCTAGCTAATTACTTTAAACTTTGATCAGTAATAACACTACTAATACTAATTTATATATTTTACCTCATGCAAGTGCGAGAGGTAACCCTCACCTCCCTTTCGCCAAATTATTCTTATGAAAAAGATTCATCAATTTATTGCAAAAAAGAAAACTAAAAGATAAAAAATAGAAATCTTTTTGTGGTGAAAGGAGTATTTTCTAAGCACTTTCATTGGGCCATAAGCTTGTTATTTGACGGATTGGGCACGAAGCTTGTTATATTTGACCCATAATCTGCATCATATGTTTGTTATGTTTGTTTGTAAAATTTATAATTTTAGGATTATAATTTTAATATTATTAAATTATTTTATAATTCATAGAATAATAATACTCTTTTCGTCTTTTATTATAAATCGTTTTAAAGAAATGATTTTGTCTCTTAATATAAATCTTTTGAGAATTTCAAGTAAGCATTAATTACTTAGTTTTCAATATTACCCCTAGTATTAAATATAATTTTGGTTCTCTCACTATTTTTTGTTCAATAAATAACATTCTCATTTTCCAATACAAGGACAATATAGACAATTGATATTATATTTAATGCTATACAATCATTTTCTTAATACTTGTGCACAGCTCTAAAACGATTATATTAATGGACGGAGGGAGTAGTCCAAAGTCTAAATTTAAAAATAAATAAAATACTTAAAATTAATAGTTCTATCCCCAACTATAATGAGTAAACAAACATAATCTATGTAATTTATTTCTTCATTACATTTAGATACTAATGTAACGTTCAAAATTTAATTTTATATTGGTATAATGTGAAACAACCCTTATCTCTAATGTGAAATTTTGACTTAATCTTAATATCATACAACTCGATTTTATTGTCTTACAAGTAGTTGAAACATATTAATTACATATAAAATTTTGAATATTGTGTTAATTTATGTGTTTTTGATTTTAATGATGATAATATATTTTATATGAAGTCATTTTGAGTGAACAGGTTTGAGCTTCCTGGACTGATTTGATCATATATGGTGTTGCTAAAAGTATTGTTAAATTTGGAAATAAAAGTTGTTAGGGTTATCTACTGGATTAGGTTATTAAGAAGTCATTTAGGTTATGTTTGTTTGTAATGATTATACTTAGGATATGACTATTAATCTTAAATGTCTTGTTTGTTTTTAAATTTGAACTTGAGATTATTAGTCCAGAAATTATAAAATAACTTAATATAGGGGATTATTTAATACCATGTTCAACCAGGTATTATAATTCTCACCATTAGAACTAAAAAACTCTAAATAAAATTATCTTCAACCTTTTTTTAAAATGACCATAATATCCAATAAGTTTATTATTGGTAGTAAACAGTTTATTGGTAAACAACGTACTATTGATAAATATTTTATTATTGGTAAACAACTTATTGATAAACAACTTATTATTAAAAATTCCAAAAAAGCCAAACATAGACGTCAAATTCAACGAAAATTTCATACCATCTATCATATCAATCTACTGTAAAAAGAACACAAATTTAAGGTCTCTAAAAGTGTTGTTAATTAGAAATTATATTATATGTAAGCTCTCTAAAAAGTGTTGTTAATTAGAAATTATATTATTTTTAAAAATATGTTACAATTTAAAGAGAATATCCCTAATTCTTGACCCCATATGGAGGTGGTGAACATTGAGGATATTTTCTTCAATTGTTACTAACCCTAGTGCGGATTCATTATGTTAAAACATTTGAGTAATCTTCAATTAGTCTAATAACTAATCAAAATGTAATATTCAACCGGTTTTATTTCCATGCAAATTAAAATTATTGTGTAAAATTATTACGGCCTCCTGTTAATTTTGTCAAAAACAATCTTTTGATCAAAATGTCAGTTTCAAAGAGAGAGTTTCGTATTTGAAGTCTAACTTTTGTATTAATAGAGGTTAATTGGTTGCTACCAGCCGTGTATTGGCGGGCAGGTTGAAGTCAAATTTGCCTTTGATTCATCATCATTATATATTCAGCCACCTTACGTACGTAGGAAAGACCAAGACTTATGGGTGTTTGTTTGGTTGGGCCACACATACCTATGCCGCAATGCAATGGTTGATTAGTTGACTACACAAACATTTCAAGTTTGGTGCTTAATATAAATATATTTTTTTACAAATTATACAACAGACTATCACCCAATTTTACATTTATCTACTAGCTAGTGTAACGACTCGATCACTCTCCACAATATTTTTGTGCATGCATGACCCCATAATTAATGTTTCATGATTTCAACAGGATTTTGTAAGTAGGTGGAAAATGAGTGCTAATTACTAGGTTGAAAAGCATTAATTACACTCTTTATTACACGCAGAAAATATTACTCCACTACTATTTGTAAAATTTACTAAGGTTATTGCATGATATATATACTCCTAAAGTTATTCAGAGTTTAGTACAGCAGTAATGTCATATCATATTGAAATACACATGATAAACTTTTGAATACTAATGGGGAGTACGTACTATTTCCGTATGTAGTTCTAAAAATTTTACGTGATGAAATTTTTACAACAGAGTAGATTGCATACAAATGGAGCACATATGAAAAAATAGCAAAATACGTACGTGTACAAATAACATTTCTCTATAATTGTGGTATTTAATTTTATAATATGATCAAAAGAGATGGCACCTTTATTTTGGACCAAGATAAAATTGACATTTGACTGAGGGAGTATATATAATATAAGTACGCATACATGCATGCAGGTATCTCCTCACCCCTCTCTAATTTCAAATGGCAAATCTCATTTTCCTCTCCATTTCCCTTTTCTTTCTCGCTCTTCCACAGTTCCACTCCTCGGAACCGCCCTCTCCGGCTGTTCCGGCCCATGCAATACCCTAAACGACTGCTCTGGGCAGCTCATCTGCATCAACGGCAAATGCAACGATGACCCCGACGTCGGAACCACCATATGCAAAGGAGGAAGTACCCCTTCACCAACCCCAACAAACACTTGTAATCCCGCTGGTACTCTTACATGCGAGGGCAAAACTTACACCACCTATAAATGCTCCCCTCAAGTCACCGCCGACACGTCAGCCCTACTAACCCTAAACGATTTTAGCGAGGGCGGAGACGGCGGTGGGCCCTCGGAGTGCGACGAGAAGTACCACCCCAACACGGAGCGCGTGGTGGCGTTGTCCACCGGGTGGTATAATGGTGGATCGCGGTGTGGGAAAATGATACGTATAACAGCCAGTAATGGGAGGAGCGTGACGGCGAAGGTGGTGGACGAGTGTGACTCCATGAATGGGTGCGATAAGGAGCATGCTGGTCAACCACCGTGTAGGAACAATATTGTGGATGGTTCGGCTGCCGTTTGGAATGGTTTAGGTCTTAATCAGAATGATGGTGTGGTTAAAGTTACTTGGTCCATGGCTTAGTAATTTAAGGGAGTGGAGTATGTTGTAATAATAAATAAAGATTGGGTCTTAAATTGAACCCGAACCTTTTTCTTTTCCATTATTTTTTAAATTTTGTGCGATCGAGATATTTCAGGGTGGTGAAATACTCGACAAAATAAAATAGTGTAAGCTTGAATGTTTGTTGAAATATAACGTGCATGGCTTCTTTAATTATTTTTACTCCCTCAGTTCTTAAAAATGAACAAAATACAATTTGAATATATATTAAAAAAATTAAAAATAAAATAAAAATATTCTTAGTGACCTTACAAAAATATATAAAATGATAAATATTTTTTTATATTAATGAACCCACTAAATAATATATTTACTCTCATCGTTTTGAGCATGGAGAAAGTATATTTTTTGGGGAGCCAATCTTACCCGCCTCTAAGGTCTGCAAAATGTTGGAATTTGTTTTGATTTTGACAATAATAGAATTTAATGTAACACTTCCTTCTCGAAAAAGAAAGAAAGATCATTTGCAAAGCACAATAAATATTAAAATAAATAAACATAACACTAATAATTTCAAATATTTAATAGATGATATTCCAACAATGACGAATCAAAAATAATTCTCTAAAAATTTACACAATAATCAAAACCTAAAACCAAATAAATCTATTAGGTCAGAGGTAGCTATCTCTTCACACAATCTTGAATCACTCCTGCAAATATGCCGGAAGAAAAACACAGCGTGAGCCAATTGCCCAGTACGGATATAAAGATGCACAAATATAAAACAATTTATATATGTGCCAAAATAAATAACTGAATGGACGAACAAATACAAACTACGAACAATACAGACTACGAACCAAAAATAAATTTATCAAAATTGGTGAGACAAGGTACAAATTACTAACACTGTCAAACTGAAAATTATAGTCAAAAGAATTCCAAACAAAATAAGGCTGAATCAAATGGTTATAAGGTAACAATTTCATATTGAGCTCAAATACAAATAGCCAAAGGCTAACAAAATACATCAATACTATGATGTATGCAAATCAAATCGGATAGTACACACGCCACATAGGTCACTAATCCGCCAAATAAATCAAATCAAATACTGAGTCAACCCATACGTATCCTAAACAAATATATCAAATGGCCAAAACTCATACCCAAAGCAACATACAAAACAAAAGGATACGTCGTATACTGATCACGTACACCGCCACGAAAGGTGTCATGCCTTTGTGTCAAGAGGACATGCATGTGGTATCCCAACATGTGGTTAACTCAAGTATACCCTAATGATCAAACTACAAAATGTAAGCCAAAAGAGGGTTCAAATCACAAGGCTTAATTACTTAACAATCTTCAAATGATATCAAATTATTTCAAATACGAACATACCTTACTATCAAAAGATACCAACGATCAAGAGATAACTCTGAATGTGAACAAAAATATACGAAGAAGGATACAAACTGAACGTTCAAAGACTACAAATACGAATTCTAATATCAACGACAAAACAAAACTATCACAATAAATTTGACAAGGAATAATCATGAGAGGCAATAGCAAATTTCTAAATGAGTAGCAAAACGAACAAATCAAAATTAAAACAGTCTCGCTGAAAAAATACAAAATTCGTACCTGAATATAATACCAAAATAATTCACCGAACCCAAATATCACACTGCTAAATCTCCTCAATCCGATCTATATAATTATCAAAATAATACAAGACCGCCATTAATTAAATTACTAACTTATAAAATTTACATTTTCGTAATTTAAACACTTTAATGTAATAATATTATATACATTCTGTAACTAATTGATACATTTTAATATAGTGTAATTTAATTTTATAATATTACAATGTTATTATATTAACTCCCCGTTCTTTGTTTAAAACTTTGCATAAAAAAATATTCTAAATTATTATAAAATAACTATAAGCAGCTAACGTTTTTACTCTTCATTTTTACATTATCAAATTATAAAAAGCATTTGTAATCCTCTGACTTGCAACTTATATCATATAACCATAAGTTATAATAAAAAATGTGATATCTATATAATAAAAAAGAATTTATTTTGAATCTTTTATTTGACAAAGTATAAGAATAGTTCAGATTTTATCTCAATTCTTTCAACTTAATCTAAAGGCTCACATTTCATCTCACACTAAATAATGATAATAATAATAATAATAATAATTATAATAATAGTAAAAATAAAAATAAAAATAAAAATAAAAATAATTATAATCGTAATAAGAATAATAATAATTAATACTACTATAATAATAATAATTATTATTATAATAATAATAATAATAATAATAATAAAGATTAGTATTATTATTATTATTATTATTATTATTATTATATAATAACAACAACAATAATAATTATAATTGTAATAACAATAATAATACTAATAATAATAATTATTATAATTATAATTATAATTATAATTATAATATTACTACTATAATTATAATAATATTAATTAATTATAATAATAGTAATAATTAATTGATTTCTCAATCCAGTGTGAATATTTGACCGAGTAAATGCTAGAAAATGTGATTAATATGGTGTTTGTTTATATTTTTAAGAGTTTATCTCTTAATATTTTTAAGAGATCTTCTGAATAGTTAAAATACAAATATAAATTTAAATTATTAAAAAAAATATTTAATATAAAGATGTGAATAAATAAATAATTAAATTTGATCAAAATATAATTAAACACCACCTAACTTCTCGCATCACATAACGTACTTAATAGACCGGAGTACGTACGTAGTCGTTGAATGGATATATGGGTAATGAGAAACATGCCATCATGCAAGCATATGTTCGTTCAGTCATTTGCTTGCTTACAAAATGTCATTATTGACTGACTCACTCATTTTTCCCCAATTATCCAAACACATCGATATTAGAATGGAATGGAATGGAATGAATAAGAGCTTTTATAACCCAGTTTGACTGACAAATAAATCGTCATCAGCACCACCATGTGGATAGCTGACTGTGGGAGAGGGAGAGTCGTTCTCTTTTATTGATTTTTCTAGGTAATTATGACAATTGTGTAGAATATATATATATATATATATATAATAATATTAATAAAATAGAACCTAATTAAAATTTGATCAAAAAAGTATAAATACGGTTCAAATTCATTCTAATTGATTTGAGCGAAAAAAGCACAAGGACAGTTCAGATTCATTTTAATTTTCAAATTGTTGAAACGGAGATTGAGGGAGGATTTCGTTACGCTGGTGTTGATGAGGTTTACAGTCTACAGCTAGATCAATGAAGACAGATAAAAGAGGAAAGTTCTACATTCATTCAATACTCATTTCTGATTATATACATGAGTGTGTTTTAATACCATCATCAGTACAGAAACCTAGATAATAAACTCCTCATTTTGATTGGTCCTAGCTGTCATTTCTACCAAATACTCTACTTTTGTAAATATTTCCTTTTTTGCCTTTTACGTATTCTCTCATCCAAGTGGGTTCTGTAATTTCCTTCCTTGATCTCCTGAGCTTGTTTAATGTAATTAAATCTTCTAATTCAGTCTCTTCCATTTCCACCTGATCTGCAATCTCCCTTTCTATCAGCTCTTCATGGTTAGTCACGTCTTGAACCATCACATTGTCTTCATGGTCAGCCTTGTCTTGGTCTTCTGTCATATTTTCAGCTTCATTGTTGTGGGCTTGTTGAGTCTGATCTATGCCATCAATTTCAGTAAACACTTGCATTGTTTTAGACATGTTAAGTGTATTAGCTGGCACGACTCACGAGCGATTATTAGTACTTCCTCCGTCCCTATTTAAATGACATTTTAGAGATGGGTACAAGAATTAAGATGATGATTGGAAAGCATTAAATGTAGTATTCAATTGTCTATAATACCCTTAAATCATTAATTTATCATAGCACAATAGTTTAATGTACTAAAAAATAAATAGAGTAATGAGGGGTAATTTTAGAAAAATTATCATTAATTCTTCTAGATTTGAACAAATCTCAATTAATTAGGGACAAATAAAAAACTCTAAAATGTTATTTAAATAGGGACGGATAAAGAATGTGAAAATGAGCAAAGCGAGTTCGAGAATCGATTCGCATCGCCGACTAAAAAGTTCGATTCGAAATTTCGATTCGAAATATAAATGAGTCAAATATAAGCATTTTTAAAAGTTCGATAAATTACTCGAACCTTCTCAAATTGTAATTTTCTAATTATACTTGGATCATATTCGTTTGGAAAAGTTCAAACCTAAACTCGATTCGATTCGGATCGTCATCGATTTTGAGAATTAAATAGAAATTTCAATCAAATCTTATTTTATACTATATATATATATATATATATATATATATATATATATATAAATCGGAGTAGTTCATTTTTTTTAATATACTCTCCGATTCTCACTCCAAATTCAATACTCCTTCGTATCATATATAGCAACACGTTGGAAACAACAAACTGCTACAACATTTATTGAAACATTGGGAAGGGAAAGACTTTTATTCATGAGAATCATTCAATGAATTATTGGTGTGACCCGAATTAGACTTGTGTAATTGGTTGGGGCCACACCGAGATACTACTACTAAGCGAAGGCCCAAGGGGGTGAGAAATGGTTTATTAGTTGATTTGAAGTTTTCCATTTGGTCCAATAACATTACAAATTTATTTTTAGTAAAAGCCCACAAATTTGATTCAGTGCGTGTACGTGGGAGTAGTATTTTATGTTTAGTATTTGCACTAAAAGATGAAAATATTTCATTTTATTTCACCCATCTCTCTTCTTCAATCCCTTCATTTTATCATGAACTATTAATTACTATTATTTTCATATATATATATAATTTGAAATTGTGCATGCCCCCACAAAACTGCTTCGTGTTTTCTACATTACTTAAAGTGGATACCAAAATAACTTGATATTTCCAAAATAGGAAGTATCCACTATTTTAGAATTACGTGTATATAAATAATTACATGTCACATCCTTCATCTTATTTCAAACATCGGATATATATAATGATTTTATTTCAAATTTCTCTCTCTTAAATGTGGGGTACGGCCATTTAAAAGATCATTTATTTTTAGTTAATGTACTCATATTTGTGCTTCTGTTTAATTTAAAATACTAGTAAGAAGGAAATCACAAAAGTAAGTCTAATGACTTTTTAATAACAAGATAACTTTGAAAATATTATGTCAATTTAATATATATTTTGAAAAAGTTTTTTTTTCTTCAATTGTGAGACCCACAAGTAAATACTACTTGCATCCTTCATCATTATCATCATATATATATTTATCTTTAAATTTATTAAGTAGTAAATAGTTTAATAATAATAACAATATTATAATAAAATTATGATGATAAACGTGAAAATATTTCAATACTCTATTAATCAATTGACCAACTTACTCAAAAATAAACTTCATGATAACCATTTCCCAAAACATTGCATCATATTATATGTACTAGATATTGTTGGGAAAAGTACGCCAAAAATAATCTATATCCTAGGAATTACTTTTCCGTCTTTGTACAATTAAATATGAAATCAACAAAACCAATTATGAGAACAAAAATAACAAATAACCATCCACAAGCAAGAAACCAAATTTACGTGAAAAACCCTCTAAAATTAAGAGGTAAAAACTACGGGTCAAACTCCGAATCTCCACTATATCACTAATAATGGGCTTACAATAATCCTCTCAAGTTTTATGCCCTAAAATTTGAGGTTACACAATAAATTGAGATAATACAAATTTACCTTTAATTAAGTTGAGAAACCTAATTAACTTCACCACCAAAAACACCCCAAGCAATAAAGTCTTCAAGCTTTCAATCGAAGCGGAGATGATGGCGGATACCCACCAACAACAAACAAAGAATTTTCTCAATTTATTCTTTTGGTATCTTCTTTACTACCAAGCTTCTCTATCTCATATCTCAAATAAGACTCACTCATAGCCTTATTTATAGTACTCTTCTTAATCCATTCCTATTATGGATTGTAAAGAATTTATTCTCCTAATCAAATTAGGGATCACATCTCCTTGTCTTGGTCACCAACCACTCTAACAAGTAAATCCTTTTTCAACTTGGATTCCTTTCATGTAAATCTCCAATTCCATATTGTTTCCATTAACCCAATTTCTAATTGGATTAATATCAAATATATAAACCCATTCTTTTCTATCTTGGATTCTATCTCACATGGGTGAGGACCCACACCCAACAATCTCCCCTCCAGAACCCATGGTAGGAGGGATCACCAACCACAACTCCTTACTCGGAGTTAATTCCAACAAAGTCTTGGCTCAACTCAATCTTCTTGGAATTTTCAAATATCTTCATGTCCGGCTTTGTCTCATCGGCATGGTTCTTCTCAATGGGAGGATCTAACACAAACTTGACAGATTTTTGCTTGCCAAATTCATTCACAACCGCTTTGTATCCTGGCTGCGAGCTATTACTTTTCTTCTTCACTTTTGGTACCCATTTAAAGCGAAGAGCTTTCTTTTTGTGGTTCTCATGCAAGGCTTTCTTCCCATCTCGCACAGCTTTGTACCACACCTTTTTCTACCTAACTCCCCCATCTTTAACACCTCTCACATGCGCCCACATCGTATAAAGAGTGTCTACCTTCTTACCTCTAGTGACCACTAGAGACCCTTTGGTGAGCTTCCATTGACCTTCACCAAAGTAACTTTTATAACCATTCTCATCAAGCTTACCAGCAGAGATCAAATTAAAATGAATATCTGGAACATGTCTAACTTCTCTCAGCATCAATTTGCAACCACTTTTAGTTTCTAAACAAATATCTCCAATGCCTATAATCTTGGATGCACTTCCGTTTCCCATCCGCACATGGCCAAAATCACCACTCATTGTAGGATGTGAAGATTTCACCACGCAAAGTAGCATGGAACGGCACACCGAATCAATAATTCAATCATTAATACTTGACACTTGGGTTTATCATCACAAACAATAGCTACATCAACGCTTGATAGATACACAATCGAATCTTTATCCTCATCTTTTTTCTTTAGATCGCTTCTTTCTTTAAAAAATCAGACTCGCTTATGTGACCCGCTTCCGCAAATTACTTCTTTTTCTATCTCTTGACCTTCTCTCCGATTTGTCATCTTCGAGGAGAGTTTCTCCTTTGTTTTTGTCCCTACTAAATGCGATGCAAAACTTGTGACTCAATACTAATCACTATAGTATCTCTTCGCCTCGCTCTTCCTCGTTAAACAAACTATCCTTAATCGTACCCCATAGTTAGCTTGCCATTAGGGCCAGAGTTCTTTCAACGATACAACTAAGCGTCTCCCAAATTTATCGTGCAAAGAGCTCAACAACAACAAAGCCCGCATCTCATTGTCAATTACCATATTCATCGTACTTCGGTGATTTATCAAACTCAAAATCACTCAAATGTTCTGAAATCGGAGTTTCCATCCTTTAATTTAGAATTCACAAGCTTCCTAATCAAAAAGCTTTATTTTGAGCCGACTTCCTTTCATACATGGACTCCAATTTACGCCAGAAGATAGGCTTTAGTTTACGCGGCAACACGATGAAACACACTTTGATCAATCCACGATCCGATCGGACCAATAGTTTCCCATTCATCTTGTTCCACCGTCATCACTCTTGTTTATGGGCTTAACTCCATCGTTCTCGTTGGCTCAGTATAAATCCTTGCGAAAGAAAGCAAATCCTCCATTCTTGGCTTCCAAATTGCATAATTTGTAGCCTTGAGATTAATCATGCAACCTGTTGTCCAATCCTCCATTTAATTCGCACAAGAAAACCACAAAAATAACCAAGCTTTGATACCACAGTTGGGAAAAGTACGCCAAAAATAATCTATATCCCAGGAATTACTTTTCCGTCTTTGTGCAATTAAATATGAAATCAACAAAATCAATTATGAGAACAAAAATAACAAATAACCATCCACAAGCAAGACACCAAATTTACGTGGAAAACCCTCTAAAATTAAGAGGTAAAACCACGGGTCAAACTCCGAATCTCCACTATATCACTAATAATGGGCTTACAATAATCCTCTCAAGTTTTATGCCCTAAAACTTGAGGTTACACAATAAATTGAGATAATACAAATTTACCTTTAATTAAGTTGAGAAACTTAATTAACTTCACCACCAAAAAATACCCCAAGCAATAAAGTCTTCAAGCTTTCAATTGAACGGAGATGATGGCGGATACCCACGAACAACAAACAGTAATTTTCTCAATTTATTCTTTTGGTATCTTCTTACTACCAAGCTTCTCTATCTCATATCTCAAATAAGACTCCTCATAGCCTTATTTATAGTACTCTTCTTAATCCATTCCTATTATGGATTAGAAAGAATTTATTCTCCTAATCAAATTAGGGATCACATCTCCTTGTCTTGGTCACCAACCACTCTAACAAGTAAATCCTTTTTCAACTTGGATTCCTTTCATGTAATCTCCAATTCCAATATTGCTTCCATTAACCTAATTTCTAATTGGATTAATATCAAATATATAAACCCATTCTTTTCTATTTTGGATTCTATCTCATGGGTGAGGACCCACACCCAACAGATATGTCTTGTGCCTCCGACACTGTATGGATGTGAGATTTATCTTAAATTTTAGACGAGCCATATGATTTATTGAATGAGCGAAAAATTCAAAATTATTTATATTTTATTAGATAGATTACCATCAATAGAAATAATAAACATTTTCTTTCATTAAGGACAAGAACTGACAAATAGAATTCTGTTTGTTGAACGAAAACTTTTGCTTTAAACCATATTATAAAAAGAATTATTATTTTCACAATAACAAAATAATACTAGTATATTATTTCTCTAAAGTTATAATTCTCCCCTGCATAATAAATGAACTAATTCTTATGTAATTGGGAGTTAATATATAACCATTTTTGCTTTGTAAGAAAACAAACTCCATAATTAATATAAGTGCTTGGAAATTATCAATCCCATATGTAGTAGTAGTAGTATTTTAGGCACTGTGTATATGTGATATTTTCACACACAAATCAGAACGGATTTAAAATATTCATTTTAAATAGTATATTATTATTAAAATTATGTGGTTTTAAAAAATAATATTATATATATATGACAATAAATTGAATTCTAACATTTACGTTCATATCTATTTTCGTGGATTAACTTAAATGGAAAAGCAAGAGTGGGTACGTGCATGCATGTCCAAGCATGACTTGACAAATACGTACTACTACTATTCTATTCAACCACATGACATTGCGCCAAGAAATAAACATCCTATTATTGAACAAGGTTTAGTACTACTCCAATCCCTACAATTCTCAATCCAAATCACCACCAAACTCGGGCCGTCGGCATTAGAAATTAGAATTACACCCAATCAGGATTTTTTTTCTCATCTTTCAAATTAGTAAAATAAATAAAGAAAAAGAAATTTAGTACTGGTATTGTTAAAGTTATATAGTATAATGTAAAATAAAGTTATTATATAAAGCTAGAAGTTATGACGGGGGCTTGAATATAAGTTACTTTCTCTGTTCTTTTCTTTTTTTTTTTTAAGGGTAGAATTTTGTACCTTTTTATTTGTCATTTATAAATTTCAATGAAAAATTAAATACTTAATTTCTCGTATTATCACTAATAATTCAGCATTAATTTATTTACCACTCATCTTTTTAATGAATTTTAAAAGATTAATATTCAAATTTTATATTCAATTTAGTGAACTAAATAAAATATTAATTATATTTCTTAATCTATGCATATAATTTTAAAACGTTAAATTAAAAAAAACAGAGGGAGTACAACTTAATATTATATAATTTTGTTATATTTATAAATAATAAATGCACTTTATTAGTATGAAAGGATAGGAGAGACTATATGCACTTCCTCCCTCCGATCCCTTCCTTTTTATGGAGTATTTTTTATTTGTTGTTTATAGATTTAAAGAAAATATTAATAACTTAGTTTATTATATTATTCCTGTGTCAAGTATTAATTTATTTATTCTTCGTTTTTTAATAAATTTTGAAGGATAATATTAAGATTTTATATTTATTTTAATTAATCAAATAAAATATTAATTAAATATCTTAATACTTATGTTTTCTTTTAAACCGTTAATTAAAAATGAGGGAGAGAGTAAACTACTAATACTAGAATTACTTCTTTGTCCTAAGAAACTGAAGATACACTAGAACAATAAGAACAAAATTTCCTCAAAATCTATATTAAGCTCTCGATAATTTATGAGTTATTAATTAGTATATGGAGAATTTAAAATTTGAAGGCCAAGTTAAAAAGTTGGGCTAAGTTTGTGAGAGTTATCTATACCAATTTATAACAATGTAAACACTGAATCGTTTTGATTGTTATTGAGTCAACTCAATAATTCAACTTTGCTAATTTTGTAATTCAAAAGTTTATATATATATATATAGTCTGAATATTAAGTTTACCACTTATTTAACATACCTTGCTATCTCCCTTTAACGACGGACCGGACGACGATTCGATCTGTCGCTATATATAAAACCGTCGTCTTAACTTTTAGCAACGGACAACATATTATAGCGACAAACAACATATATATAACGACGGACCGAACCTATAGCGACGGATCGAATCGTCACTAAAAGAGGTATGCAGTGTATGTTAAATAAAGAGTAAACTTAAGATCCGGACCGTGTATATATATATATATATATCATGTTTTTTGGGTCATAAATTTTGATATTTTTAAAAGTCAACACAACAACTCAAAAGGTTTTTCACAAAATTTTAGTAAAATTTAATTAAAAGATACAATGTATCATTTGTCATTTAAAATTAAGTAAAGATAAAAAATAAAATAAAAATAAAGAAAAAAAATTTGTACTATCAAATCACCATATTTGTACTGCTGAATTGATTCAAGACCAACTAAAATATTGCTAAAAATATGATATATAAAATTTATTTAATAAGTCTTTTTTAAATTTACATATCCATGTACGAGTTATTAAGCTTGTTTTGAAAAAAGAAGAAGTAATATATTGGAAATAGGGTCTTTTGAAGAGATCACAGAATAACGTCAGATATATGGAGTCATAAAAAAAGAGATCAGTGGCAGATAGTATTTTATTAGTTTAGTTTCAACTGGGTGACACGATTAGTCTGGTTCGTTGGTTTCGTGACTTGATTAGGGTTTCCAGTATTTTCTAACAAATTATCACCCTTTTTTTTTAAAGTAGCCCAAATTATAAATGACAATTTTTTGTCCCAAATTAAAATATTAGTCTGAGCCTATCAGTTATGTCTATTACCTCCGTCTGTTTAAAAATAAAATGAGCAGGTAAAACAAATTTAATAAATCATTCAAGACTATAAAATTTGTTAAAATTATATCTCCTTATATTATTTGAACATTAACAAATATCATACTTCCTTCCTCCGTTTTACAAAACAAAATTGAAGTACAAAATAAATATTTTATAAAACTATATATTTTAAACACAAAAAAATAAATTAAACACAAAAATATATTTTCTCAAAAATATTTTAGTAGGGTGCACTACCTACTTTTGAGAAATTATCACCGACATCGAAAACTAATGTGATTTTACATCAGAGTGTCACATCAATTTTAATAAATATTAGTTTTACTTTTAAGATTAAAAACGTTACAGGGTGGGTAAAAATAAATAAAATAAAGCTACTTTTTTAAAGACAAAATTATATTCTAATGGAATTGTATATTTTAAAAGCAGGGAAGATCATGTACAGTTCTTTGAACTTATTAAAATTTTAATTTACAAGTATTATTGATAAAAAAAAGTAGGATCCATCAATAAGTGAGAGAGAGAGAGGACCCAAAAACAAAAATGAGGTCACAAAAAAGTATGATAGCAAGTAGAGTACTGTGGAGACCTAGTGGGTTGGGATTTTAGGGAGCTCAGTAGGGTTTCTGTAATGACGTTCTCACTACTTAAAGCCCCATATTATAATAAGTAATTCGGTAATTCCTCTTTTTGCAACCCAATATTTTATTTTATATATATATATATATATATATATATGGGATTCTATCCACAAAGAACTCCATTGTTGAAGAATCTATTTTGGCGGCACCGCTATATTATAATAAACTCTTATGTAAATTTTTTTTTTATAAGTTCGCCATGTAACAGAATTTGTGCACCAAAAAATGAATTACTCCCAACAACCGATTACTATAGATAAAATCCCTATATATATATATATTATTTTTACTCTTCTTCCTCCGCTAACTATATACTCCACGCCAAAGCCTGCACTGCTGTTTCTCATTATTCAGGGTTGTTATGCAGTGGAGTGAATATTAGGATTTTTATTTATAAAAATCTAAATATTTATTATTAGCATTTTGCACTGCATGCATCAGGTTGTGACTCTTGTGTCTGCATGTGACAGATCCGTCGTCATTGGTGGTGATGATGGTGGCCGGTGGTGATGGGGTGACTTTTTGAGAAGATTGAGGTATTGGATTTTCTCTGTTGTTGGGACCTTGGATATGTAAATAGACTAAAATGCAGAAGTATAACATGAGTTTATCACTTTTGAATATATATATATATATATATATATATATATATATATATGAGACGAGAAATATAGTAGAAATTTACATATTATTATTTTATTTATTGTCATATGTTAGTCATAATTTAAATTTATTAGTATTAAATTAGTTGAAATCGTTATTCTTGTGAATCAAATATGGTCCCTAATTTTATAATATAATAAATCTTTATCTCGTATATAATAATAAATAGAGTAAAATTATAATGTTTTTAAGTCAAATTTGCTTATGTTTTAAAAATAAAATTTAAAAGATAAAAATATTACAGGATGGATCACAAATAAGTGTTTGGTAGAATTTTATATTTTTGATGTAGCAGAGTTGGAGTATATTTTGTTCAGATTTGATTGAATCGGTCAATGAAACTCAACTTAACTTCACTTTGCTCTGCAACTTTACTCTGCTACTGCATGCAGATGGCTAAATCCAAGTCTCAGAAATTAAAAAGATTTGACAGAAAATCAGTAGGATTTGATGGATCATATCAGACACATCCATCCATCAAAACAGCTAGCTATTATTATAATTAAACAAAAATAAATAAATATATATATATATATATATATGTGTGTGTGTGTGTGTGTGTGTGTGTGTGAATGCATGTCAAACAAACTCATTTTCAATGTCTTTCTTTCTATCTATCTTTCAATCAGACTAAATATATATCATCTTCCGACTTATATGGGGTCACCTGGGGGATATATTATACCTTTGGGGTCCAGCCCATGGAAATGAAAGGGTACATGACAGCCAGCTGAAAATATTAATATATCAATAATTTGTTTCTGTACCTACTACCTCTCAAATAAAGAAAAAAGAATTTATGGGATACGTTTTTTGAACTCATTTTTTTAAAATTATCTCTTTTGGGGTTAATTAGTCCACCACTGTTCATGCATGAAAAGTGTCTCTTTATAAAATTTGTAAATATTATAAAAATATCTTTTTTTATCATACATTAAAAATTAAAAAATATTAGTTTAGTAATTAAGTGGTATAATAATAAAATTATGTTATTTAATATTACAATCACAAAAGCAGATATTCATACGAAACAAAACATTATATTGTAAACTGTATGGATTATTTTATAACGTTAATGATTGTATGCATGATTAAAGTTAAATGTACGTATAAATATTTTAAATTAAAACTTTACAAAGTACCTTTAAAAAGAGTATATGCCATGAATGAATGATTATATCATTTAGATAGGATTTGAGTTGGTTTGCATTAATTTAATAGTGCTGCTATGCAATTGTAAATTGTAATTGAATTAAATTAAGTTGTGATTTTCAAGTTCGGAACTTGAACGACCACCTTTAGAATTGAAATATATCTTTAAATTTATTATATATTATAATATAATGGTGTAGGGTTTTTTTAAAAATGTTTTTATTAAGTTGTTTACTTTTTCCCTTACTCAACTCAATTCATTAGATGATAATAAGAAGCAAGTCTATTGCGTGAATTTGGTATTATATTTGTCTATATACGTACGTATTAGCAGCATACATTCTATCTATGAATTAAACTTTATCCCCCACAAATAAACTCTGGAAAACCTACTTAATTACAGCCCTTTTATGTTAAAATCACTTCCAAAACTTGGACAAGTGACATAAATATGAATGGGAAATAGATTTTAAATGGGAATTAAAGCAGTTTTGATGTGATTTGAAAGTTTAGGGTCATGAAGGAGGGACCGTGTGGGCTATCACCATTCACCACCAAAATTAATGAACCACTTAACTTGGCTCAAGAAAGAGATAGTTGCCAATGCTATACCATCTATCTTCCATATATAGAACCACCTTGATTCGACTGTAATCCGTATATATATATATATATATATATATATATATATATATATATACATACTACTTCTGTCCACAATAGGGGCCATGTTTTATATGTTAAGGTAGTATTTTGTTTTTTTTTGCGTCTTTAGAAGATACGAGTAAAACTCTCTATTTTTTTTTTTAAAAAGGTTTTATTCTTAAAATTTATATATATATATTAATTAAAGTTTTTGATTTCATATATTTTAATAATAAAATAATACTTAATTATTAGTTGAGTAGTGATAATATGAATTAAATATTACTATAAATTTATAAATATTGTGTTATTTTATACCATTATTATATCACGGAAAGCAATACTCTTTATTTTGCATGAGTTAAATATTTTTTTTATGATAGATGTGATTTTTTTGTATGGTAAAAAAGAGTAAGTTTGCAGTTTATTGACGATAAAGTTATGATAAAACATTGAAATTATTTACTTACATTGAAATGTAAATATATATGGTTCTCCTATTCAGACTCTTCTTCTTCATTAATATATGCAGCATTACCAATGAGAGCCCTTGGATCGAGATCTGACGGTTCCCAAAATCTCTACTACTGTAAGAATATCTATCTTCATCACTTTAATTCTCTTCAAGTACATAACATCACCTTCTGTCTTTTACTTTATGCATATCTCAATGAACCAAAATGATCTGAACCACCGATTTACCAATCCATATATATATATATATATATATATATATATATATACGTTCAGAATTAAGAATATTCTCCTTAAATAGCATTGCTCCTTAAATAACATTCGTTTGGGAGGGACGCGGTGATATTTTTATAAATACGCAGTGGCATTATATTTATAAAAATGTCACCGCGTCCCTCCAAAACAACGTAATTTTAATAAAAAAATATTATTTAAAAAAAAATATTATTTAAAAAAAATACTCTTGATCCTTACCACATATATATATTACACTCAAGTTAATGATAATAGTATCATCTACAAACTCTTAGTTATGGGGAGTTGTGATGAGAGCTTGAAAGATATATATATATAGAGAGAGAGAGAGAGATGAGAAATAATTTGTGTGCGAGTAAAAACAGGCAGCTTTTTAATTCCGTACAGTACAACGGTGGGTCAGTGACCGGCTATTTGTCTTTTTATCGGTAATCGGTAAACAAGAACAGTGTCCGCAATTAAAAGATAGTATATATGTGTGGCCTTCCAGTTCTATATATGTACACCCTACACATGTAAAACGTAACCTGGACTTTCGCCCTTTTTCTACGGGCTCGCTCTCCAAGAAACATAACCCGCAGGTGACGTGATCATCTACTATCTATCCTGTTCAATCATGCTAGCTAAGGCTTTCCTCATTAATGAAAACTCCGTACCCTTCATGCTTTCGAATTTTGGAGGCCGTATAATAACTTGTTTTAGGTTTGCAATCATCATAATGCTCCTCCGTCTGTTATTATTATTTGAAAATAAAATAGGAAAACATTATTTTTACATGGTATCTTCTCAAATTATAAATATGACTCATTTTTTTTAATTTGAGAACAAATTATATGAAAAAAATTAAAAACACATGAAATTATAAGTTTCAAAAAAATATCATACACACGCCTTCTCACGTAAAATTCCAATGAAAATTATCAATAAAATAAGTTTTATATATATATGAGAACTGATATATATTTTTATATATATTTTTGATATTTTTGCATAATTCTCTTATATATATTTAAAATAAGTCTTATTTTTATATATAAAAATATCAAAAATAAATATAAAATATATTTAGAGGCAAATATTATCATCAAATTTGTGATGCACTATTGTCAATTTTGGTGGATTTAAATGGGTGAGTGCAGGGGGCGGTTTCGTGGGCGGATTTTAACAATTTTTTGTTGAAATTAAATATTAAAAAATTGAATTAATTATAATAATATTTATAAATTGTAAAAAATATTAATAATTTAAATTAAAAAAATTCAAATAAAAAACATTTAAACATAATTTAGAAACTTACTTCGATTATTTGTTATAGTTCAATTTGAATAATTTTCCAAATGCTTAAAGCCTCAAACTAAATTTACTTTCTATATTCAAAAACATCATGAATAAATTTAAAATCATGAACTAGTTTTGATATTTTTTTATAAATTTTAAACAAGTTTTACTTTGAAATAAAATAAACAAATCTAAATTTATACTCAAAATCCCAAAAATTATACAAGGTTTAATTATTAGTTAGATGCAGAGAAGTAAAGTGGTTATAACAATTATAAATAAGAGGTTGCTAAATGCTCAGTCATTTTTCATTATAAAATAAAGCAAAATCATTGAAACTTATCACAATAAAATTAAACAGATAAATTATTCAACCAAAATGATCTATTTTCAATTGAAGATCGAACAACTCAAAAGCAAAAATTCAATTAAACTAAACAAACAGTAATCACAATCAACCAAATCAATAACAAAAAAATTCAAACCTGAATCAAACAATTTTTCACAATTCACACATCGATAAACATTTAAAATCAAAAATTAAATTTAATTTTTTTATCCCTTTTAAATTTATTTCTTTCATTAATATTCTCTTTCAAATTTTTTTAATTTACATATTTATTCTTTTCCGTAAATATATCCGCCCCTTGGTGAGGTGCTAGGCCATCAGGGCACAATATCATCATCTCCTATAAATTATGAAAAATCTTTCATTTTTTCTTTTTCGGAACACTAAACACCGCAGCACTGTCCTTTTGACACGTGTCAAATCAAAGCACGTGTCATCTTTGATTGTTATCGGAATTGTCAGGTTTGTACAAGGTTCAAAAAATTATTGACCAAATGTGACAAGTTAATAATTCAAACATGTTGTTATGAAACTTTGGCAAAAGTGTATAAATATAGTTTTATAATTGTTGCATAAATTTAGAGAGAATAAATAAGAGAGAAAGAGAGAAATTCTTCAGAGAGAATTCTTATTATTTCCTTCAGCTTTCATTCTTTTATATAGGAGAGGAGAGGAAAGGAGTCAGGGGGGAGTAATCCTAATTAGAGAAGGAAAAGGAAAGAAGAAGGGCAGAAGAAAGTTCCCTCATTGTGAGGGAATCACATGGCTTATAACACTTCCCCTGATTCTCTACAATAGAAGATTATGTCTCATTAAAAATTTTGTTAAGAAAATCTAGTGGGAAAAACTTAACGAAAGAAAAAAGAGTACATATCTTTTACATAAATATCTTAGTTGACTGCCTCGTTAAAATTTTGTCAGAAAAAACCAGTTGGGATAAAAACCGTAACTAAGGAAAAAGAGTACAGTCTTCCCCTCAAAAGAAATTCATTACTTCTTGATGAAATGTTTTCATAAGTCTTTCAGTCGACACATTCCGATCCTTTTCCGAAATTTTGCAAACGTTGCATATGGTAGCGACTTTGTGAATAAGTCGGCTAGATTATCACATGATCGAATTTGATGCACATCTATATCACCCTTCTTTTGTAGCTCATGTGTGAAGAAGAATTTAGGTGAAATATGCTTTATTCTATCTCCTCGATGTCTTTCTCTAAGTTGAAAGCAATACATGCGAGCGTTATCCTCATACTGAAATTGTAGGAATGTCTTTGATTGATGGTAATTCACACGACTTTTTGAATATCTTTGAATAATTGATCTCAACCAAACACACTCTCTACTTGCTTCATGTATAACGAGAATCTCTGAGTGATTTGAAGATGTAGCTGTCATGGTTTGCTTTGTGGATTTCCAGGATATAGTCGTATCACAATATGTAAATACATAACTTGTTTGTGATCTTCCATTATATGGATCTGATAAATATCCTACATCGGCATATCCAACCAATCACGACATTGAATCTTTTGGATAAAATAACCCAAGATCTATACTTCCACGGAGGTATCTTAAAATGTGTTTGATCCCATCTCAATGTCTCATAGTCGGAGAAGAATTGTATCTTGGTAACAAGTTGACAAAGAAAATCGTGTCACGTCACAGTTTGCGAAGATACAAAGAAACACTTATCAGACTTGTATGGAACTTCGAGTCCAAGAACTTTTTCCATTTCACTTAGGCATGGAACTTGGTCCAAGAACTTCTTCCATTGTACTTAGGCATGGAACTTGTGTCCAAGAACTTCTTCCCGCTTTCAGAGGTGAAAATGATCTTTATCAACTTCTAAAGATCGAACAACCATCGGGGTAGTCAAAAGATGAGCTTTATCCATATGAAAACTATCGAGAATCTTTTCAAAGATATGTGTATTGATGAGCAAAATTCCGGATGTTAAATGCTCCACTTGTATTCCCAAACGAAATTTTGTCTTTCCAAGATCTTTCATTTCAAATTCATCTTTTAAATAAGTAATAGTTCTTGTGAGTTCTTCAAGAGTACCTACAAAATTCAAATCATCCACATATACAAAGAATGGTGGTGAAAATTCACTGTGATTTTTCTTAATAAAAACACATGGACATACATGATCATTTATATATCCATCTTTTATTAAATAATCACTAAGTCGATTATACCACATATGACCAGACTATTTCAATCCATATAATGAGCGTTGTAACTCAATTGAATATATGTGACTGGGTCTTTGTAATTCAGCCATTTTTAATCCTTCAGGGATTCTCATATAAATCTCACTTCAAGTGAGCCATATAGGTATGCTGTTACAACATCCATCAAACGTGTTTTCAAACCTTCCATGGTTGTCATACCTATCAGAAAGCAAAATGTGACTCCATCCATTACATACTGGAGAGTCTGTATCCTGATAATCAATATCAGATTTTTGTGAAAACCCTTGAATTACAAATCGGGCTTTATATCTCACAATTTAATTTTTCTCATTTCGCTTTCGTACAAATATCCATTTGTTTCCAACCAGGATTACACCCATCGGTGTTTGAACTATTGGTCCAAATACTTCTCTTTTCAATAGAGATTTTAGCTCAGTTTGAATAACATCTTTATATTTTGGCCAATCTTTTCTTTTCCGACATTCTTCTACGTTTTGTGGTTCAGGATCCGTGTCAGGAATCAAAGTAATATCTTATGCTATAAAGAAAGCAAATATATCGTCAATCATGACTTTGCTTCGATCTCATATTTTCTCATCATGTACATATTTTATTGAGATATCTTGGTGTTCATCTCTTATTCCTTTACTGAGATTTTGAACCTCTTCTGGGGTTATTCCCACTCTTGGAATATGTGCTACTTCTGGAGCGGTTTGTACCTCTTCTGGGGATATTCCTACTCTTGGAATAAGTGCTACTTCTGGAGCGGTTTGTACCTATTTTGGGGTTATTCTCACTCTTAGAATAAGTGTTTCTTCTGGAGCGAGTATTCCTTCTGGAATTCTCTTATTTGCTTTTGATTATCGTGGTACAGTGTCTCTGCACCAACTTGTCTTTCACGCTTCTAGTGTGGTTTAGATTCTTCTATTACCTTATTTGTCAATTTTTCAGGAATTGATTTTTTTTAATAGGTATTTCTATCTCTGCGGAGTATTTCAACGCATGTATATGATTAATCACTTTTTCTAGCATCATTAAATGCATCCGCATTTTATTTGCAATATTTTATAAATAAATAATTCTTTGAACTTCAATTTCACATTGTCACATGCATAGGATTAAGTGAATTTAATTACGATGCATTCCATGATATGTCGAGGGTTTTTATTTAAAATTTTCCTCCTCTACCAAAGGTGGAAATCTGATTCATCAAAATGACAATCTACATAACATGTAGTAAAAACATATCCAGTTAAAGGCTCAAGAATCTGATAATAGAAGGAGAATCAAAACCAATATACCTATTCTTCGTTGGGCTCCCATTTTAGTTCTTTGTGGAGGTGCAATTAGAACATATAATGCACTTCTAAAAACTCGAAAGTGTGATATGTTGGGTATCTATCCAAGAACTAACTATAGAGGAGAAAACTTATGAAGTTGGTCTTACTTGAATGATGACTTCAGCATGAAGAATTGCATGACCCCAAACTGAGGTCGATAAGTTAGCCCTTAACATCAATGGGCGTGAAATTAGTTAAAGTATCTATTAAAAATAGGAAATATCAAAATGGACCAGACAATGGGTGAAGGGGTCCATAAATGTCTCCTTGAATTCTCTCTAGGAATTTTGGGGATTCTTTATAAATTTTTACTGGTGATGGTCGAACAATTAACTTTCCTCGAGAACACGCAACACAAGAAAATTCACTACTAGGAAAAACCTTTTTATTTTCGAGAGGATGACCAGTAGAATTTTCAATAATACGACGCATCATAGAAGTACCTAGATGACGACTGAGTCTTTCATGCCAAAGTATAAAGGATTTGGGATCTATGATTTTTGGAATCATAAGAGTATGAGACTCGATTGCTCTAATTTTCATAATATATAATCCAAAAGATATTTAATGAAGTTTTTCTAGGATATTCTATTTTTCAGAAATAGTAGAACTGACGAGAAGATCTTCATTAAAGATGGTCTGACACATGTAAAAACATAAATAAGAAAAGTTACATTTCATATATAATTTTATTCATGATAAACATATACCACGTATAGAATGAAAACTAATAATATTATACATGCAGGATGTTTAATTAAAACAAAAATTAAACGATATCCCAAAAGATACTTTCAGAAGGTTCAGTAATATCAACAACCTTTTCCTCATTGTGGGTCATTGGTAGATCATCAACAATATTCAATTGATGAGTAACAAAGTTTGATTTGTTCTTTTGAGACTCCTGGAATAAATCAACCAGATGTCTCGGCGTACAACAGGTACGCGACCAATGCCCATTCATCCCACACCTAAAACAAACATCTGATTTGTTCTTTATGTGTGCTGCATTTTCTTTATTTTTACCCGACTTAGACACTTGCCACTTTTGATGGCCTGAATTGTCGCAGTTCTGGAATTTGTTGTTATAATAGCCTCGTTTATTCTTTCGTCCCCAAGGCTTCTTTTTATTTGACCATTTATTGTCACGTTTATTCTGCTGGAATGACGTGCTATAATATCTGGCAATGGGGGTAGCACTTTTAGTTAGTAAGATTGATGGTTTTTTCAACAACAATTCATTATTCTTTTTCGCAATAAAGGAGGATAGACAACAAGTCACTGAATTTTGTGAACTTACTATGTCTATATTGTTATGACAGAATCGTGTTGGTGCGATAAAAAATTGAGAGTGTTTTCTCTAACATTTGGGATTCAGAAACTGGATCTCCGCACAAAACCAAAGTAGAGGTTATTCTATAAACATTGGAACTATATTCCGTAATTGATTTGTAATCTTGTAGCCTTAAATTAAGCCACTCAAATTTGGCATTAGGGAGAACAACCAATTTTTGGTGGTCAAATCTTTCCTTCAGTTGTGTCCATAAAGACAAAGAATCTTTGACTGTTAAATACTCAGTCTTTAATCCTTCATCAATATGATGATGAAGAAAGATTATGGCTTTTGCATTTTGTGCCGAAGTAGCTGTATTTCCTGATTCAATGGCCTTTTCTAACTCATTTGCACTAAGGTGCAATTCTGCATCAAGTGCCCAAGCCAAATAGTTGTCTCTAGAAATTTTCAAAATAAAAAAATCTATTTTTGCCAAGTTTGCCATCTATTCTGGGTTAAAACACAATTTTATTATTTATTAAAACAATAAATAATTGCATGTATGAAATATGAAAATTAACTACGTTACGATCTCAAGTGGTGATAAAATGTAAATATAAATATTCTTATATTTATGTTATTAGTATAATGCAAATGGATCTTCACCCTACGATGCGGTAGTTAGCATGTATGATTATTCCAATGAATAATAAATAATGGAATAACATAAGAATTTCATCATGCATACGGTAGTCCGCGTAGGCAGGTTATTTCAATAGAATAATAAATAATGGAATAACAAAAGAATTTCATCATGCATGCGATAGACCGACCGCACAGACAGGTTATTTCTAACAAAATAATAAATACGGAATAATAAATAATGGAACCAGGTCAGGTGAAATTCACACCGACAAGATATTCCGACAGAATATTTAATGCGAAATAATAAATGATGGAACCGTGTCGTGTGAAATTAAATTCACGCAAGCGGATATTTCAAGGAGAATATTAAATGCGAAATAATAAATGATGGAACCGAAAGTCGTGTGAAATTACAATTCGAAGCGGGATATTCAAATGAGAATATTAAATGCGAAAGGTTCCCACCAAGTCTTGTAAGATTAACAAGGATAGATGGTACCGTTGTAAATAACATAATTTAATGACAATTATAAGAATAAAATTATATTATTGGTGGTATAGCCAAACTGGTAATATAATAATAAATTGCAAGAATTTAATTTTACCATCTCAGTTGGTTAGAGCTTCGTGCTGATAACGTGTTATAAAACTTTAGCAAAAATGTATAAATATACTCTTATAATTACTGCATAAATTTAGAGAGAATAAATAAGATGGAAAAGAGAGAAATTCTTCAGAAAGATTTCTTATTATTTTCTTCAATTTTCATTGCTTTATATAGGAGAGGAGAGGAGAGGAGTCAGGGGGAGTAATGGAGTAATCCTAATTAGAGAAGGAAAAAAAAAGAAAAAGGGCAGGAGAAAGTTTCCTCGTTGTGAGGGAATCACATGACTTATAACACATGTAACTATATAGTGTGGCATTATTTTTTACCCGGATGACAATGTGAAGCAAAACCTCACAGGGAGGGACTAAAATCCCCTTACCTACGCTCTTTAGTTAATTCTTAAAAATATATTTAACGACATTAATTAATAATAATTATTATGCAATAAATATAATATTTTTATTACTAAATACGTATTAATTAAGAATGATTGATTGAAATATAGGCTGTCTTTTTTGTGGCAACATTTTCTTTATCCTTCATATCTCCCTGTTATAATATTTTTTATGTTTCATAATATGTAACTTTTTAGATTATTTTAATTTTTTAAAAATTATTTAATATTTTATATAATTTAAGAGAATTAGTAGTAATATTTTTAAAATTATACCTCATAAGAAAATATTATATATGAGATAGAGTATAAAATAAATATATGATAAAAATTATTATAAATAATTAATATTATATAATTATTTTTTAATTTTTATAATCAACTCTAAAATATCATATATTATAATATTATTGACATGCACGGAAAGAAGTAACATGCATTATTTTTTAAGTCAAAAAATTGAGATTTAGAGCCCGTGCAATAAAGCATCACTATTCACTAGTCTGTCTAGCAAATTCTAAATTGCATCGCAATTATAAGCTTAATGACTTCACATCTTTATTTGATTAAAATTTTTTCTATTTAAAACTAGACAATTTCACATGCCAACTGTGCTAAAAGTGGTACTTGCGTAATAAATCCAGGAATTAAGGGCGTAACCTAAAACTTCCAAATGTCTTGTCCTTGTATTAATTCATTGTTGAGAGGCCCTCGAGGGACCGGAAAGAGGGGACAAACAATTTCTCTCCTATTGCAAATATTCGCCGTCAAATCTAACGACGTCAAAACAGATACTCTCTATTTTTCCACTTTATTTTTGATGGTTCAGCTGCACGCCAATTATACTACCCTTCGTGCAATCATTCTCCTTCTCCCTCTTCTCTCCTCCTCCAGCTACCCAAGCTCAGCTCCACTCTCTCTCACCTCTCATGCCTTCCGGCCTTGCCGGAATAGTCTGCCGGAGAAAGTGTTGAATTATCCTTCATGCAAGTCCCCCGGAGCTCGTCTGAAAATCAAGATCTATATATATCTGGGTTCATTTCTTTTATTCATTTAGAGGTAATGAAACAACTATTTATTCATTTTATGTTATGTACTTGCTTTTTAGTGATGGTTTTTATAGTTTAATATATGGCTTTTTTAAAGTCTAAATTCAGATTTATTATCTTCATTTTTTTTAATATAAAGATGTGTATACTATTTTGAGTAAATTTATCACGTCCATGGAACTTCATGGAGTGGATCCGGTTCTGGGTATTGTGAATTTAGAGCTTACTTGTTATATGAGTGATCTGGCGGATATTTAACGGCCGCTACCTCAAGATTAGGGTTTTCATAGAGTAGTAAAACCATATCCTTTGGTTATATATAGAGCTTTCAATATGTCAGGAATTTTCTTACTTTTTCTTTTCTTTACGCTTTGGGTTTGATCTGGATTTTCCTTTTCAATCTTTTCCGTCATGTTTTTATTCAATAAGATCATTAATTTTCCACTGTTTGGGAATAGTTTGTTTCTCTTTCTATGTAAGAGTTTTCCTGTTTACCTTTCCCTACTCCACTATTTTCGACTGCAAGTAGGTTGAATTTGGACCAGCTTTTTCACAACATTTCTTGTAGATATACTTTCTTGGAAGTTAATATGAATGTACTTGTTGAAGTGCAACACTTTTTGACTTGATGGGATCCCATGCAGGAGGAATTAATTGCTTAATACCATTTTATGGGTGGAAGACATTAATATCAAGGTACTTTTAATTGGAAAAATATGACGAGATTATATGTGAATTATTATCAAGGATAGATTATATTTTTGATGGAGATGAACAATTTTCTGGGTGAATCTCATGTGGCCCAGCAAATCCGGCGTGATAAGTTAAGGGTTCAGCATCAGAATTCTGAGCATTTAGATGATCATTACAATAATTTGGAACAATACCCGGATCTTGTTCAGCTTAGAAATCTCAAGTATGGAGCAACATCGTATGACCCTACTGTGTTTTCGTCGGAAATGCTTAATTATGTGACTAAGAAAAATTCACATGTTATGTTGCCTCAAAATGATCAGTCTTTAGTGTCAGCTGATAAGTTTTCTGTTGGTAATTTGTCTCACCCGATTTCATCTAACCTCAACATATCAGCTGCTAAATTGAGTGGTGAGCCACATAATTGTAGCAATTGGAAAAGCATTGGTTCACAACCTAGTTATGATTGGGTGGTTAATAATTATTCAGGTAATTCGACAAGTATTCATGAAGGCAATGTGAACACATTGTTTGTGGGAGAAGGCGGGGTGCCGGGTTCCTTGAAGGTGAACAATATTTCTTCACCTTCATTTTATATGAAGCAGCCAAACTCTTACGGTTATCAAGATGTTTATCAAGATGTTGTGGAATCATCTTTAGTAGCTAATCCATCTTGTGACAGTTCGATTATTCATCAAAATAGTCAAAGGCCTTTTGAAGGAATGCAGCATTGTAGTGGTTCTTCTCAATTTGTTTACCAAAATACCCTTCAAGAAGTTGTTACTTCTGCTACTGTTGGAGATCAAGGGCAAGATATGGCTAGATATGGGGGGAAGGATTCGAATGAACTTCTTCTTCTTTCGAGTTTTGGTGATACTCCATCGGCTCATGTACGTGTTTGTAATACTTTGGGTAATTGGGTAAATAGGCCAGCTGAGGATTTTCGGACTGTCACAGACCGGAGGATGATTGCTGATAGTTCTAATGCACAAGGCTTATCTCTGTCGCTTTCATCGGTTCCACTTTCTAACACAAGTGAAGGCCAATTTGGTGAAAGAAATTATTCGACGGACCCTCTTGATTCAAAAGCATGCAAGTCTGATTATTTATGTTCTAGATCTAGAACTTCGATTGGTAGTAAAGTTTTTGGAAATACTCGTCAGAACATAGTGGGGACATCTACTATTCCTCATCGAAATGCAGTAGGTCCTCTTGGTCCTTTCACTGGTTACGCGACTATATTGAAGAATTCAAAATATTTGAAGCCAACCCTTATGTTATTGGATGAATTATGTGGTATAACTGGTCCAAATCAAATTGAATCACACGAGGTGTACTCCAATAAGATCTCTGAAGAAGTTGGGGTTTCTTCTGATCAAGCTGTTCATGCGGTTGAAAGCGTGGTAATTGGGGCTAAGGGTGGTGAGTCGGGCGTCTCATCCTCAGCATTTTTCAGTTCAAACGAAATCAGTGGAGAAGCTGGAGGACGAAGCAGCTCTAATGAATGTTATCGGCCTGAGTATCATCAAAAGAAAGCAAAGCTATTATATATGCAGGAAGAGGTTTGTATATATATGAAATTCAATTTTATTTTTTATATTTTTTTCTCTTTAATTGATGATGTGTAATATAAATGGATAGCAAATTAATACATTTTCAAAACAAAATGATCAGAAATGTTTCAAATTGATTTAGAGTAGAAAATTCCTAAGTAGTCGATGAATTTGTTAATTTGGTCCAAAACAGATTAGTTTCTGATCGAATAACCTATGAAAGAAGGACACTTTTGCCAGTTAGAGACTTGTTAGTTTCATATATATCCCATTATGGAAACTGGCTAGGAAATAATGCATGTACATTTCCCTAAATGTGTATAAAACCACGTCACCTTATTTTAGTTACTAAATAAGCATTTGTATAGACATAAGAAATGCATAGATAAGAATATTGGATAACAACGAGAGAGTAATCATCATTGTTATGTATATAGTGCACATATTCATGTTTTATTGCGTACTCAAATCTCTTGTTATTTGCATGCTAAAATTTACTCTTGGTTAATATGATGAAACGTATGAATTATCCTAAAGTCGTGATCGTGAATTTACATTTTATTAATTAAAAGTAGCTCCCATAAAACTTCAATTTTATATGTATAAGTTAAGTATTTACCTTCCAAGATTTGTTGTGTTTGCATGTTCGTGTTTTATGTATCTAGGTCAAATATCTTCATGAGTTCTTATAAATATATGTAAGTAGGAAGAAACTAAGTGTCTTTGATAAAGAACTCCTCAAAATTATTGAGTGCCATGCATGGGCAAACTGCATCTTTGAGGTTCAAAATGCGTCCAGTAGTGCTAAACACCGGAATCAAGTCTAAGTACTATTAAAGAGAGAGAAACTTTTCCTAGTGATTCAATGAAGTAACAATATTCTAACCAGAACACTTTTTTTGTTGTCTGTTATTATTAATTATTTTTTCTTGGGCTGATTGTAATTTTGGAAGAATAATTAAAATATTTTTTTGGAGGTTCCTATAACTAGAGATGACTGGATACCATATTATACATTATATGGACACTTGGCAAACAGATTATTTAATTTTGAGAGAAACCATCTTGAAAACAAAATTCTGTAGAAATGACTAGTGTCCACATGCCACAAATTTTTAGAAATGATTTTTCTCATGAGAAGTTTGTCATGGTATGATTTGGGATGACATAGCAAGTAAATTGCTACTAAACCAGTAGCCATATTAATGTCCTTGTAGTTATAGGTATAGTATAGGTCTCAATTTTATGAGTACGACAAATTAAATTAATATATTACAATGGTAGACCAAAACTTGTTACTGGATGGAAAATGTTTAAGAAAGATTTATGTGATCTGCTTTGCAGATAAGTTTAGAAAAGATAAATCTGGTCTTACTGTCCAAATTCCCACAAAGGAATAAATTAGTTTCATGCAGAAAATCTTTTGAATTCAAATTAGTTGGGTAGCAAAGTTTAATTCAATATCAGTGTAATACAGCTTCCTAGTTTATTCTTCTTGTTTTGTCAATTTCTTTTTATATTTTCTGATCAGTCTGGTAAGATTAGTGAAATTGAAACTGAAATGTGAACATTGCATCTATTATTTTACGTGTTTGATTGCTTCTATTGGAGTGTATTGCATTTTGGTGTGGTGCAAATGTATCAAGACCTAAAGTGACATACTTGGAAGGTTTTTTTGCTTTTTATTGTAGTTGAACAGCAGGAATTTTTTATGATTGTTTTTTGGAATCATTAATTTCAATTTGAATTACTTCGAAGTAATGTTTCATGGTACTCTCTCCCAACCTCCTGACCTCATAACAGAATTGTTAGAAATTTCACGAGTATTTATGAAGCAGTTAGACTTGGAATTAGTATGTGATTTTAACTTTTGTAGACAAGTAGCACATAAATCTTATAGATTTTTACAGTGCTTAATGATAGGTCAGGACCACTTGAAAGGCATTTGAGGAAGGAAAAAATTGAACTTTGAATTTGGTAATTTTCTTAATGATCCTGAAATCTGAACTGTAGATTCCCGACCCTTACGTCATGCATGTCAGTATGATTGGACTATCCCACGTTAAGTTCTTGTTCATGTCAAGTCTAAGTGCAGATTATTACTTATCTAAAGATTACAACTGCCAATCTATTGTCTGCTTAACAGTAGCTGCCACTTGTTTGCCAATCACTTTCCAAAAGCGAAATCCAATATCCAAGTTGTCATGTTGAAAAGGGAAGGGCCCATTTAGGTTGCTGCGGGGAACCACCTATGTGAAATTTTAGTATAGCATTACTTTTACAATCTCTCAACTTTCCTGCATATTGTTCTGTTGATTATCCTAATTTGGCAAAGTGACTTCCAGCTAGGGAAACCACTATACTTATCCTGTCCATCATCACTGTATGAAAATGTTAAACCATAGAATTTACACTATTGTTTTCATGAACACATCATTATTGTTGACATTGAAAAATGCATACTAATGTATTCGAACACTTTAAGCATTGAATCTGTGAGAAGAAAAAAATAAAATGTGCACATAGTTTGCCAAATTAATTATGAAGAGTTTTAAGTATGTTTAGTCTGTGAAACTACATGCTGGTTGTATTTTATTAAGACCTCTCTTAGTGACTTTCCTGTTTTGTGCTATTGATAGGTTTGCAGAAGGTATAAACAGTATCACCAGCAGATGCAAATGGTGGTTTCATCGTTTGAATCTGTGGCAGGTCTTAGCGCTGCCACCCCCTACATTTCGATGGCTCTGAAGACGGTATCAAGGCACTTTCGCTGCCTAAAACATGCCATAACAGACCAGCTCAGGCACATGGGGAAAGCACTGGGAGAGGATTTGTCATCCCCAACTACTGGTACGAGTGATGCAAGTACTTCACGGGTAAAATTCATTGACCACAGCTTTCAAAAGCAGAAATCTGGTGGGAGCAATTTGGTCTTCTTTGAACCCCAACAACCTGTCTGGAGGCCCCAGAGAGGCCTACCAGAACGTGCCGTGGCCGTTCTTAGAGCTTGGTTGTTTGACCATTTCCTTCACCCGTAAGTCTCTCTCACGCTCTCTACAGTCTTTCTCTCATGGTTTCGTTTGTAATTTGAATTAAATTCCATTTGTTGTACTTAGGTACCCAACAGATACCGACAAGCATATGTTGGCTACTCAAACTGGCTTAACTCGAAATCAGGTAAGACCATCATGTGCATCTCATGCCATGGAAAGTAAAAAACTAAAAAAGTATATTCTATTTACCTACACATAGCAAAACATTGAATACAAACACCCCCCCCCCCCAAAACAAAACAAAAAGGAAAAGAAAAGAAAAAACCTTCAAAGTGTTCTGGTTATGCTTCATCAAAGAGAAAGAAAAGGAACTTCAAATTCTTTCTCCCTCAACTCCACTATAGAGTTTTTCCAACTCTCTTGTAAACCAAAAGCACAGGATAATTAACTGCCCTTTGTTTTTCTTGTTTTTCTCTCTAAATTGGGTACCGTAATATGATATTCTCTAGTATTTTGTTGACCTTTCTATTGCTCTACTAGGTAAAAGCAAACCTAAAATGGCAATGGCAATGGCAACGGCAACAAATACAACAAACAAACAAGTTCTTGAGAAAAATCATAATAAATTGGAATTGTAATATCCATTATAATGTAGCATGTGTATAAATCTAAAGATAGCGAGTGCCATAGCTTTATCTATTATGACAATAATCTGTTTTAAGGCTTAATCTCTTACATTCACCAAATAAAATAGGTACGTACTGCCATTTAATTTATTACACCTTGTATGACCCCATATTTATACTTTTGAACTCATATAAATCTACATGATTATATAAATCAGGTCTCAAACTGGTTCATTAATGCCCGAGTGCGCGTCTGGAAACCCATGGTTGAGGAAATACACGTACTAGAAACCAAAGGCTCTGCAGAACCAAGCTCACAGACAGGCAAAGCCGATGGGAACCCAGCATCTGAAAATGCCAGCCACCAATATGATAACCATCCCACAAACAAGCTCTCTGGAATTGATCCTTCCAGAAGCAGAGATGGAACAAGTTCAGAATTTTGGAATCAGGACAAGCGATCAAGGGTCGAATGTCAGATACCTCCTAGCATGGATGGGTCCTTGATGAGCTTTCTACCATATCAACGAGGTGGACTGGAGATTGGGGCCGGACACGGAGCAGTGTCATTAACATTGGGCCTTAGACAAAGTGCAGACAGTGCGCAACAGCAGCAGCAGCAACAACAATTATTGCAGCAACAAGAGCATTATCGGCAGCATTTTGGAGGTCAGATGATTCATGATTTTGTGGGTTAACATTGTGCGCCTATCTTTGATGATGGGATTAGAAGAAATAAATTCCGGATAGATCATTCACATGAATGTGTTGGCATTATAGGCTATTTGTTGGAGATGGTTAGGTTTCTCGAAATGTAGTACCATTGAATATATGATGGTTAGGATGACATGCCTCGGACCTGAAAATTTCAAATGGAATTTAGAGGTATAGTGTAGCAGTTTTTATTTTAATTATATGCAAATTAGTGTTTGTTCATGTGGATGTAATATATAGATGGGAAACAATTCCCATGAAATCGATATGAATCAAAACACATGAGCATGCATGCAGATCAAACGGCCCGAATGAACCCAACTGCCAAGTGTCGGAGGGTTTGTTGGTCCTCCTGAAATGGCATGTTTGCTCAGTTCTAATGAAATTTGAACAAACACAAATGAACGATCAAACCAAATTGGAAGTCAAAAATTGGTGAAGTAAAAGAATAATTTGTTAATGTGGGTTTGTCATATGGGGGCAGATTCTACATTAATAGCTTTTCAAGAGGAAATATATTAAAATACTGATAGATAGAGTATAGAATGACTCATTCTAGTTAAAATGAAATAAAGAATTAATGCACAAATTTTATTTTCCACTGTTAAACCTCATTTTTTTCAAACTAATTGTATATATATTCAAATCATATTTTAGTTCATTTGATAGTTTGAAAAAACCAATTTTGTATTGTAAAATTACCAACAATTCGGGCTTGTTAAACTTGCTCTAAACTAGGTTGGGAAGCTTCAAGCCCCCCTCATAACTCCACCAACACGTTTGGTTTTTAAACCCAACCAAATAAAACACTAGCATCCAATATCAAAAATGTCACACCTTCTTCTGGCCCAATAATGTGGCTTTCAGCTGAGGTATGACAAGCTGATAAATTTAAGCAGAAAGAAAAAGCGCATCACTATTTTCTACAAGTATTTTACATGGTCATATTAATTGGGCTATGAAGTTGTACAAATCTACAGTGGAAAACCAAAATACTATAATAAATTTATTTAATTTGAAACAATACAATTATAAAAATTATTAACAATTAAATACTATTAATTACAAAATTTATTATTTTTAAAACAAGATTTATTATTTTTAACGTTAGATGAATCACCTTACATTTAAATTTAAAATATTTTAAATTGACTTTAAAAGTAGAAATTGATCTCAATTATTAGACACGGACTATTTTTTTACTTTCACAAATTTTAACTATGTGTCTAGTGTGTTACATACAGATCACGAGAGATATTTATTTTTATTTTTTTTACAAAATTTAAGAAGAAAGTAATAGGTTGAAAAGATAAATATATTGTTCTCTAAGTACGTAGTTCATGCATGACAAAATTTGTATGATTAAATACCAATTATAACTATATAATTAATAAAAGTATTAAACATATTTTATCATTGGCAAAAGCAAAAGCATGCATGCCGATACATGCTGCTACCATACAACATACACAATCAAGCTAGTCATTAGGATATTATACAACACATCAATACATCATCATCCAAGAACAAAACATAAACCTTACATGTACAGATACTAATAATTTAATAAACGTAACTGCAAGCTTAAAAATCTCACAAAATTAAAACCAAGCCTAAACCTGATAAAATAAATACCCATAACTAATTATTCTTCTCAGACTTGTCACTATCATCGTTGGTACCTCCACTGCTGCTGCCTCCGCCACCGCCACCGCTATAGTTATTGAAGTCCTGCCTAGGAATATGGTGGTGGTTGTCCACACTGCTTCCAGGGTGCTCAAAGTTGTCCCCCTCTGCAGCAAGTAGCGTGGGTTGCTCATGGTAATTTGCGTGCATTTCAGCCATTATAGCTCTCATGCATGTTCATTGACAAACAAGAGCTCACCATCATTAGGGTTAGAACAAACTCTAGGTCAGCCCACCTCATTCTTTGCTTTCACTTTTCACTGAAAAGCCAAAGATCAATTAATTAACTAAACCATTATCTTATGTAATTAAAAGAAGTACCAGCTAGGATGAATATATACCATCAATTAATATTTATAGAAACAATATAATTGATATCTTGTACAAAATCAATAACATAGACTTACCAAAAATGGAGAGTGCAGCTAGAAGGGTAATATTATATATGTGTTTTGGTAAGGAGCAAGGTGAGAAGTTTGAGCTGTATATATAGAGAAGCATATACTAGGGTTTATATCCCCCGTATTATTATTAATATTTGGTTAATGTAATGACATGGTTGATTTGTGAAAATGATCCAAAAACGACCTTGTTTTTAAGAATTTCATTAATATCACCATTTCACTAATCAAAATTATTGTCGTTTTAAAAATAACATGATTAGTGGGTGGTCTCACAAATGAGGCAAGATTAAGTGGGATGCCCATATATCACCACAAAAATGATTTTTAAAATACGCAAATGATGAAGCTCGGGGAAATTATTTTTCCAACACATGAAACGTAAATAGAGACATTCCTCCATACAAGTGGATTAAATGCACCAGAAGGTCAAGCAGAATGAGTGGAGTAACAATTAGGTTTAACTTGTGATGCATGTCAAAACATGGGTAGAGGAAAATATTCTACGAAGTTTCACCATAGATTAATTAAGGTGTATGAAGTGGAATAATTTTAGGTGAGACATTTAGAATTCATTTTAAGTTCTAATAATTAAAAGGTCATCTGAATCATTTTTATTATGGCCAATTCTATTATTTTCAATTAATTTATGATAATGGTGAACCATAAATCACCAAAATTTATTCGTCCGTAAAATCACCAAACCACGAGCAAGAAACATGACGTCCGGGTCCACTGGGGGATAGCTCCGGTGTGAGAATCAATACATGTCAGAAACGTCAATAATTGAGGTATTTAATTGCTCTAGTGCGTAAAATAAGTTGTGTAACTTAAAAGATACCTGAAACCTGAATTATGACCGTGTATTTATAGTTGATAACACCTCATTAAAGCCCTATCCCAGAATTAGAATAGGACTCCTTATTGTAGTAATTACCATTATAGGATAAAAATCAATATCCTTAAAGAAAGAAAGTCGAATATAATCCTGACTCTTTTCTTAGAAATTAGATGTTGAATAAAATTAGGAATGAAGATTCCTTAACAGTTAAGTCTCCTTATTAGAATATGTCTCCGCATGGAAAAGGCATGAGATGGGTCTCATCGAATCACCCGGGCCCACAAAATCATGCATTAACATTGCCCCTCACTCTCTTGTTATAACTGACTTATAATAAGAGGGCAACGCCAGAAATTGATCCACTCTCCTTGTTTCGCCAAGATCTCAATCATGGTCCAGAGACCTGACCCCACATACTTCAAATCTTTCTTTCTGATATCCTTTCACATTTTATTTCTTGTTGTTTAAATTTCGTTGCAGTTGTTGTGCCTTTTTGTAAGGATGCGTCCATGATGGAATAAAACAAGTGATTGATGCTGATATGCTGTTATAATTAGTTAGTTTTATCAGGGTTAATATTGTCTTTGCACTATTCGTTACACTCAAAGTATCCTTATACTCAAAAGAAATACGCAAAATATTATATAAGAAGAATTCTTTGATTCTGATATGATTTTTATTTCTCAACTAAACAACTTATTCATAGGATAATGGCAGGGCACTATTTAAAAGAAAAATTACGGATGAACAGTTGAAAGTTTCAGGGATGAATTCACGGGCGAAAATCTGATTTTTACTATGCAACACTGTGTAATAAAATATTATAATAAAACAAAAACTTTATATATAATATAATATATACTAATAAAACAAATAACTTTATATATATCATAAAAAAAATTCTGTTTTATTACTATTATAATAATAAAATAAAATTGAGATAAATTTCTGCCGACGGTTTGACAAATTGGCACGTAGGGGTCCATGAAATAATAAGCCAAATTTACAATAAACGCCTTATGACAAACCTCTCTATTTATAACAAAAATTAAATAAATTTCTACCACAAATCATTTATCTTTAATCAACACATTTTTAATCTTTCAATAATTATTCCCAATTAATATTATAAATTCACAATATTGACAATCAGATCGTTTACAGGAAAAGAAGAGCTTTCCGATAAGGAATTCCCCTTACTGGAGCGCAATTATATAATCTAACTCATTTCCTCGACATAACTTTTTAGACATTGTCAATAATGCTATCTAATAATATCAATTTAATAATATGAGTTACTGTGTCATGATAATTATTGATTTAGTAATATAAAATATTATGTAGATACTACTATAACCATTATTGAATCAATACTATGCAATTATCACTGTAGCAAATATTGAATCAATAATATTAATTACTATGCAATAACTACTGTGACAATTATATATTGAATAAAATATTGAGTGACTTCTTACATCAAAATCAATAATAAGAATATTGCGCAATACCGCGTACTTCTGTGGAATAACGCATATTACTGTATTTTTATCACCGAATATTTCAACAGTTAACGGTCAAGATTTTGCCGTTATTTTATAAAAAGTTATTTTTGTCGCTTTCTATATCCGATAATTATTCCGTTGTAAGGTCCACCAATGATTGGTTCCTTCGGTAGCACCGTCGTACTTTACCAAATATAATATTACCCGACAGAAAAAATATTTCCTGACACGCTATATATTTTCTATACTTTGCATATATAACCAATAGCTTTATCTTCATATCAAATTAACACCTTACTATTTAAAATAATATATATATATATATAATTTTATTTGTAAAAAGTTGGAGTCTTACAATATATATTACATGAGTATTATAATTGTATTATGGTAGTTACATGCACATGTATATGTATTTTTATGATTTGATAAAAGAAAACAACTTAGCTTTATGCATTGGTTATGCCTTCTTGCCATAGTATAGTAAATCATCACAAATAAGATGGGGACATGGGGTTATTTGCGCAATTGTATCATGCTTAAAATCACCTAATAATTTAAAAATATCCCCGTGCAAAAACAAAATTTTTATTTTGCATTTTTAACAAATTAAATTTGGTGATTTTAATTTGACACTAACACTCTGTTTCTGAGTTTTGAACAGAAAAGAAAAGAATAGAAAACTTAAATTAGAACAAAAAAGAAAAGAATAGAAAATTTAAAGTTTTTCTTTGTGTTGTTTCTGAGTTTTTAATGGAAAAGGATAGAAAATTTAAAATTGAGGACATGAGTTGCAATTTAAAATTTATTATATTAAAAGTTGAGGATAATATGGGAATTATAAAAATATTACTTATTCTAATTTATTTTCCATCCAAATCATGCCAGTTTTGGACGGAAAACTTTGACAGGAAAAGTGGCCAAGTTTTCTATCCATTTCTTTTCTTTTCCGTTTATTAAAAAACTCAGAAACATAAGAATTGGTAAGAAAACTTAAATTTTCCTTTCATTTCTTTTCTTTTCTGTCCATTTTAAAACTCAGAAACAGAGCGTAAAACACAGTCCTCCTTCTAGCGCCAATGTTAACATCAAAATTTGTCCGTCCGTAAAATCACCAAACCACGAGCGAGAAACCTATACAGGAAATGAACGACCACACTGAGCTTAGAAGCTTGACGATTGGGACCGTCAGAAGATAATTTCGATGTAAAAATCAGTACATGTCAGAAACGTCAACACAATTAAGGTATTTAATTGCTCTGGTGAGTAGTGACTAAAATAAGTTGTGTAACTTGTAAGATACCTGAAGAAACCTGAATTATGATCGTGTGTTTATAGTTAATCACACATTCTTAACGTCTTGTCCCCGAATTAGAATAGGACTCATTATCATAGTAATTATTATAATAAGATAAAAGTCAATCTTCTTAAAAAAAGGAAGTCGAATATAATTTTGACTTTTTTTTAAGAAATAGAAGTTGAATAAAATTAAGAATGAAAATTCTTAAACAGATAAGTCTCCTGATTAAAATATACCTCTACGTAGGAAAGAATCTTTCAGGTAAGATAGGTCTCATCGAATCGCCAGGACCCACGAAATCACGCCACAACAATGAGACATTTGGAATTCATTTTAAGTTCTAATAATTAAGAGGTCTTGTTGAATGAATCATTTTTATTATGACCAACTATTATCTTGAATTATTTTATGATAATGGTGAACCAAAAATCTTTGCCATCATGTTATCAAAATTTTCAACTAATTTATGATCAATAAAGTATTGGGATAAAGTATCGGGCATGTTATTAACTTAATTGTGTTGGAATATTTTATTCTTTATATGGCCTTTACTATTTATGTAATTATTGAACTTACATATTGTATTAATTTAATCACTTTATTTATGGGTTTGATAATTAATTATGTGGCCTATAAATAATATTCCTAATAGTATTTGGCATAATGGATCCTAGGGTTTCATAATCTTGATGGACGATTTTGACCCTTAGCTATTATATAAATAAAACAGTTAGGGTTTGGTCCTAATTGTCGTCTCAAGAATTTTATACACACCTATCCATCCTAAGATTGAGAGAGGCAATTGAAGACTTTCACCCTTAAGCGCAGCGAAAACGTGATACACACAAGAGGTCTTCTCTCAATTCATGTAAGTAATTATTATTATGATTATTGATTTTATTTTATTCTATGCAATAAGTATAATTTATTCAACATCTGGTATCAGAGCCATGGTTATACTATTGTATAGAATAAATTAATTATGTTGTTATGCTAGAAATTTTATTTCCGCATAACCTGTTTATTGAGTATGTTTCATAAAAAGAAATTTCTGAAAATAACGTAAATCTATTTTCGTTCGTTTATTGTGATTATGATTTCGCATGTTGTATTTACGAATTCATCGAGTACTCTGCCAATTACCGCATATAATGAATTCTGATTAATTTGTATTCCTTACGTACTGGATTGCATCATATTTACGAATTGCATCATGTTTATTGGCTTTATTAAGGATTAGATTTTATATTAAAGTATTATTCTGATCTGATCAAACCCAGTTTGTAATTAGTTCCAGTATTACAACCTTCTGATGAAACATCAACAAACTGGGACAATATGTTTATAATTGGGTATTCCCAAAAAGAAGTCAATTGGTTCATGTCCCAAAAAGAAGTCTTATATATATATATAGTATTCTACATGTATTGTTTTCATTTTACTTGCTTTTCAGTATAAATCATTCTATAGCATAATGTTTCTCCATTAATGTCATACTGTACATAAAACTTTTCGGATTCAGTTTAATATTCTATTACCAATTATGCTTACTCATGTTATATTTATGAAATTAATGTGTTTCCTCATGTATTCATGTTAAAATTAACGTGATTATTTTATAATTAATTCATGTTCATAATTATATATTTTAATTTAAAATTTTTGAACATGATGTGATATATTATTAGGACTTTTAAATGTTACATGTAAATTTTAAATAATATTTATTTTCAAACTTGATTAATATGTTTAAAGAAAATTGAGTTTAATCATAATAATTTACGTGTATGCGTGACTCTTTTATTGTTAAAATTAATAATCAGTCCAACGGAGGATTATTAATTGAAACAATTAAAGATTAAGATAAGTCACATAATGTTACATTTAATAAATAAAGATTTTAATTTTACCCAACGGAAAAAATTAGAATTAGAATTTATTAAATGGAATTTATTGCATAAGTAACATGTTTATTTCGTTTCTGCCCAACGGTGATGCGTGGATAAATGTGTTTTGCATTATTTTATGGGGATGTTATTAGTATATTATTAATTGGACCAACGAAAAATTAATAATTATGCACCAACGTCTCATTAAAATCTATTTTTTTGGGTGTTGTAAATAGATTTTATGTAACTAACTGTTTGCCCTACAGTTGGTTTTATTATGATTAATTATTATTTATTGTTGTACATTGTGGATTTCTTTTAGTTTTTTTGTAAGAATGTTTATGGGTTTGATTATGTTTCGACATTGACTCTAACTGGTATTTTTGGGTATCTCTCTGGAATTGAAATATTTAATGAAACTAATTTTACTGCTTGAAAAGTGTAAGTGAAAATTATTCTCGGCACTATGATTTTGGATTATGCATTACGAGTGGATCATCCTGCTCCACTTACAATTACTAGCTCAATTGAGCAAAAGGTTATTTATGAAAAGTGGGAGCGATTCAACTGCATGTCCCTTATGATTATGAAAAAAATCTATCACGACAGCCATTCGAGGAGTCATTCCTGACTTTGAGAATGTTAAAGAGTACTTAACTTTAGTCGAGGAACAATTCAATGGTTCTTCTAAAACTCATGCAAGTACCCTTATTTTAAAAAAAAATGCTTACTAGCAGGTATGATGGGGTTAGTGGGGTGCACGAGCACATTATGATGATGAACGACATGACTTTTAAATTAAAGATGAAGAAAGGCTTAAGGTTGAAAAACCTAATATTGCTCATTTGACTACCACTGGATCCTATAAGATCTTATAAAAAAAATGGCAAAGGTTTTAAGAATAAGGATAAACCAATTTCTACCAAAACAAATAAGGCAAAATTATTCAGGTAACAACTCGAGACATGTCCTAAATGTCACTACATAAAAGAATGACATATTCGAGAAAGAATGCCCTAAATTAAGGGAATGAATTGAAAAGAAAGGTATATAAATCCATCAATTATGTAACTTATAAATCCTTTCTAATTGATGTTCCTTCTAATACATGGTGGGCTTGACACTTTGGTGCTATGGTTCACATTACTAATTCATTGCGAGGATTCCTTTCAAAAAAGACACTCCAAAAGGGGGAAAGAACCATTAAAGTTGGCAATGGAGAGTCTATACAAGTTGAAGTCGTAGGAACTCTTCCTTTAGTTTTGGAGAGTGGTTTCACCTTGTATTTATATGATACTCTTTATGTTTCCAATGTGATGACACGAATTTAATTTACGTATCTAAACTTGACGTTGATGGATTTTCGTTTAAGTTTGGGAATAATAAAATAATTATTTATCATTACTCTCATGTTATTGGTTCTGGCTCTTTAGAGGGAAACCTCTATAAGATAAATTTTGATAATGTCTTTGTTGAATCCTTGTTAACAATGAATGTGGTAGAAAGTACCTCTAAAAGTGAAAATGAGAGAAAAACTAGATAATGAGATTTCTTCAAAATTGTGGCATTAACGCTTAGGCCATATTTCAAAAGATAGAATGCAACGTCTTATAAATGATGGAATTCTTCATTCACTAGATTTTCTGATTTTGACCATTGTATTGAATGTATAAAAGGAAAAATTTGTGAAAGGTAATAAGAAAGGAGCAACAAGAAGTAGTACACTTCTTGAGGTGATTCACACTGATATTTTGTGGACCATTGTCTTCAAGAATTGGTGGACACAAATCTTTCATTACGTTCATTGATGACTATTCTCGTTATACTTATGTCTACCTGATTAATGAAAAATCTGAATCACTAAATATGTTTAAAGTTTTCAAAATTTGAAGTTGAAAATCAACTTAATAGAAAAATTAAAGTAGTGAGATCAGATAGAGGCGTAGAATATTATGGTAAACACTCCGATACAGGTCATAGTCCTGGCCCATTTGCCTTATTTTGTCAAGAAAATAGAATCGTCACTCAATTATCTGATGCTTGGTACACATGGCAAAATGGTGTAGAGAAAGTAAATCGTACCCTTATGGATATAGTACGTAGTATGTTATGCTTCTAACTTACCTGTGTTTTTGTGGACTAAGGCATTAAAGACAGCTGTTCATATTTTAAATCGGGTTCCTAGAAAATATGTCCCTAACACTACTTATGAAATTTGGACAGGTAGGAAACCTAGTTTAAAATACTTGCGGGTGTGGGGCTGTCCATCTAAGGCTAAGATTTTTTAATCCACAAATAAAGAAACTTAACTCTAAAACCATTAGTTGCCATTTATTGGATATCCTGAGAGATCTAAGGGTTTTCGATTTTACTATCCCTCGCATACCACTAGAATTGTTGAGACTAGGCATGCAGAGTTTTAGATAATGGTGATTTAAGTGGGAGTGATGAGTTTAGAAAAATTGATCTTGAAGAAAACATGTTTTATGTTTATAATCCTATAATTCAAGAGGGTGAGACAGAACAACCTCCTATTGAGGCGAATGATGCCCCTGAGATAGCTGAGCCACCACTTAATGTTGAACCCCACATTATTAAAAATCATATTTCTAAAATTGTGCAGCCTTTACGTAGGTCCGAAAGACCTAGAAAGCCTATTAATTTTGATGATTTTATAACCTATCTTAATGAGATTGACTATGATTCAAGTAAGATTAATGATCCTATCTCCTATAAAGAGGCCATTACGAGTGCTCAATCAACTCAATGGCTTGAAGCCATGAATGATGAGTTGTAATTAATGGAGCTTAATAACGTTTGGGATCGTGAGGAATTACCAAAAGGTTTTAAACCTGTTGATTGCAAGTGGGTCTATAAGACCAAATTAGATCCTAAAGGAAACGTTGAAAGGTATAAAGCTCGATTGGTTGCTAAGGGTTTCACTCAAAAAGAAGGTGTGGATTATAATGAAACTTTCTCTCCAGTATCCAGGAAAGATTCATTTAGAATAGTCATGACTTTAGTAGCTCATTATGATTTAGAGTTACATCAGATGGATGTTAAAACTGCATTCCTTAATGGTAAACTTGCATGAGAATGTCTATATTGCACAACCAGAAGGTTTTTGGTTAAAGGCAAGGAACATATGATATGTAGACATAAGAAGTCCATATATGGGTTAAAACAGGCTTCTTGACAATGGTATTTTAAGTTTGATGAGGTAATGAGTAATTTTGATTTTAATAAAAAATTATAGTGGATCAATGTATATACTTGAAGGTCAGTGGAAGTAAATTTGTTATTCTTATTTTGTATGTTGATGATATATTACTTGCAATTAATAACTTAGACATGTTGCATGAGACCAAACGTTTCCTTTCTAGAAATTTTGATATGAAAGATCTCGGTGAAGCTTCTTATGTTATAGGTATTGAAATTCATCCAGATAGGTCTCGCAGGATATTAGGATTGTCCCAAAGATCTTATATTGACAAAGTTCTTAACAAATATAACATGCAAAATGATCCCATACTGTCGCCCCTGTTGTTAAGGGTGACAAATTTGGCTCATATCAATGTCCTAAGAACAACCTTGAACGTGAACAAATGAATCTTATTCCCTATACTTCTGTGGTTGGGAGTCTTATGTACACTACTTACAGGGTACTAAGGATATTATGCTTACATTTAGAAAAACAGGTAACCTTGAAGTTGTTGGTTATTCTGATTCTGATTTTGTAAGTGTAAAGACGAAAAAGAAATCTACATCAGGGTACATCTTTATGCTTTCAAGAGGCCCTATTTCGTGGATAACTCATAAGCAGGAGTTAACTACCACTTCCACGATGATGGCAGAATATGTGACTTGTTATCATGCTACTTGTCACGCCATATTATTAAGGAATCTTTTTTCAGGACTTAAGATTGTAGATTCCATTTTAAGGCCATTAAAAGTATTTTGTGATAATAATTCTAATGTTAGTTTGTCCAATAGCACCATTTCGGTGGTGTTGGACTATACCTCATTTCTAAGTACTTATTTGTCGGGGAAAGAGTTGAAGATCAAAACGTTGTCATTAAATATATTTATGCACGCATGATATGTTAATGAATCCACTTACGAAAGGCTTACCACCCAAGCTCTTTTTAGGCGTCATTCTAAGCATGGGTTTAACTAGTAGTCTTAATTAGTAAGTTATTTTGATGTAAGACAACAATTTTGAGCTCGTTGTTTTGAACTTCACATTATGTTTATGGTTTCTTATTCTCTTTATTGTGCACACTTTGAGAACTTGTGAGCAAACGGTACGGTTATGTTTTGGACCATATGAATGAGTTTAATCTATTACCACTTATGTAAACTCTATTCATACTTGTTATGCTTAATGTTAATCTTTGTTTTAATAAAAGTACTAATTGTGTAACTAATGGGGATCTTGTGTTAATAGTAACACAAAGATTGTATTAATTCGCATTGACACTTTTATTTGAACAAGATGTAGATATTAAATTAATACTTGGCCAAATTAATGATTGTAAGCGTTATGTTTTGTATATAAATAGTATTTCGGCCAAGTGGGAGAATGTTGGAATATTTTATTCCTTATGTGTCCTTTACTATTTATGTAATTATTGGGTTTACATATTGTATTAATTTAATCACTTTATTTATGGGTTTGGTAATTAATTATGTGGCCTATAAATAATACTCCTAATAGTATTTGGCATAATGGGCCCTAGGGTTTCATAATCTTGATGGACGATTTTGACCCTTAGCTATTATATAAATAAAACAGTTAGGGTTTGGTCCCAATTGTCGTCTCAAGAATTTTATACACACCTATCCATCCTAAGATTGAGAGAGGCAATTGAAGACCTTCACCCTTAAGCGCAGCGGAAACGCGATACACACAAGAGGTCTTCTCTCAATTCATGTAAGTAATTATTATTATGATTATTGATTTTATTTTATTCTATGCAATAACACGTTCCTGTATAATTTATTCAACAAATTGTTTCTTTCCTTTTCATTTGCATTGGATTTTGATTTTATTTCAAAAGAGATTATATAATTGAAAGAAATGGTATTATTTTTATTAAAACCTTGAAAATTTATATATATATATATATATATATATATATATTAAGACTCATCCGATGCCATCTGATTTGGCTCGTTCCAAGATTTAGGCTAAAAGTCGCGGGTTATAATAGAGTGCACTTGATACATGTTGTTTGGAATTTTTTGTGTAAATGAACCAAGTCATTAGTCGAGTATTGAGTTGCTCAAATTTAGTCCATAAAATTTATCGAGTCTGAAATAAGTTTTGATTCACGAAACTCGTTTAGTTATCAAGCCGTTCACGATCTCGAATCGACTTCGAACAGTTTAATTTTTTTTAACGAATATGATCCGAGTATTAACATAAAATTGTAATTTAAAAATGTTCTAATAATTTATCGAATTTTTTTAAAAAAATCTCATATTTATTTTTTTTATATTTTGAGATGAGTTGAGATCGAAATTTATTACTATAAGTTTGATGATATCTTTTTCATTAACCAAATGTAAGTTTATAATTAACTACACGTGTAAGTTTTGTAAATATCATATTCATATCACATGTAGAGGTGTGAACCAAGTGACGGGCCGGGCTTGTAAAGTCGAAATGGCGGGCCAACGACAGACAATGAGCCAAAAAGGCCTGAATTTTGACAGTAGAAAATGTTAGGTCAAGGTGGCAGGTTGGTAAGCCCTTACCAAGGGCTTCTTCCCTATCTTTTTTTTTTTTTTTTGCAAAATTTTGCTACACCAAAATAGTAATAATAATAAATATTAAAAGTATTAAAATAATTTATAATAAACAATAATTCTAATTACCTACATTAACTATATATCTCAATCAATTAAAATTTTAATAGTATTATAAATTACTTTCAAAGTATATAATCAAATTTGATTTTTTAAAATTATACTTTAAAATTAATATAATTTATTTAACTTTAAAAAATGCATTCATGACTCCACAAATATTGTTCCAAGAGATATCTAATTAATTTCCAAGATTTACACGGTTAGAACTTGGAGATGCCAAGATTTTAGCAATTTGAATATTTAAATTAATTTTCAGAAGATTTACATAACATGATTTTAGGCATTACCCAATATCTCATTATTAACAACCACATCAAGTAAGAAATTTCAAACTACAATTATTATTTACTACAACTATAATAATTAAAAATATATTTTTATATTGAAGATTGCATTAAAAATAAATAATTGTTGTAACTCAGTTGATTTGAACTCTTATTTATTTACTTACATGTCTTGTGTTCAGTTCTCAGAACCCATGATAATACATTTTTAAAAAAAAATAAAATAGAAGATTCACGATCATGGGTAGGGCCAAAAGCAATGGCCAAAAACGGCCCAAATTTTCTAAGCTAAAAAATACTACTAAAGTCCAAATTTGACAAGCGGGCCAAAGTTTCTCTAAACCATAACAAAAACAGATTAAAGTGACACCTATTCATTAACAAAAAAAAAAAAAATACATACATGCATCATTAATACCGATGATTACCCAAAGTTTGATCATAACTTTTTCTCATTTTAATTATATGCTTGAACAGTACTATTATTTTTATATTCATTGTTATGATATCTACAAATTAATATACTATTTATTACATATTTAATTACAAAATTTCAACAATTATTATACATAAAAAATATTGAATTATTGAAGAAAATTATAATATGACAAAAAACAATGTCCGTGCCTCGCTCGCATGGGATAATAGATTGATAAAATTCACAGGTTAATAGACTACAACTTTAACAAATTCAAATTTTACATAATTTCTTCCTACTTCTCATTATCACTTATCTTTTTTTTTTCTTCCCACAAAACAAACTTTACTTATAAACGTTTTTAACAATTTTAATGTTTCATTAGTTTGTGCATTTGACAACTTTTTCAAAGGTACATATTTGATGATACTATTTTAAAGGTATATTGATGTGATAAAATTATGTACTATAAGTGTATAGTGTCTAATTAAAGAACTGGTAACTACAGGTTGAACCCACATAGATTAGATTAATTTTAATATTTTCTTAATATTTATTTTAGGTGAATTAAAAATAAAGATTGAGAATTAATTAAGTAGAATATGAAAACAAATAATGAAGAAACAATCTAAGAATCTGAATCCATTAAATAATAAAACATAACATATAATTCAATCTCTTCTATTTTAATAACTCAACTATAATTTTGATCTCAATTTCCTTTAATTTAGTAATTTTACAATTAACGTGGGCAATCATAGACTATGAAAATTTAAGGATTAACTATAACTCATCAAAATTTCTTTGATCAAACATGGATTATGAAAAACTTATATCTTAACAATAATCTATAAAAACCTCTCAATTAATTTAAAATCACATAAGAATTATAAAACGAATGTGTTTCAATAACGAAACATGAAGGCGAAATTAATTAAACATAAAAGTATAAATAATAGAAATAATAGAAGAGATGAAAAATATTATCACGAATAATTATTAACTTTCATCTTCATCCTAAATTAAAGAAATTAGCTAGACATGGAAAATAATTAAACTAATTAAAATAAAGAAAAGAAGAAGATTAAAAATAAATAAGAAAACTCTATTTAATTAACGATTATCCAACAAACGTATAATGAAGAAGTAATTTAATCTACTCATACTCCTAACCTAAACTAATACAATACATAATATTTCTGTATCTCTAAAACAAAAATATCTTTGAACCCTAATTTAGATTCATTGAACTTGAACACTTTTATTCCTTTTCCATGTAGGTTTCAACTTTCTAGTGACAATCAACTTCTCGAAAATATATTCTAGATAGACTTTCCTTTCTCTTGTTGGATTTGACTTGCATACCAAGATTGTTCCACCTTTTTCCTTCTCCTTGCATGATTTTTCTTGGTACCTGAATAAGAACATTAAATATTTCTTGATCACCAATATTTTGACTTTATTGTAATAAATATTAAATCTTACAAAATAAAATAAAATATATTAATTTAATAAACTAATATAATTAAAAAGATAAAATTATAAATAATAAAATGTATGAATTATGTGTCTCTCATATAGACCTAACAATATAGTTGGTTAACTGTCGGGTCAAACCATATTAACTGGAACCAAATGGGTTGGTTAACTATATTTATTTATTTGGGTTGGTTAAAGTTTGAAACCATATTTTTAAAATGAAATATAGTTCCAACTCGGTTAACCATTTTTTGATCCATATTTTATTCTAAATCCAAATTAAAAGTTCTTTCCACCCATATTTACATATTCAAGAAGCTCAACCACCCACCCCCACCCCCACACCCACAAAAAAAATAAATTATGTGATTATGTATACACCCCTTACCCCCACCCCACCCTCACCCCACCCTCACCCCACCCTCTCACCCACCCCACGCACCCACCCACCCACCCACGCACCCACCCACTACCACTTCCCTTACCCCATCCACCCACCCACCCCACCCACCCCACACCCCCCACCCCCATCCACCCCACTCCACCTCACGCCACCCCCACCCCAAAAAATATTATGTGATTATGTATACACTCCTCATCCCCACCCTCATCCCCACCACTTACCCCACCCCAACCTCACACCCACCCCGCCCCACCCACCCACCCACTCCTACTCCCACCCCCACCCACCCACCCCTACCCCCCCTACCCCCCCCTCCCTCTCCATCCCTCCCTACTTCTACCCTACCCCCCTACCCCACCCACCCCCACCCCTCGAGGCCTGGTCCCACTAAAAAAAATATTATGTGATTATGTATACACCCCTTACCTCCACCCCACCCACCCCACCCCACCCATCCACCCCCACCCCACCAAAAAAAAATATATTATGTGATTATGTATACACCCTAACTCCACCCCCCACTCCCCACCACCTACCACCTATCCCACCCCACCCCCACACACCTCCGCCCACCCCACCCCTCAAAAAAAATAATATTATGTGATTATGTATACCCCCTCACCCTCACCCTCACCCTTACCCTCACCCTCACTCTCACCCTCACCCAAAAAAGATAATATTACGTGATTATGTATATCTCATAGCATTACTTAAGGAGCCTAAATTTCACCCCTTATATCCATCTCTCTATCTATAGTATATATTAATTTTATATTTTAAAATTTTTGTTTAAAAGTCAAACATCTTAAAATGGTTAATATGGTTTTTAACCATAACCATATGGTTCCAACCCACATTATCCATATTAAAAATAGTTAATATGGTTTTAATTCTTAAATGGTTGGTTAACCATATTTTGAAAACCAAAACCAACCCATAACTATATTTTGCCAGGTTTACTCTCTACTCTCATATATATTTAATGGTACTGTTTTCATGCATGAGTGATAATATAAATACATAGAGTATTTAGTATTTTAAAATCTTAGGGGGCTTAAACAGAAATACTTAAAAGTTAAAATGTTTTTAATCATAAAATAAAATAAACAATTAAAAAAATAAAAAATAAAAACACAATAGAAATACTTTACGTTTATGCCCAAACCAGGAAGACTTCATCGATAATAATGCAAGGCAGATAGAAGACACAGTGAAAGATTAAAATCAGAAATCCATTGCCACATCGGTGGTTGCTACCGGCGGAGTATCACGGCAGCATCTGCTCCAACGGCATCGTATTGCAGTTCTTTTTGTTGTGAGTTTCTCTTTATATCCTTTTCATATTATGTCTTTTATTTTTTGTGGTTAATTTATTCAAATTCACCATTATCTCAGTCTAAGACTAGTTTTATTTATTTGGATTTGGAGCATAGCTTAAAGGATTTGACGATTATCTGATGATGCATGCAAAATTGGCTAAAACTGAAAGAACAGCGCACAAATTCTAGGGCTTTTGCTTATTACGAACTCACATTATAGCATATCATGCTTAGTTTTCAGAATTTAAGGTGGGTATCATATGGTTAATGACAAGCTTCAAATTAATTAGCTTTTCTTTGCGGTTGTGTGACAAATCTATATTAATGACTATTACTACCCCTTTAATTATCTTGAAAATTATTAAAATGTGTATATTTCACTTGTATGGGGTTCGTTTGATTAAATAGTTTTCAAAATGAAAGCTTTCACTGATTGACCTTTTTTTTCCTTAATGAATTTAATCTTATACCCCCTCTATCCTGTAATGAGAGTCCCATTTAACTTTGTTTCGAGGATGGGGAACTGTTTGACTGAAATTTTACTTTAATGGTTATCAACAGCTGGAGGATGGTAAATGATAGCCGATCTAGTAGCAAAATTAAGGATGATGAGAATAATAGTTTTAAGAAGAAATTAGTTACTTCGGGGGATGGAACGAATGATACCTCTGGTTTACGGAGGTCAGCTAGGGAAACATCATCGAGCAAACAAATGACCCCAAGCCCACCAAGTACACGGAAGTCTGAAAGACTTGTAAAGCAGATGCCAGTGTCACCTCTAATTAAGAAGAAATCTGAGAGAATCAAGAAACAAATGACATTCTGTCCTTTGAGGAGGTCTGATAGAGGTAAGAAGCACACTTCATCAAGTTTTTTGGGTTCAAAGAAGTCTGATGAGGCATCTGGTTCATCAGATATGAAACAGTTGAAGGGTAAACGAGAGAAGAGTTTGAAACAGTTGACAGTGGAAGTCAATGAAGTTAGCAGAAGTGAAGATCCAAAACCTGCTTGTGGAAAAAGGAAAAAGATGGATGCTCGTAGCTTTAAAGCTTTACTAATGACGCAGCGAAGAAGAAAAGCTGCAGCAGGTAGATAAGTTTCTCTTAGTTCCCTCTTCTCCCCAAAATTTGTTATCTATTATTCTGACTTTGGTATCACAATGCAGAATTTTTTTATTATGTTTACTATGAGTTTCATAGAATGGAAGGGAAGGGGAAAATGGAACACCATGAACAGTACATTTTACTAGTGGTGATGAAGAAGGCTGACAAATTTTTGATGGAGGATTTCTCTTATGAAGTTTTAGTAGTTGAAATGTAATTTTTGTTGTATTTGCCTTTTGTAGTCTCAGATGAAGATGTTGTAAAAACCTCCGACAAAGGCGGCATAATCGAAGAAACTTTAGTAGATGCAGAAAAGCTGCTTGTGGACTGCTCAACAGAGGAGCAGTTGCCGAATCCTGAATTGGTTGGTTCTGCATCTGCTTCAATGGGAAAATCACTTGATGATGGTATTGAACTTGGAACTGGTGATAACGCCACACCAGCTAAAAGAAAAAGGCACCAAATGGTCATGGATTTTGATGCTTCGGCAATGGATGCTAGAAAAGATGTCTGCACAACTAGTTCAGATGATGTTTATTCATCTTCTGGGTGCAAAATTCATGATTTGTCTGAAACATGTGTTGCATGTTCCAAAAGACAAAGGTACTTGTACCTAAATACTCATTCTTTTTACTCTTTCCTTTTTGTCTCAGTTCATATGTTTTGGAAGTCAAGATAAGCAAACTTGTTTAGCTTTTACTTAGCTTGTATTTTTATGGGCATGAGCATGTAAGATTATTAGAACTTTGAAAAGGTGGTGGAAATCAAGTGGCACTGACATGGATAATCAGAACCAAAGTTGACAGCAATTTGCAAACTATATTATACTCAAAACGGAAAACTTGAAATTAATGCTCTAGAATATATGATTTATAGTTTCAATGTTATTGCTAGTGCAATTATAGATTTTGCAATGTTTGAACAAGGTGATGCTACATTTTTAATACTAATATGCTGTGACTGTGAAACCTATAACAAAAAGTTGTTTTATCTCACAGGTTAGACCATGATTCCCGGAGTCAGAACTTTTGCTCTTGCAGCACAGCATTAAACAAAGACTCAAATGAAACCAATGTTCTCGAGGTTAGTTTGTTTTCTACAACACTTCTATTACTGTCTTTCTTCTCACACTTTCATTTCCTCTTCAATTTATTTTTTTGGATGGATTTGATCGGAGAAGCTTGTGTTCACGCTTGAAAATAATATACTTGAGGAAAATATCTCTTTTACCATTTAATATTTTGTTGATCTGGGGATTTAGTAAACGCCGTATAGTTGCCAGGGCATCTAGGCGATAAGGCGCCGCCATAGTGTCCGTATGGCGATACGTCGTTAATAATATGCAATTTATACATTATTTGTTTTACTTCAAAAGCATATTGACTTAAAACTTAGGACATAATAATTAACACTATGGAATATAATTAAAAACACAATTATATAAATACTTCACAATCAAAATTAAAAAAAAGAAAACACTTGCATTAAAAATTAGTATCAAGTCAACAAACACTACGTAAATAAAGAATCAACCTATTCAACACCCATCACACCTTACAAGCCTAATAAGTGATAAAAATTACACCACATAGCAAGGCCAAGTCCATAGGTTATGATGAGTCATGGGTAAAAAATGACTTAATTACTTAACTTGGGCCAACTATCAAGCCTTGGCAGCTCGGCGTTCTAAGCATTACCTTGTCCTTCTCTAGCGCCATGATGCTTAGTCGTCGCCTAGGCTACGCTATGACAACTATACTAATGGATATTCCCTCCATCTGCTACACGGAAGTTGGAGAATGCTTCTTTCCTTCTCTCACTTCATGGTCAGTACCCCATAAGGGAGCATGAAAATCATCAGAAGGCAGAAAAAATCTCAATGTTTAAGTTGATAAGGTGCTTCTGAATCATTTGTTAGTCTGATTTGACTTTTTGGTTTTCTTATTATAGTCTTGGGGCAGTGGTGTTTGTCAATGATAATTATTAAAACTGTTGGTCAATATTTTCCTTATGTCTACTGTTAACATGTAAAAATTTAAGTTTAAAGCAATTACTTTTTGTGTTTGTTAAGTAGTAGATACTGATACTTTAGTTGTTGATGGACCACGGGTCATGAAAGGAGAAGAGGAAGGAAATGGGGCAAGGAGGGAGGAGTCCTCCTAGAAATACATAGTGGGAATGAAAAGTTAAAAGACTACTGAAGAAGACTCCCTCAATCCTATGAACATCCAAACAACAACCCTTATTAGAGCTCCCATAAATGTATACCAAAGGGAAGTAAGAATAGAAACTTGAGCTGGAGCTGAGAACAAGTTTGAAAACGCAACTTATCATTCGAAGCATGAAGCATGAAGGTGGGTGGATGAAATCGTCTCTCCTTTTAGAATTCTTCCCACCCCACCCCACCCCACCCCACCCCACCCCACCCCACGTTAGCCCTCTTTTACTGAAGAGGAAAGAAGAATCTTCCAAGCGGACAAAAACCTGAATTTCCTCTGTGTAGGAAGGCATTTTCAAAATCTAGCTACTATTGGAAAGAGAAGCTGGACATGGAGGCTGGTTCTCGCTTTGGTGAGCGGATGAAAAAGCGCGAACAAAAAAGCATTTTACCCCAAGAATATGGCAAATGAAACACATCTCCACAAGATCTTCCCCTCTTTAGAATTAGTGTAGACTAAAATTTGGTCCAAAATAAGCATGCCAAAGTGAAAGGGAAAACCCAAGCCTTCTCAAAATCTCAAACTTTTAATACCACAAACCTCTACCAAGCACGGTTCAAAGAAGTGGTCTAGTTGCCAAAATATTGGGGACTTTGGTTTGGTTTCCTTAGTCACCGATCCAATAAACGAATTATAATTTCATGCAATCAATCGGCACCATAGGAGTGGCATACAACTTTGTCAATGTAAAGGTTGCGTATTGGCGAAATTTTGTTGTAAAGGAGAAATATAACTGTGTAACAAAGTATCAAGAAGAAATAACGCAGTAGTGGAGAAATTAAGTAAGAATAACGATTATGAAAAAATTGATGAATCTGACTCTCTTTCTGGAATAGAGGGAGTAATAATAATAATATAGGCCTCTTTTTGTGGAACATAGAGTTATCTATATTGTTAAAGGAGATCAAAAAGTTGATTACTATTGAACTCTTTGGTCTCAAAACAAAAATATATTTTTTGAACCCTAATGGTTAGAACAGTTATCAGCAAAAGAAAACTAGTCAACAGTTTTTAAATTTAGTATGGAAGTTACATTTATTATCTTTATTCATTTTCTCTTGAATTTGAAAAATAATTTACAACACGCATAGCGTGTGCGTGCATATTAGTAATAATAAATAATATATGTGAAACAACCCAGGTCAAATCCCGAGTCCGAAACAAATCTTGGGTCAAATCCCAGTCCGAATCGAATCAAATTCATCCAAATAAGGTCTCAACCATCGCCCAATAAGTATCTTCTTGGGTCATCTAGCCTACCACCGAGGCTCCCAAAAGGTCGTGACTTGAAGATACTTATTGGTAGTAACTTATTTCCTTATATCGGACAAATTTTCCCCCTATCTTTCGATGAGGTGTTACAAACTCTCCCACTTAAATTTCGCGTCCCCGTCGGAACCAGGTATACACACTCGACCCAAAGATCTTTTGCTCTAGCCATTATGGGGATAATCTACCGGCTTCGTGTCCCCACCTCTGGACCTCCATCTCTCCATCAGGGATAATACCACCGCCCTTGTGTCCCTACCTCCGTGACTCAATCGGATAACCCGACCCGAGCTTTCGAGAGTCGGCTCTGATACCATATAAAACAACCCGGGTCAAATCCCGAGTCCGGAACAAATCTTGGGTCAAATCTCAAGTCCGAATCGAATCAAATTCATCCAAATAAGGTCTCAAACCACTAACCCAATAGTATCTTCTTGGGTCATCTAGCCCACCACAGGCTCCCAAAAGGTCATGACTTGAAGGTACTATTGGTAGTAACTTATTTCCTTATATACAGACAAATTTTCCCCCTATCTTTCGATGAGGTGTTACAATATGTATATTTACACTAACTTATCAAAAATAGTAATAATAAATAAATTATTATTTAATGTATTTATGCACTTTTTATATTGCCTTTTATTGTATTTATATACTTTTTAGAGTGTCTTAAGAACTTATTGTTCAATTATACGAGATGTTTAGTATAACATTTGGACAATGCTATGTGTACTAGATGGTGTTTTTGTGTTTATGTTAGAATTATTCATTAAAAAATTTTTAAGCTCCAAACTAGCGTAACGGTGCATCTCTTGAAACCGAAACCCAGTCAGAAAACCCCTTCTGAATCTTAGGCCGCTACCACTAGTTTGAACCATGGTAACAAGTGAACATTAAAGAATCAAGTGTTCATGAGACTCTTAACTATGCTTGCACATAACACGTGCTGAGATGAGTTGTATGGTGAATTATGGTGTCCTCCTATACAAGAAACCATTGGTATTGGTGTTGAGATGATGAGAACTACTAACAAAAATCATATACATTAATTATTTAGGCAACTTTGACCTTCTAAATGCACGTAGGTAAAGGGTACTTAATTAAAAATCATCTACGGGTAATAAATAGATATAAGGTGAGGTGGAACAGTTTCAATAGGATTTTTTATGCTTTGTTTAGATGGGTTTTAAAGGTCAAAGTGTAACACCTCGAACCCGCTAAAGGCCCGAAGTGTTACATGCTGCAAGCCTATAAGGCGCAAGGCTACTAAAATCCAATTGCGCAGCTCAAAACAATTACAAAACCAAATAAATAATTTAACTATCATATACCTCAATAAAATTTTTATTGAATATGCAAAAGTCTTGAGCCTAAAACAATATCAACGGAGGGTTTGCAACTCCTCTAAATCAAAGTCCAACAATATCATACCATAATATTATATCGAAACTTAAATTAATCATCTTATGTTTATCCTTGACCCATGACGTCTCAGCTCTCGAAACAAGATAACCTGTAATATTGTAAGGGGTGAGCGATGAAGCCCAGTAAATAGCAATCCTTCCTATCTAACCGGATCAAGTACAATTTGCAAAACACATTTTCGAAATAACTTTTGTTCGACAAAAATAGTAAGTATGCTTTCAAAACTAAAACAATTAATAACAAAACGAATTCACATTCAAAAATTATTTCAATGTATACAGTATATCTTTAAATCCACAACTCTAGCGACTAAGGTAATATATTAATGATCATGCACCCCTACTAAAGTATTTATAAAATGCAAGTTCCCTAAAGGGCATCTAAAAGGTGTGCGCCTTAGTAGGTCATATATTAACTACGGAACTAAACGTAAACTAACGGGTTCTATACATAGTCGGACTGAGGATTTCAAAAATGTTTCACAATCTCATCGATGTTCAAAATTATACTTATTTCACAATTCAAAATCATAAGATCCCATTTCACAGTTCAAAAATAAATACTTGATCCGAAGTTTAAAATAGAAGAACATAACATTTTAATTTAAATGGAAGTCTTAAATAAAACATAACAAATTTTGAAACAATACATTTAGGCATCCGAGTAATTACTAAGGTATACATAAAAGTAAACGATAATTTAAAAACACTAAATAGTTCGGAAAGACACTTACATTACAAAGTATTTAAAAGATTAATCTCGTGATACAAAACATGGTCTCAACCAGAGAATTAATTACCACTTCACCTCGTAACACTCCTCTGCATAATTGGTTTTAATAATTAATCATAAATCCTAAACATCCAATTGTTCAGATATCATCAAAACCACATGTTACTATTTCTGCAAAAAGTCCCTCATATTTAACTTATTTTCTAAATCTAAAATTATAAACAGAAGCTAGACTTCAAGTATTTAGCCTTAAGAATCACCCAAATCGGATTTAAAACCATTAAGTTATACATTTTTAAATATTAGAACTCACTGCTGAAAATCTGCTAAAAAAAAATCCCAGCAAAGACACTTCTTAAAATTCATAACAAATCATACGTTAAGTTTTTAACGGTTCAAAATTGGTGAACGTATTCCTAGCTTACATATGTATAACATATCTAAAAATTATAACGATCCAACGGTCAGATTATGAGAGATAACCCACGCAATAGACCTCAAAATATAGAAACTGATTTTCAGATTTTAACGTTTACATTCAATCAAATTATATTTCTTAATATAAATTTATCTCTTTTTCCAATTATCATGAGTTCTAATTCTATATCTCTATTTTGATAAAAAATAATCTCTAATTTGAGAACCCTCATAACTAAACTTCAAATGAAAATAAGAAATAATATTTACATTTTTTATTTGTCTTTCTTCAATAGGCAATAGTAAATAATTTAACTTTCGGATCTTCTAGAGTCTTTAAAATCTTTTCATATTTTCATTAAAATTATAGCTCTCGAAAAGATACACGAAATAGGCTCAAGAATCACTAAATTCGGAGTTAATATGACTGCGTTACATATTTTTAAAATTAGGGCGGAAAATATTGACGAAAATGAGGACAAGTTGCGGTTTTTAGAAATTTTGTATTCACTCAATTCTGATATCGGATGAATTAATTATGATTTTTCTATAGGACTGCAGTGCATATGAGAATTATACTCGGGAATTGAACTAACTAAATTAGAATAGGATTAGAGTTGCACCTTCACTCTTTAAATATAAATAGGAAACAATATAGGAGTTGCCAAAACCCTAATGGACTCTTTAATTTTAATTAAATCAATTATTTAATTATCTATTAAACGAATTTAACTTTCCAAACGAAAAAAGGAAGAAAAAAAAAGAGTAAATTATATTTTCCAATTCAATTATGCTTTTAGGAATAAAATTAATATTTAATTATTAAAAAAAATTCGGGTTATTACACAAAGGGTTGATAAGAATATGAGGTTTGCAACTTGTAAGCAGTGGAGTGTGATGGGGACCGGGGAGGGTTAGAACAAAGGTAAAAGAGTTGGAGGAAGTTGAGAGAGAAAACATATATTATCAAGCAATAATGCTTCTCAATAAAATTATAATAATCAATAAATACTATGTAAGGATTACAATGCTTTTATAGGAGTAACTAAAAACCTTAAACTTGATGAACAAGTAAAATCTAAATAATCTAATTAGATAAGGAAATAAAATCTTATAATTATTTACTAAAATTAATAAATAAAGTAAATAAAAGCTATTTTAGACTGATCTCCTTGTTGGACTATTTATTGGGATGGGTTTTCACCAAAAGTAATATTGATCTAACCAAGTTGGGTCGTTTGGGCTTGTCCAGCATGAGAGTGCGCTAAGGTCTTTATCTATGGTTGATTAGGATGCTTTTGGAGGTAATTCAAATTGTCTTCTTAGGATTCCACAATAGGAGTAAATAAGCGTCTAATTGTTGGAAAGGGTTTATTTCTCTTAGGATAACTCTTATCCAAGAATTCGTTGCGACCGTTCCTTTCTATTTGGTTCAAGTACCCAGTGTTCTAAAAATCCTCGCCTAGGCCCCCTGGCGCCTCACCGAGGCCCAAGACGACAAAACAATCTCTCCAGAAAATTAGGCGGGGCCTAGGTGGGGTCTAGCCAGAGAGCTTTTTTTTTTTAATTTTAATAACTACCCAAACCAGATCTTGATATATTTATATTTCTAATAATTTACCATATTCATAACAAATGTTGTAGCATATCAAATCACAACAAGAAGTGAACAATATCAAGTGAAAATGAATAATTTTATTATAATTGTAATTTTTTGAACTTGTATCAGCTTCAAATTATATAATGATACATTTGTAATATTTAGTTTAATTCAATATAATTCTTAAATTTATGTTTAGTTTCTTAAATTTTAATATTGAATTAAATTCTTGAAATTTTAAATTTTATTATTTAATAGCAATCTTGCTTATGAATAAAACTAATATTTCGAATAACTGCATGTTTGTGTTTGACTTTGACATTAACAATATGGATGTGTTTGAACTTTTAGGAAAGACCTTTATTATCTTTATTATAGATTGTTTTTCTTTATATTATTGTTTTGTTTGGATAAATGTAAAATAAAATATTAAAATTGGCTTAAAATAAAAAATCCGGCCTAGGCCCCCCTCGGCCGCCCGCCTCCCGCCTAGCGCCTTTTAGAACATTGCAAGTACCCACTTGGGATGGTTGAGTTGCTTGAGTTCATTATGTGCATATTCTTATGAGCTGGGCAAAATGAGGAAAGAAAGGTCATTTGGTTGTTTGGAATTTGATGTGTTGTCCTAGCGAGGAAAGGTGTTTAGGCCTAGAGAATTTGGTATCTAAAGGCAAATGGTTGTGGCTCTTTTTTATGGAATATGCTTTCTTTGGCATCCGGTAATTAGAAGCAAGTATGATCTCCAGCAAAATGCGTGTGATGCAAATTTATGTTCTTTTTATCCTTAAAGCTACTGAATGACAGCTATTTTTCTTGCGCCTCTTTGGGCTTCTGCTATGGGGATGGGGATTGGAGGGCTATACTTTTTTAAGTGCTTTCTTGTTTTTGGTCTTTTAATCTGCTGAGGGTGGACTTCTTGTCCCCCATTTATTATATCTTTTCTTCTCTATTAATAAAATTTCTTCTTTTATCCAAAAAAAACAAAAATTTATATTCGTGTTACTCATTCTAGTCCTTTAAAATTCATCTTCCAATGTATAACTACTCTATGCCCTTGATTTGTATTTAAATGGGAGTATCTGGGGTGGGGCTGCTCTTCTCCATGAGCATTTTATCATCTCTTTTACCTCTTGTCGGAGCGTAATTCTCCCATTTCTTTCTATTCCTGGGAGGTTGTGTCCCTTTTCTTGAAATTTTCACTTCTTTTGTAATTTGAATGATAAGGTGACAAGATTTTCCCTTAATTCCTTCACCTATGTGATTCAGCCAATCTCTTATTCCTCAAATAGATTTATCTAGCCTGCTGATTGCTCAGTGGCTCAGCCTTCTCTTGTTAGTCTTATTTTAATATTTGGTCATCTTCCAGATCTCAACATTTTATTAGTATATTTTATTTGGAAGGCGTACGCTCTCGCTAAGGCTTGTGTGCTTTTTGACCCTGGGTTAAGACGGTTGGATTTGTTCGTCTAATGTAGATGACCTCCTTCTCTACAATTTTAAAGGGTTTCTTACAGGGAAGGTTTGGAAGGATTATGTGGAGTTTGTAAGCTTGTTCATCGTCTCTAATGGCGTACTGACAGAGAGGAATTTGAGGATCTTTTGTAGGCGATTAAAGATTGTTGGTTACTTGGGAAAAACGTCCTTCTACGTATGCATCGACGAATGTTGGTTTACTTTGGGATAGAGTGTGATTCTACGCATCTTGTTTGCTCCATCTCAATGTTAACTTTTTCAGGAACATTTTTATCAGATTTACAGAGGGATCGACGAGCTGTGTTACGTTGACACTGGGATGAGTTTGATTCTTCTTTTCATATTTTCATTTATACCTCCTTTTGGGAGGAATTGTCCTCCTCCATCTTCCTTGTAGTTCCACTTTGTCTTCTCCAATAATAATGGTTCTTCTGTTGAAAAATTCAATCATTCTTACCAAAGTTGTGTAGGAGTTTTGATTCATTGCTGATCTCAAGTGACTTGTGACTGTCTGGAAAATGTAGATAGATCCTGATTTTTAAGGCAGCTTGGTTTGCTGTTTATGACTGTTTTCTACTAATATTATGTTGTGAACTGTAATTCATGTTAACTTCATGCTTGTTTTAGTGATTTGTAATATGCTGTATTGCTGGTACTGCAGAACAAGAATGAGTCTCTTGTCAAACTCTCAATACTTCCAGCTGGGAGTCCACCTAGATTAGATAACAGTTATCTTGACACTTTAAACAAGCTGCGAGAGATTTTGGATAAAGGTCAGAGTGCTGTTGTTTTTGATGACCAGGTAATCCTCATCCCATAACTCATTGCTCTAAGTTTGTTCCCAGGAGAATATTTTCTGAGATTTCGTTAATTCTTATATGGATTGCGGGCAATACCTCATTGTCCTCTACATGTTATCTCCCTGTACACATTACAAAGGACATGCTGTGGTAATTGTATGTTCTAGAAGTTGATATTTTTGGGTTTTTTGGAAAGTGAAATTATAAGAAACATATATGAGATGTTTATGCAATCAATTAGAAAGTAGACTAGTAGGCACGCGTGCGCACAGGGTAAAAAAATAAAAGTAAATACAATAAGCTCCCAAGCGCTTATCAACAATTTGTGAAAGAGGTTGTAGACCCTGAGTATACCTTGTTCTAGACAAGAAAATTGTGTTCAATGCCTCAATGGTAAAACATGATGTACTTTGTTTGGACCATTTACAAATGGTTTAAACCTTTACACAATTGGGGGCTTAATGGTCAGAAAAATCTACTTTACGCGCGGAGCCTAAACCCTAGTAGTTTTATTTTATTTATCGTTCTAGCTATTTTCTGTCATTTAATCCTTTACAAATTGTTGATCTGCATGGCTGCATCAATTGCATGGCTCACTCGTGGTGGGAGGAACATCAGGTTGGGGATTAGAAGGGGGTCATTTTGATGCAAAAACTTAGACATGTTAAAAAAAAGGTGAAGGATTGGAATAAGTCTGTTTTTGGTGATGTAAGATCTAATAAAATAGATGTTTTGAGGGAGATCACTGAGATTGATAATGTTGTTATCTAATGATATGGTCAATCTTAGAGTTGACCTTAGGAATGAGTTTGAGGTTTTATTGTTTAGGGAGGTGACAAGTTGGAGGCAAAAGAGTAGATGCTAGTGGATTAGGGATTGAGATGGTAGTTCTAAGTTGTTTCATATTATGGCAAGATTGAGTTCAAAGCAGGTGAAATTATTCGTAATCCTATTCTTATTAAGGAGGAGATTTCTAGGTTTATAGATCTTTTTTGTGGAGGACGTTGTGGATGCTCGACGATTGAAGGTATAGATTGGTCTCCTATTATGAGTGAGAGGTTTATCTAGTTGGAGAGACCTTTTATGTGGAGGAGATTAGGGTAGCTGTTTTTGATATGGAAGGGGACAAGGCTCCTGGTCTTACTATGGCTTTTAATTAACAATGTTGGGACACTGTTAAAAGTGATCTCTTAAATATTTTTCAGGAGTTTATGACAATGGCTCGCTGTTCAAGATTATTAATTCCCCTTCATCACCCTAGTTATTAAGAAAGAGAGGTCTACCTATGTCAAGGATTTTAGACCCATCAGTTTGACTACTAGTGTTTACAAGATTTTGACTAGGGTTCTTTCTAAGAGGCTCTGGGGCTTGTGAGGAAATTAAAAGGCGAGATCACAAGGTTTTGAATCTTGAGCTTGATTTTGAGAAGGCTTATGATAGGCTGAGTTAGTTTTTTATAGACAATGTGATGGAGAGAAAAAGCTTGTCAGATTTAGAGCAGGTGGGTTCGTGGTTGTCTTCAGGCTTCTTGCTTTTCAATTATAATAACAGATAGCCTAAATCTTGGTTTAGGGATTCTAGGGGGTTTTGGACAGGGTGTTTCTATGTTTTTTGTAGAAAAGAGAGAAAAATTGGGGAATGATTGATAGTCTGTAATGACTACACAATCTCAATTTTTACCAACACTAGGATTGAAATAATTACAACAATCAAGCTAACTACAACAAGAATTCTGCAATCAAGCTAATTATAGTAACTGTCTACAATCAGGCTAACTACAACAGCTCCCTACAATCAAGCTAATCAAAACTGACCTTTAATCAAGCCTATAATCCTGGTATTGATTACAGGTCAGCAATCCAGCAACATAATCAATTATTACACCAAATAAATTATAATATCACAACACTCCCCTCAAGTTCGTGCATATATATCACACATGCCTAACTTGGACAAGTGATGATCCAACGACGTCATGGTAATAACTTTTGTAAGGATGTCAGCTCTCTGTTCCGATGAAGAGACATAAGGCATACAAATTAGTCCTCCCTTTTAACTTCTCTTTAATGAAGTGGCGGTCAATCTCTACGTGCATAGTCTTATCATGTTGAGCAGGGTTATGGGCAATAGAAATGACAGATTTGCTATTAGAATATAGCATCATCGGTATACGTATGGGTAAACGAAGATCCTACATAAGACTCTTTAGCCACAACAAATCCCAAGAGCCATTGCTCTGAATTCTGCTTCTGCACTTGAACGAGTAACAACCTCCCGCTTCTTGCTTTGCCAGGATACTAGTCCAATCAGCATATGTATAACATTTCGTTCTAAGATGTCCTTGAGATGAAAATGAAACCCCTTTGCATGGGGTTGATTTCAGGTACCTAAGAATACGAGTCACTGCATCCAAATGAGAACATGGATTATGCATGTAGTGACTAACAAGGCTAATTGCAAAGCCAATATCAGGGCAAGTATGAGATAAATATGTCAACTTGCCAACAAAACGCTGATAGTTACCACGATCAACATGTTCCCCCTCTTTCATATTGGCATCTGGATGAGTGTCAATTGGTTTGCATCCTAGCATCCTAGTTTCAGAAAAAAGATCCAAGGTGTACTTTCTTTGTGAAAGAAAGATCCCATAGGATGAGCGTGCCACCTCAATGCCCAAGAAATACCGGAGTTGACCCAAATCCTTAATTTCAAACTCACAACCAAGAGCTTGCCTCAACCGGACAATCTCTTGAACATCACTCCCGGTGATCACAGTATCATCTACATAAACTATTAGGAATGTAGATAACTGGCCACGATGGTGTATAAATAAAGTATGATCAACATTACTCTGAATGTAACCTTGAGCTCGCATGGCTTTGGTAAATCTCTCGAACCATGCTCTAGTCTGACTGTTTTAATCCATATAATTAACAATGTAGCCTACACACCTTACCTATAGTAGGTGCACGAGAGAAACTTGGTGGGATATCCATATAGACCTAGTTTAATTTGCCATGTAGGAAGGCATTTTTGAAATCTAACTGTTGTAATTCCCAACCAAAAAATACTTGACAAGAAATGAGAACCCTAATAGTATTTATTTTTGCTACAGGGGCAAAAGTCTCTTGATAGTCAATGCTAGGTGTTTGTGTAAACCCACGAGCAACCAATGTAGTGTTCAACAATACCATCTGCATTGTGCTTGATAGTAAAAATCCATTTTCATCCCACTGGTCTTTTCCTTTGAGGAAGAGTTGCATGTTCGCAGCTTTGATTTTTCTTCAAGGCCCCCATTTCTTCCAACGTTGCATTTTTCCATTGTTCAGTTTCAATATCTTTTTGCCATGTCTTAGGAATAGAAACAGAATCCAAAGAGGACACAAAACATTATAGGTTGGAGAAAAAATTGATAAGATACAGCATTAGAAATAGGATGTTGAGTACATGAATGTTTACCTTTTCGAAGGGCAATATGAACGTCTAAGGAAGGATCCTCATTGTTTGATATAGGATCAGAAGGCGGAGAAGGAGTGACAATAATCAGGAGGAGGATTCTCTGGACTTACAAATGGAGGTTCCTTGGCCACAATAGTCTTCCGGCGGAGTATACATGAGAGAACACATGCTTGGAAGAGAGCCTGAGAAGAAACAACATTCTTGAAAGGAGAGACCTCTACAGACTTATCACCACAACCTTTTTCCAAGGTCTCCTTGGATAATGGCACAAACATTTTAGGAAACTTATCAATCAGAACAAAAGGGTTTTCAGGCATAGAAGTTGGTTTCGTATTAGAATGAAAATAGGATTCCTGCTTATTAAAAACTAAATCTATAGAAACGTCTACTAGGATTGTAACACTTGTAGCCTTTTTGAGTAGCATGATATCCTACAAAAACACATTTAAGACTCCTTGGTTCTAATTTATGATGAGTTCGGTGATTTCTCACAAAACAAACACATCCAAAAATTTGAGGAACTAAAAGAGAGTTTTTACCTGTGAGGACATGAATAGAAATCTTATTTTTCAGTAAAGGAGTAGGCATGCGATTAATTAAAAAAGTTGCAGTTAGAACTGCCTTGCTCTAGTATGAAGAAGGGACATTCATCTAAAAAATGGGAGAACGATCAACTTCAAGAAGATGCCTATTCTTTCGTTCAACAACCCCATTCTGAGGAGTATCTACACAACTGGTTTAATGTATTATGCCATGCTTTGTTAATTTTTTTTGAATACTGCGATATTCTCTACCATTATTAGAATGCAAAATTTTAATAGAAGTGTTATACCAGGTCATAATCATTTTATAAAAACTTTAAAAATATTCAGCAACATCAACCTTTTGTTTCAACAAAAACACCCTAGTAAACCTACTAAAATCATCAATAAAAGTGACAAACCATCTAAACCCAGAAATAGATTGGATTGCATGAGGGCTCCACATATCACAATGAATAATGGAAAATGGTTCAACACTTTTACTGACTGAAATAGGATGAGTGATTTTGGTTTGTTTGGCAATTACACATGAATCACAGTAGAACTCATTATTCCTACGATCATTAGATAACTACGGAAAAACTAATAATAAAACATGTAGTGGAGGATGTTCCAAACGTCTGTGCCCATCTTTGAAGGTTCCTAAGATTAAAATCTTCATAATCTACATGATTCGCCTGTACCAGTGTTGTAAGAGATACATTTAGCCAATATAATCCTCCTCTAAACTTTCGATCTCCTGCCTGTTTTCAAATCATCCTAAAACATACATTGGAAAAAAAAAGCTTTGCAGTTAAGATCCTTAGTCAAAGAATTAATAGACAAAAGACTAGTGGGGAATTTAGGTACATACAAGACAAATATAAAAGATAATGACGGAAACAAGTAATAGTGCCCTTTCCAGAAATTGAAGAAAAAGAGTCGACTAATCTAACTTTTTCTTTACTAGACAAAGGATTATAATTTATATAGTGGCTATGGGTTCCAGTCATATGGTCCTGAATCAATGATCTATGGAGAAGACAAATTGGAATTAAAGGAAGATATACCTGAGAAATAAGAGGATGGATGAGATGTAGACGCTTGTGAAGCAAATGACATGGCAGCGGAAAATGTAACAACAATGTCGGCAGAAGATGAAGGACCCATTCGAGCCATTTCCCCCCAGTAGTAATTATCTCAACCTCAACCTCAACCTCGTGAGCCTGTGATTGCCACTTTCCCTTTCGTGCCTTGCCACCTTGTGGCTTCCCATTCAGTTTCCAACAAAAATCTCTGGTATGCTTTTCCATGCCACAATAGTCACACTTCAATAAAGGTTTCTCAAGAACCTTAGAAATAGGAATGCTTGTAAATAAAGTTGTTCTCTCAGGTATGGCACTTGGTGACATAAGGGACTGCCTTTTGTCTTCATTTTGAACAATCTGAAAAACTTGCTTTTGGCTACCCATCGACATCCCACACAAAATATTCTGGTTTGAAGCATATCATACTCCGAATTCAAACCAATTAGAAAAACATATGTTCGTATCTTATCTTCCCATTTGCGAAGTTTCTCTGTAACAACAGCATCTAATCCCTGACAAAAGTTATCGTTGACATCAAGCTCTTGCCAAATATTGCGAAGTTTTGTGTAGTAATCTAATACTGTCATGCCATCCTGTTTAAGCTCATGAATTCTTTTCTTCAAAAATTTGAGCATCATTCCTAGCTTGGGAATGCATATCCTTAACTGTTTTCCACACCTCAGCAGCTGTCTCTATAAACAGGTAGCCTTTAGCAAGGGTATGAGTCATATGGTTAACCAAAAAACTCGTAACAAAAGTATCCTTAATTTCCCACTTTTCAGCCTCTATTCCAGTCTTCTTCAGTTTGGTCTTTGCCCCAGTCAAATAACTCTTACAGTTTCTGGATTTCATTGACATCTCCATTTAGCGTGACAACAAGAAGTAGTTCTTCCCATCAAACATGATGGATGAAGCAACGAAAACAGAATAGCGAGAATCTTATGGTTTATTAACCCCACTAGTATTTTCACTAGTCACAAAGCCTTCTCCACTTAAAGACAATTACTGGCAACAAATGGGCAAGTGGTAGAGAATTTAACAAGTGGAGATCATACCACTATATCATAAACAAATCTCAGTGGATTAATTTAGTCCACCAAGGGAAAAAAATATACGCTGATTTTGAAGAGACTATCAAACCAACATTTCAGTTGAGTTTTGTAACACAAAAATATTGCGAAAAAAGGATAAAGTGGACAGCCAATGGAGTTCGACTTAGTCCAAACTCCAGAGATTTCAGCCTTGATATTGCAACCTTAGAAATGGCTGCTGGTGAAAGCAAGGCTTTGAGGCAGGTGGTTATAGGTATTGGTGATGTAGCGGAAGCAAAAGATGAAGATGGAGAATAGTTTAGACCATAGTCGATCTAAGCTCTGATGCCATGTAGAAAAGAGAGAAGAATTGGGGAATGATTGATAGTCTATTATGACTATATAGTGTGAATTTATACCAACATAAGGATTGAAATAATTACAACAAGAATTCTGCAATCAAGCTAATTATAGCAAGTGTCTACAATCTGGCTAATTACAACAGCTCCCTACAATCAAGCTAATCAAAACTGATTCCTTTGATAAAGCCTATAATCTTGATTACAGGTCAGCGCCAACAACATATCAATTATTATACCAAAGAAATCATAATATCACAACATTTCTCTCTCTCTCTCTCTCTCTCTATATATATATATATATATATACTGTAGTTGTGGATGTTCGTAGTAGGTTGTTATCGCGTAGTGAGGAAGTTAGGTTGATGGCTGGCTGCGCTGTGGTAGAGAGAATATTAGATTCTCCCATCTTCAGTTTGCTGATGATACTTATTCTCTTTCTGTCCAAGGGTATTTATGGCTTTAAGAGCATTTTGACTATTCTACAAATTTTTGAGGGGATTTCTGGGCATAAGGTTAATATGTCGAAGTGTAGTCTTGCGGGTATTAATTTAGATACCCAGTCTCTTAGTGCTACGCCTCTTTAGTATAGTGTAACTAAGGAGTTGCGTTTAAGTTATCTTGGAGTTCCTTTAGGAGGTAATACTTCTTCTAAATCCTTTTCGGATCCAGTTGTGGAGAGAAGAGCCAAGGGATTTCTTTTCTTTAGGGGGCTCCTGCCCTTCTTCCTCAACACATCTACATAGTCTAGGGAGATTTATGTAGACAACCAACTAGACGATTCTAATGGAATATGCGTGTCTTCAGTACTTGATATATTTATTTCCTTTGCTTTGTTCCGAACAATCAGACGCTTATGAGTAGGTTTTCAGAAAGAAAGTGGGCCCCTTAACTTATCTATGAATTATAAGAAAAATTAATGCACACAACTTAAGGAATTTAAAAATTAGGTTTATCGAAACAAAAAGGAGTTTAAAATCAGCGGATATGGGTTTTAATGCAGTATCCATACTAGTTGAGACCTTGCTCTATAAAATATATAAACCTTTCCCAGGCCTCCAATTGGTAGAGCAAATAAGCAGGAAAATTCCATCACAAAGGCTTAGTGTCAATCTGTATTCTTCGACAGCTGCACTTTTCGATCATTGCACATTGAAAAGCTGGAGAGTTGTAGAATAGCAAACTCTTAAAGGCCAACTGCCCAATTCATGCAGAATTCTGGCCTACTTGGTAATCCACCCAAAAGTTTTGACCTGTGCCTGCATTTATTATTCCCAAATACCAGCTTCCTTGGAGTACTATCATAGGCACTTTGAAAACAAGCCTGATTGATGATCCCTAAATCAGATATCCCCCTTTCAATCAGCGAGATGACATACTTCTAATCAGTAAGATGATTTACTTTTAATCAGCATGATGGTGTTGGTTTGTTTTTTTCCCTTCTTAATATCCTCTTTGGCCGGACATATTCTTTGTTGGTGCTAGTCTACATAATAATTAGTTTGTCTTTTAACTGAGTTTGTCATCTTCAGTTATTGACGTGGCTTCATATTATGTGTAGAAACTAACATATAACATACCTTTGTTTGCAGAACAGAATAATGAAGATTATTTTATTTATTATATCGTTGACCGATCTTTGTCAGCCTTTCCTCATTGTAACAAGTTCCAATTCTCTCCCCCTATGGGAAGCTGAGTTATTGCGGATGGCACCATCAATTGATATTGTACTTTACAGCGGGAACAGTAACAATAGAAGTAGTATCAGAAAGATGAAGTTTTATGACGAAGGGGGTAGGATAATGTTCCAAGTGCTTTTATCCTCTTTGGAAGCTGTTGTTGAGGTACACCGTTGTAAACCTTGCACTTTGACATGGACTCCTAGTGTCAAAATATTTTAGAGAGAACAAGAAATTTTTATTGGAATACATTGAGAATAGAAATTTAGAAAAGAACGGGAGGATGAGAAATCCTCCAATCTAAAGAAAGTGGAGAAGTACAAAGCCCTTAAAGCAGGCTGCCCACCAGTCCGTCTGTAGGTCTTGCTGCTGTCAAATTTTCCAACTGGTTAATATGTGTTCCACTGGTTTTGCTTCACTTTTATTAAGATGTCTTAAGCTTCAGAGTATCTGTCCCTACAATCATTGTATAATTTTATACAATTGGATAGCCTGACTCCAAATTTGTTTAGATCCTTCAAATTTAAAAACTGAAACTCAATTTTGGGCTTGTTGGTGCTAATAAATATTGCATACTGAAAGGGTCTTCACCAAAAGACTCGTGCACATACTTCCTAGATTTCTCGGAAATGTGTGTTAAGCCCCATAGTGAATGGGCTGCTACAATCTACGAACTCTATAGAAGCTTAGAGTTGGCTACCCATTTATACTAGCTGTAAAATGATTTTAAATACAGGTTTTATAATCCCTCAGTTCCATGTTGAATGTCAGGTATATGGAGTATAAGACATGTCGCTGACACATTTATATGTAATATTTCCATTTCTTTTGGGTTTAAAATTGAACTTTTAATGCTTATGAATAATTTAGAAAAAAACTATATAACAAGATATTATTTTTTAGGCAAAAAGGGAGGTGAAGGACACCACATATAATTGGGTGAGCTATCGTACAAAAACGACGTTGTTTTGTGTAAATGTATATATAAAAAATTCATTCCCTCCTTTGCTGTGCACAAAAGGGTGTTTTGTAATTTTTCAATGTTATTTTGGGGATTAGCTCATGCATAAACGTGAGGTGTCTCTCACCTCCCGTGCCTTCTTATTTTTAAATATGTTTTTTTAAAAAATCCATGCCACAAACTTTGTTTTTAACCATGACATTCAAAGTGGAACAGAGGGAGTAAGTGCTATGGTTAACGTGGAGTCTTGACAAACTCCAAGTTCTTTCCATATTTATCGACAGTCTGGCCTTTTACCTTTGGATATAATCCTGGGAAGAATAGAATTTAGAGAAAAGAAAGAGAGAAAAATAATATTGTTCTTATTAGCACCATTTCAGGTTATCTATCTTTTTTGACCACTGTAATCTAGCTTACCTCGAAAACTTTTCTGCAGGATTTACAAGTATTCGAGTCCTTAAAATGGAAAGCAATAATAGTTGATGAGTGCCAACAATCTAGAGTCTCTACTCAGTTTGAACAAATTAAGATGTTAGCTACTGATTTAAAGGTTCTTCTCTTCAGTGGTCCAATTAAGGTATGCACCATTCTCCTGTTTTGATTTGTTATTTAACGAAGTGCTGTTGATAATCCCTTTTGAGTTTTGCAGGATAGTGTCACTGAGTACCTTCATCTGCTGTCATTGCTTGATTGTCACGGTGATTTTGCTAACATTGATGGCCCAAAAACTGAATCAAATGATAATCTTTGTAAATTGAAGGAGAGGTTGTCACAGTATATTGCATGTGAATGCAAGTCAGATTCTTCCAAGTTTGTAGAATTCTGGGTTCCTTCTCAGATATCCAATGTGCAACTTGAGCAGTACTGTTCTACTCTACTTTCAAATTCTATCTCTCTTTGCTTGTGTTCGAAGACTGATCCTGTTGGGGCTCTCCGCAATATTCTTTTCTCTACTCGAAAGGTTTGGCCTATCAGTTTTACTTGCATTAATTCCACGCTATGAGGAATGCCATCTTCTTATGCTTAACGTTTATGCATATATGCCTACACGCAGTTACCATATTCTTGAATTTCCGAGTTTAAATTTTAAGGATGGGTTCATTTTCAGCTTTTCTAATAATTTTTTTGCACCTTTTGCTTTATAGTGCTGTGATCATCCCTACATTGTCGATCCTTTTCTTAAAGGCTTGATAACTAAAGATCTTCCAGCCGTCAATTTTTTGGATGTGGGGATAAAGGCAAGCGGGAAGCTACAACTTCTGGAAGTGATACTCTCAGAGATGAAGAAACGACAACTAAGAGTGCTAATCCTCTTTCAGGTGAATGATTTATGAATTTTTAACTTTAACACAGAATGAAAGTATAGAATTCTGATTAACCATTTGTGCAAGTTGTATTGACAACTTTGATTTTTGTGTTTTGTTCATCTACGCTGTAATACATTTAGCTATGTTTTCTAGCAAAAATTTATTACCATTTTCCTTCAGCAAACTAAGCCATGGGTTAACATTTTCTTTTTGTAGAGTAGGATTTTTTTTAATAGAAGAGAGATGATTTAAGCAGAGGATAGTGTTGGACAGCATATTCCAAGCCGAAGCCGACTGTTCAAAAACAAAGCTCGGCTTGACTTGAAATCGAATTAGGGGGATCGTGTTCATTTAATTAAACAAGCTGAGCTATTTTGCTTCCGACTCGAGCTTGGATCGTTTAAGCTCGGCTCGTCTAAGCTTGGCTCATTTAGTATTTATTTAATTAATACAATTAATTTTTTACATATTATATATATAAATTATAAAAATAGTTATTTAAATTTGGTTTTGCTCGACCAAAGCTCGACTCATCTATAAACTAGTCGAATTCGAACAACGCATTCAGGCTCTTTTAAAAGCTCGGTTCGATTTGAGCTTGAGCTCATTAAACTTTTAGTTGAGATCGAGCTTAGTTCTTCTTGTAGCTGTTCCCCTTATGTAATCTGCTAATTGATGCCATAATTTCTATCTGAAACTTGATATACATTATTCTGAGGGTAATATAAAAGCAGTATCAAGCTCCAGTTATTAATTATTATTATTTATTTTTTTTGTAAATAATTGTTTTGGTCATTGATTATTTTTGCAGCAAGGTTCTTGCAAGGTACAATCCACTTATTGTTCAGCATAAAATTTGATTGAACAGAAATCTCCGTCTTTTTTATTGTTACTGTAGTCGTCATCATCTTCATCATTTGCATGTACTCTCTCCACAAAACCTTTTATCCCAAACTTGTTGGGGTTTTGTATTTTGCATCAACATTGAGTGATTTTATGGAGTTATTAGTTCCTCCACTTTCATCCCATCATTTGAGAGTTCAAAATCTGTTCTGCTCTTTTCTTTGCGTGTCACTTTGTCCTTGTAGATAGTCTTACCCTAGTCTATTGCCAACACCTATCTTGCAAGGCTCGCTGCTTGCTGCAAAGTGCAAAGTGCAAACATCAGCAGTGTCTTTGAAAGATTATCACTAAAGATTTCTACTTTGAGACCTGCAATTGTACTGATGCACATCTGTATACTATCATATACTAGTACATCTTAATACTATGCAGAGATGGAATTAATTTCTTTGTGCTGGTTATTAAATTCTTATAGATTCTTCTTCTTGCTCATTGATGTGTGCTGAATCCATATTTTGTGACAGTCAATTGGTGGTTTTGGAAGGGACTCATTGGGGCTAGGAGATATATTGGATGACTTTTTGCGCGAGAGATTTGGTCCGGAAACTTATGAACGTGTTGATGGGGGGTCCATCTCATCCAAATTAAGGCAGACAGCACTGAACAATTTTAACAAGGGGAGTGGGAGATTCGTATTCTTATTAGAAAAGCGTGCTTGTCTCTCTAGCGTTAAGCTTTCGTCAGTGGACACTATAATAATATTTGATAGTGACTGGGATCCAGCAAATGATGTAAAAGCACTACACAAAATATCAATTGATTCACAGTTCAAACAACTAAAGATTTTTCGTTTATATTCATCTTGTACTGTGGAAGAAAAAGTTTTGATTCTCGCAAAGCAGGGACTAACACTTGAAAGCAAGTTACAAAACAAATGCTGTTCTACTAGTAACATGCTGCTCATGTGGGGTGCACCATATTTACTCAATAGGTTGGATGAATTTCATAGTACCTCTGATGCGAATATTTCATCTGAACAATCATTTTTGAACAAAGTAGCGGAGGAGTTCTTGGCATTACTTTCTAAGAGTGGTGGAAATAATGATATAGACAACCCAGTTATCTTAAAAATTCAGCAAAGGGGGGGTGTTTACTGTTCGAATCTTAAGTTACTTGGTGAGCTACAAGATCAGTTGTCAGATGGAGAACCACCACATGTTTTTTGGACAAATCTGCTGAAAGGAAGGAATCCCCAGTGGAAATTTTTATCTGGGAAAACCCAGAGGCACCGGAAAAAAGTTCAATATTTTGACAAGTCACCAAAGAAACCAGAAGCTGAAACTGTTGAAGTCGGAAAGAAGTGCAAGAAGGTGGTGGCCAATTGTATCAATCCTGCCAATCTGAAGCCTGGACTGGAACAAAGTGAGGTTGAAGTGATTGGGGGAGGTAACTATCCAAATTGTAGTTAACAATTCCAATTTGTGATCATCGAAAACAATTCCAGCTTGTGATCATCGAATTTTTTTCTCACAAACTTGTGTTCCTGGGGTATAGACAAAATTGCACTTGCATGTAGGGGATTATAATTTATTCTTAAATGCTATGCAGAACCAATGTTTGTAACTTTCTGAGAGCTTATCATATTCTGCAGGGACTTCTGGTATTCCTAGTGATAATGGGTTTTGCTATTCGAATAGGTTAAATGCTTGTGATGCTCCCGCAGTTGAGTCTGAGGAGAGCACACTGCCTGATGCGCAGAAGAGTCTTTATCTTCTTGTGAAGCCAGACATTTCAAAGCTTTGTGAAATTCTAAAATTATCAGTATGCATCTCTTATACCATTCTCAAGATTTTTACTTTTTTTGGTAAACTTATTTTACATGCATGCATATGGGAATCTAGTGTGATGACAAATATAATAGCCTTTTGTTGATTCAATAATATGATAAATGCTAATTCTGATTCATAGTTTGTTTTGCTTAGCTTGTAGCTGAAGGGCTGTCATAGTTTTGGTTTGATGATAATAACATATCTAGTAATAAATGAACAAGGAGGGCTATTGTGATATTTTTTATTGAAACACATGAGGTTCTTTTATTCAAAAAATGTTTGGTTCCTGCTTGAATCCAACCAGAGCATTTGGGATATTCAAAAAATATGATATTAGGGTGTGAGAATGGAAATATCTGATGCTTTAGTTGCATTTGTAGAGAGTTTTGGTTTCTAATGTGACATGGAGGTAAACACTTCTCTTTAGGCAATACAAAGTAATGATGAGATAGTTAGGGAGTGTTATCTTAGAAATTTCGTGTGAAAATACTATGTTTGTACTTTGAATAGAGGGAATGGTCAGGAGATGTGACCCTTGCCATTTGGAGTTTTCATCATGACACGAGGCTAGGAACTATAGTTAATAATATGCAGTCTTACATTCCTTTAAATTACTATGACAATCATAGGTTGTGGAAAAGGTAGTGAGTGATGTGCTTGAGGGCGAATAAGGCTACCTTTCGTTGCAAGGTTTTCTTGAGGTCATATTGGATTAGATATTTTTTTCTTTTTCTGATCTATCAAGTAAATTAGTTTTTACTAAATTCTTCAAATAGTGACAGATTTATTTAATATTTTATTTATTTTTTTAATTTAGTTTTTGCTCTTAATAACTTATGTATGTGGAACTGTGTTGCATGTAGAGTGACACAACATGATCAGTTAGGTGAATATGGTCGATTCCTAGAAAAAAGTATGTAATGCACTTAAGCAAGTAGAGGATTCTAAATAAATTATCATAACTATGTTACAAGCATCAAATATGTATTTAACATTTATACAACAAATATTGTTAAATTTGTTGTGTTATATGTGGTATTCCATTGTAAATCAAAATCTCATACTGTTAACATATTTATGGCGAGTCCATGACACGTAGAGAAAAGAGTAGGTGCTAGATGTACATGTGAGTATGCAATTGTTTTATTGAAAAACTAATTTTGAGTGTAGTAGAAAGCAGAATGTAATTTGCAGCTCTGTAGTCCTTTAGGAATTCCCATTATAGAACTTCCCCTTAAACTTGGCTGAGATTTTAAGATTGCACAACACCCAGATGTACCACGCACTTTATCTTTCTTTAATTCTGTGGCTTAAATCCTCAACAAAATTTCTCCCTTTATACAATATAGATTGCAATGCAAAAAATACATTTTAAATAAAGTAAGTTCTAATATAATATTTTTCAAAAGTATTCTTTAGCATGCAAACTGTGATATAAAACAAGTAAGAAATATATCATCTAAATTGAGTCGGCATGTCCTATAATCCGTACTACACATTTTTTAAAACATGTCAATCAATCCGGCACATAGTATTATTTGATAAAATTTTCATGACTGCTCATGGTTTGAATAATTTCCCTGTTACTGTGTTCTGTGTTTCTGGTTCAGGAATAGTTTAATTTCCTCGTCTCATTGTCGAAACAAATTGATATTCTATCTTGCTGAGTTTCTAGGCCAGTTCTGACTATTTTCTTGTTTTAGCTTTTTAACTGGGTTTCTAGACTAAGAGACGATACCCATATGGTAAATTACAGCAGTCCTCTTTTAGGTTAAGTTTTAATTATATAATATACCAAGACCTATTTGTTTGACCTAGCTATAACCAATGCGCACAAGAAGTTCGTTCATTTGAGGACCATTTGAAAGGTTGGGGGTACACTATAGCAATCCTCTTATAGGTTAAGTTCTAATTTTATAAGATGTAACGACCTATTTGTTTGAGTAGATGTGTCATGTATTCTACAGAGATTAGACGATGGATTATTTGCTTCTCGATTTTGAGGTGATGAAGACCTTGTGGACTATTGTTTTTTGCTGCTTTGATGGTGATGCTAGAGTTGGTAAGTAAGATGTTTGTGTAAGGGTTTTGAGCCCTTTCCAAACTCCTATGGAAGAAGGATCTAATCGAGCACAAGAATGCCACAAGTAACAGGACAAGAAGAAAACAAGCAACCCACAATATAGCCCGAGAATAATAAGAACAAGACAACACAAGCATCAAGCGATTTCATGAGGTTTCGGCAAACTTTCCTACATTCATGAAAAGATAATCAACGTTATTAAACTTGAACTTATGGTACAAATGGCTATGTATTTGTGTTTGTTTCCACATGTTACATCGCTCGATAGCCCCTTAGAAGAGCATAGTCCATCTCTCACTCACTAGGGATCTTGCTTTTGCTTTTTATATCTTGACTTGTGTGTTCTCCAGTAGAGATCACAAGAACCCTATTTACAAAACGCATGGGTAAGGAAACCCAAAGGCTTTCTTGATTAGTAATTTTTATCCTTCTTGGATTAGGAAACCAATCCTTACTGAATTAGGATTCAAATCAAATCACAACAGCTTGAGGCATGTTGAGGGTTAAAGGTCAGTAAGGAGTGGAAAAGGCTGCTTGACTTGGTGCCTCCTAGCAGTTGGTGTAAAATTTTGAAGGCGCGGAACAGAAGCTGCTTTGAGGGCAAAGAGAGTCCTGTTGTTCATATTATATTTTTATTTCTTAGCCTGGTGTTTTTTGGGCTACATGGTGTTCCTGGGCTCTTTATATGGATATTTCTGGAAGTTAGATTTATGAGCCTAGTGTGGGTAATCTTTTGGGAGACTCGTTGTATAGGGTTGTGGTGTTGAGATTATGTGGCATAGATGTGCCTTTCGTTTCCCCCTTGTGTTTGTATATTGCATGTGGACCTGGTTTTGCCCCTTTTGGCATTTTCAACTAAATTATATCTATGCTGCTCCTTGGTAGAGGCACCTATGTGGTTCCTTAATTGCTTTTCTTCTGAAGTGAAGAACAATATCATGCAAATAAATAAATAAAGGTATTTAGGACAATCATGTATTTGCATGGATCTATACATGTGTGTGTATTACTGAAATGAAGGACCCAGGTACATTTGTGCATTGTGTTGGTGGGAAGTATGTTAGACAAGGTTGTACAGAATGAAGAGATGCATGGCTAAGGATATATATATTTTTTAATTTTTTAAAAAATCTTTCAGTTTCATATTGATACTGGTGATGCTAAATGCTTAATATTATGTTACTTTTTTTTATGATTATATTTTTATGAGAGAATGATGAGCTGAGTGGATTAAAAAATTGAATGTAAATATTATATGATTGACTATATCGTTATTTTGTATGAAATGTATATTTTCGGTAATAGTAAACCAGTATGCAGTAGTACAAGATGATAAGATAGTATTATTACTACTTACTAGTACTCTTTTCATAATTATGGTTGCATTTTTTATTGCATACATAACATCTGATTGAGTGCATTTGATTGTATATGCAGGATGAAGTCAAGCTTATGGTTGGACGGTTTCTTGAATATGTTGTTGCTAATCATCAAATCAATAACGAATCAGCAAGTATATTGCATGCATTCCTTATATCTCTGGTTAGAATCTCTCTATCATATAAATACTTTCCAGAGACTCATATGCTGAATTATATATAATGAAAAGTTTTCTTTTGTTTGTTTCAAATCTTTTTTTTATTGTTCACTTATTTTTTTTTCTTTTTTTCTTTTTTTCTCTCTTTCCATTTTTCTTTTTGGTATTGTTTATCGAAAATCTGTCATTTGTATTTTATTGTATTGTATGCTTTATCAAAATTTGATGATTATTCAATCCTTTGTACTGCTTCTGTTTCAGTGTTGGAGTGCAGCTTCACTTTTAAAACAAAATATTGATAAGAAAGAATCTCTTTCCCTTGCAAAGCATCATTTGAATTTCAGTTGTAACGAAGAAGAGGCAGATTGTCTTTATTCGGTTTTGCGGAAGTTGAAGAAAACATTTAAAGAGAGTATTCTTGAATCAGATTTTTCAAAAGATTCAATATCAATTGCTGAAGATGTTATGAAAGGAACACTAAGTGAAAGGGTATCACAGTCGGCGTCATTTAACATTCAAAATGAGCTGGGCCTTTTGCTGCAGGTGCCAAATGATGTTTTGCAGCCCAAGAATGCACAAAATGATAAAACAGATGAGGAAGATACACAAAAGAGTTTCAAACGAATCCAGAGAAAATGCAAAAAGCGAATAGCTAAGTTCCTTCAGAAACAACAAGAGGAAACCGAAGAGTTCCACAGAGATTGGGAGAAGAGGAGAGCAGAATTTGACAATAAGTACAGAGTGGAGTCAGCTATTACTCGTGAGATGTATAGTCATAAACCATTGAGAATGGATAAGCTAAAGGTACTAAATAGTAAGCATGCAAAGAAAATGGAAGAACATGCACGTCTAAAGGAGACAGCCCTTAAACAACTTGGGGCAAAGCAGAATGATGAGAGAAATAAGATAGCTTGTTGGTTGAATTCAGCAAGATCCTCTGCTATTGAAGATAGAGGCCAGGATGAGCTGACCTTGCATGGATCTGACTTTGAGAGTCAGGTGGAATACTCTCAGGCTAGTGAACATAGGTCTCACACTGTCTCTGAGAATGATGCAACTGTTTCTAGTCATCTTATTGAAGAACAAAGTCTTGATGGAATTGTGGATAACAAGCATGTAAATGGGATAATGCCAGCTGATACTTGTATGACTGTTCCAACCCGGGTTGTAGGATGTAACAGTCATAATGAAACTGTAGGTACAGCAGTGAATCCAAAATTTAAGATTGATGTGTTGGAGAATATGACGTCAGTTGCTAGAAGTCAGCGGCCTAATGGAATATGCAGCTCCGTTATTGTTTCTGAAGACATTGTTTCTACAAGTCAGTGTCACTCAGGTAAACAGATTGCTGACGGAATTCTATCAAGTGGGCCAGGTGAAATGGCTCCACCAGAACTACCAGAAAGCATTGCTGAGGAAGTGATGGGCATGGTTGACTCTGTAGAAAGAGGAACTCCAGGTGTAGTGTCCAATGGAGAGATTGATAGAAGAGATGAAGTCTGCTCTGATACACCAAATGTTGTGGAAAACCATTCTCAGAATGGTGAAGTCAACAGCTCCATCAGTGGCGACTCCCCTTCCACAGAGCTGTCATTGTTAAAACTACCTTTCGGTCAGCCAGCACCATCTCCAGCTTGTGATAGTTCTTTATCACAGAATCTGGTATTTAATTTTCTGATGTCAATCAATCTTTGAATTATGTATACTTTTAATCTTTCAAGATAGTTTCGTGCAGATGTTTTAAGTATAATTTTAATTCTTCACATAGTAATTTTATAGTACTTTTTCAAAATGAGATTATAATGTTTAATGGAATATCTATGTTTAGTTTGGATTTACTTCCTAGGACTCCAAAGGACTATTGTGCCACTAATTAAACATCCTGAAAATTGCTATCTGTTTTTTTTCTTTCCGTGGTGTTGTAACAATATGATTGCTCACTTGTTTTAAATTACATTTTCCTTCAGATATTTGTTTAAATTAAATCAAAAGGCAAGTGATTCACCTGTACATTCCTATTTTCAATATCCTGTGATGACAGGTACTTCCACATGAATGTTCTCAAACACCTTTATCTAGTAATATCCGAGATGAAGGTCTACGAGTTGAAGTCCCATCTTTGCACCCTGTTGATACTGAACAAATTGATCAATCTAATCATGATTCACCATTAGTGGTGCCTCTTGAGCATTTTGAACCACCTCTTGAGCATATTGAGCAACCGCAACCGCAACCGCCACTGTCTACCAATTCACCTTTAGATCACAATCAACCTGATGTACCTCCAGCTAGGGGATCTGGTGATGGAACTGTTACTGGAGGGCACACTACCAAAAGTGCTGAGGTATCTTTCCAGTTGTTAGAGGTCCCATCAGAGCTTTCAGATCGAGCTGTTTCATTACCTGTGGAAAATGTGGATCTGCGTCCACCAATTGATGATATGGAGATACCTCTTGCGCACAATCAGCGTGATTTACGATCAGCTGATAGAAATGATCATCAAACAAGTAGTGATTTAAATTCATCTTTCCATAATGATGAGGCTCCATCACAAGTGGTTGAGCATACAGCAGAGCTGCCAAATCCAGTTATTCCGCATGTTGGAGCAAATGTGGAACTTTATCCTCCTATTCAATCTACAGGAATACCCCTTCCACAAAATCAGTGCGATGTTCCATCCGCTAGTAGACTTGATTTTCAACCTAGTAGTGAGGCTTTGCCAGACGTTGAGGGAACAGCTGAGCTTCCCAATCAAGTTATTTTTCATACAGGAGTAAATGAGTCTCCTATTCAAGGATTTAACAACCATTTATTGCATTCTGAACACCAAGTGCCCTCACGGATTCCGAGTTTAGCTTCATACGGTGACCCACTTCAGAATGAATTGGAGAGGATTGGTAAAGAAACCGAACAAGCTATCAAGGTCCATGAAGATATGGTCAGTGCTTACTTAGCTTTCTCCGAATCACTTGCTAGTTACTAATGATTAGTGTTACTTTTTCTCTATCTCACCTGTTATTGCCTTTTCTTCAAGCAGAAGCTTGGGCTGAAATCCGAGTTGGAGGAAATTATTGCTCAACTTTGTAGGGAATATGAAGCTAAACTTAAGGATGCTGAGTCTGCGTTTCTACTGAAGAAGAACGAACTTTATGTAAATCACAACAAAGTCCTCATGAATAAGATACTGGCCGATGCTTTCAGGTCCAAGTGCCTGGATATTGGACCTTCTAGGCCAATGGCAATGCAGCAAGGTATGCAATTTCTTGAAGAAGTCATTTTTAAGCAATAATCTTTTAGCTCTTTGTCCTGGGGATATCATTGTCAAAATAACAAGTCCCAAAAATTAGACACCATTTGTTTAGCTTAATTTCCTAGCCCTTATTTGTAAGCTATAACTTTGGGTGGCTTTCATGTGCATAGGATTGCTTATATCAAATCATGAATTTACTTTTTCTTCAAATTTAGGGGATGCTTTTAATATCATCAATCCACATGAAAGAAAACATCACTTTGACCAATGAATTTCAGATGTGATATTGTACTCTTCTATACATTATTTGTGTCTTAGATGCTGGTAATAAAAAAGAACTATTTTCATTATTTCTTGTGCTAGGCAACTTTCAGTATAATACGTGTAGGAAACTTATTTCACTTGGCGGACACTTGGAGACCCTAAATTATTGTGGCCTATGCTTTTGTGAGATGATGATCAGTTACTAACCTGTGTGATGTTTGAGGCAAACTTACATACAGTGTTGGGGTTTTCTAGTTCTACAAGCCTTTGGAGCTCTTGAAGCCTAACACAAATACTAAGAAATAACCATGGATTAACTTGCTCATTTAGTAAAACATCTTTATGTTTTACTTGGGACATTTTGTTCCATGGTAGTTTACCCAATTAAATACCCTAAAGCTTAGATGATAAAAATTTGATATGGGGATGCTTGAGCTATTCACTCACCTATTAGAAAATTAATTTGTAATCAGCAAAGTAAAGAAAGCCAAAGAATATCTTGAGAGAAGAACTCAAGAAAGCATGTTTGTTATATTTTTACACTTTGCTGAATGTGTGTGGAAAATTTTGTAAATTGGTCATGCATGAAGGTTCTTTTGTTTACTTCTCTTGCAGGTGTGCCTCCTGGTTTCCCGCAACATCTAAATCAATCACCATTGCATCCTACACCTAGATCCTCTCCCACCACTGTTTCATCTCCGGTTGGCCAATCTGCAGCCATCCAACAGAATACAGCACCATTATTGCAGCCTGGATCGAGGCTTTACCCCATCACTGTTTCAATTTCGACTGGCCAGCCTGCAGCCAACCTTCATAATATGGCACCACAATTACAGCCTGTACCGATGGTTTCACCCATCTTTGTGTCATCTTCGGGTGGCTTACCAGCATCCAGCCAGCAGACTGCTACTCCATTGCAGCCTGCTTCCAGGCTTTACCCCGTCACTGTTTCATCTTCAACTGGCCAACCTGCAGTTAGCCAGCAAAATACTGCACTGCAGTTGCAGCCTGCACCAAGGGTTTCTCCTATATCTGTTTCATCTTTGGCTGGCCAACCTGCAGCCAGCCGGCAGAATACAGCAGTGCAGTTGCAGCCTGCACCTAGGGTTTCCCCTATATCTGTTTCATCTTCGGCTGGCCAACCTGCAGCCAGCCAGCAGAGTACAGCGCCACCTCTACAAATTGTTCACCAATCGGCAGCTCTTTTCTCAAGCACTTCGACCAGACCCCCTCAGATCAACCCCATCACCCCTTTGACAGGAATTCTCCGAGTTGGCAGCGAAATTCGTGCCCCTGCCCCACATTTGCAACCTTTTAGATCTGCATCAGCACCAGCTGTAAATTTTACATCTCTTCCACGTGTGATGCCAAGTCATCTGACCCCAACTAGCCTGCCTACAACATCTCACTCACTCCCGCAAGCTCCACCCTGTCCCCGAGCAGCACCAGTATCATTAAATTACTCTGGCAGCGTTTATGATAGATCACCCCAGTCTAATACTGCAAGTGGTTTGTCGGTGCCTGGGTTGTCATCTCCTATTAACTCATCTACATCTTGTTTGGACTTGATTACAGACATTCATAAGCAACATGGCGCACAGAGACCTAACGATTTTCCACCTCTGCCAGATTTGGGTTCAAAATTAGATTCACTGGACTTGTCTGTATTTGAAAATGGGGATAGCATGCGAGTTAGCTCACCCCCCGCAGCTGTAACAACTAGTGTTGTTTGTTTATCTGATGATGATTAATTTCAATATTTCAGGAAGAACTGTTAATTATTATAGCTTAGCGCCAGCTAGTTTAGCTTTGTACGAATCTTCGGGAGGGCCTTGAACCAGGTGTCTTGGCGAGGGCTTTGTGTATTGAACATAGAGACCAATGTCTCTCTTTGGTTGACTTTTGTATAAAAAGAAACTTGCTGCTGTATAGAAGCTGCTTTGATGTTCTAACTTATGACACAACGAGTTCATTGTTTCTTCATTTTCTTCCTGATTATGGGCTATTATTTTCTTATTGATTTGAAAAGAACACCTTTTAACATCTCAATAAGTTTTATCTGAAATTCATATGAAAAACCGAGTAAATCAGGTAAGTGGAGCTATGCTTGCATTGATACGATGTACATTTAGAAATTATAGAACTGTATGAACTAAATCATTTGCTGCACAAACAAAGAACAATACAAAGGGGCGAAGAGGCAGATGACTTGAAATGAACCAACTTGATCTCAAAATACAAGGCCAAAATCCCGTCATTATACTATTACACAGGTCTGATAGAAATATATATATCAACAAATGTGAACAATGCCCGTCCAATATGGCTAACAAATGGGAAGAGGGGCACCATCCCAATCCTTGAGACATTGAAGCAGTGGATCAATAATCTTCCCCTCACAAATTGCAGTAAACACTTTATCAAATTCCTCTCCTGGTGATCTAATCTTTTCCCCCGTCAAATACTCTCCTCCCAAATCGTCCCTCACAAATTTGTATAGTGGGTAAGATCTGCACTCCCTAATCCTGTTTGGTATCTGCAAATTTCCATTCTCAAATGCACTTCTCGCGCACTCAACTTCTTTCGGCAAAAGAGTCTTTAGTTCCTCCTCAAATGATCCAATCTTTAGGAAAATGGAAGTCCCCAAAGTCTTTGAATCCTCACTGTTGATCAGTGCCTGATCAACAAGGACTTGCCGGAGCTTTTGCATTAACGGATACGTAGCACTGCAGGGATCATCGATGTATGCAAAAACGTGCTCGCGATCAACCACGTTTAGCAAGTCCTTTTCGCAGAATCTTGAAGGATGGTGATCCCCATTGAGACCCATGATTATAACTTTCTTAGCTACTTGGCTCACTGTGTTCTTCACAGTGTTCTTCATATTCTCCTCCAAGTACCTTAAATCGATAGCTTGACAAAGTGCAACCAAATATGTCGATGACATAAGCTTCAATATATCAACTGCTTCAGCTGTTTTTCGCGAAGATATCAACCCCAAAGAATTCACATCTTGGTTATGTTGCTCAGCACTTTGCACATGATTTGTAACCGGATTAGCAAGAAACTGGAGCTCAGAGCAGTATGCTGCCATTGCTATTTCCGCTCCCTTAAATCCATAATCCAAGCTTGGATTTCGCCCCCCGGATAAATTTGAAGGCAACCCATTATTGTAGAAATCATTAACTAGCTCTGAGAATTGAGCAAACATGAGTTTCCCAATTGCAGCTATAGCTAATCTAGTGTTGTCCATGGACACACCAATTGGGGTGCCCTGAAAATTCCCACCATGCAAGGCTTTATTCCTGGACACATCGATCAAAGGGTTATCGTTTACTGAATTAATTTCACGTTCAATGGACTTTGTGGATGCCCTTATGACCTCAATCTGGGGACCTAGCCATTGTGGTGAAGTCCGAAGGGCATAACGGTCTTGCTTAGGCTTTTGAAGAGGTCCATTTCATGTAACTTTTTTAGCTGCCTTAACATAAGAACTCCCATCTAAAATATGTTCCATTATAGCTGCAGCTTCAATCTGACCAGGATGATGCTTCAATTTATGTGTCAAATGATCCGTAAACTCGGGTTTTCCCTGCATAACTTCAGCAAAAACTGCTGATAAAACTTCTGCTAAAAGGGCTAGTACATTAGTCTCAAAAAGGACCATAGAGGCTAGCCCAGAGCCCACAGCTGTCCCATTAACTAGTGCAAGTCCTTCCTTGGGCTGCAACTCAAAGAATCCGCCCTCGATCCCCGCGAGGCGGAATGCTTTCCCGGGATCGAGGGATTCGCCGGTCGGCCCCACACACTTGGAGTTGGGCCGGCCGGTAAGTAGTCCTGCAATGTATGATAAAGGGACGAGATCTCCCGAGGCGGTGATTGTGCCACGGAGTGGCAAACATGGAGTAATGTTGTGATTTAGAAGCTTTGTGATGGCTTCTAGTATCTCAAATCTAATGCCTGAATATCCCTGCAGGAGAGTGTTGATTCTTACTAGCATTGCAGCTCTTGTGGCAGAATGAGGCAATGTGTGGCTTGACTCTATTCCATTGCCAAAAATTCCAGCATTCAAGAATCTGTGTAGAACAAGATGTTGCAAGTACATTAGTTCAATAATATATACTAGCAACTTTTGGGAATTTATTAGTAATTAGGATTTTGACTAAAAGAAACAACAATTACTAGTTTACTACATTACATTTCATCTGTGATAATAGTACTTGTTCAAATCTATAACCAACTTGTCAAAATCAAAATCTAATTCCATCATGGTGGGGTGGCTAAAATTTTATATAAAAGTTAATTCCACTTCGATTAGTAAATGAACTTATTAGAGTGTGCTAACGGATAATGTAGCAAGAAGCACTATTGGATTAGGATTCCCTCCATTCACGTATGGATTCCGCTCTCAAAGTCGTCAAATTTAAAATAAATAAATTTCAGCAAAAAATAAAAATATAATTAAATAAATTATAAAACTAAATAATATCAAAATATTATTTATAGTAACATTTTTTGAGACACCATTAATTTAAATTATTATATAATAGTCTCATTTTTATTAGTTACAAAAATCCACAAGCAATTACAAAAAATCGCAAGTAATTATAAAAAATCTCAAAGTAATTGTTGAATTTGTGAAATTATAAATAAAAAAAATACAACATATCGAATTTTCTCTAAAATCAAACTAGTGGGAAGAATTAGGTCAAACCGCTAGACGAGAAACGGCGAGATAAAAATTATTGTAGTGACAAAGGTAGTATATGATATGAACTTTGAAGAATTTAATATTACCTTCATTCCAAAATTTGATACTCCCTCCATTCGTAGGTCGTTTTAGACTTTTTTTTATATTCCTAATTATTTGTCATTTGTAGTTATTTAGGAGAATTGATTATTATTTTTCCCAAATTGCCCCTTATTACTCTACCTAATCTTTTGATCCATATTTATGAGATAAGTGAGGTGAAGGGTATTATAGACAATTGATACTATAGTTAATGTTTTTCAACCATTTTCTTAATTCTTGTACACATATCTAAAACGACCTATATTAAGAAACGGATGGAGTATACATTTTGACTTTTTAAAATCAATTTATGAAATCCTAAAACTCAAACATTGATATAAGTGTTCGTTCAAGTTTTGAAAACAACAAAGATAAAACTTCCTCCGTACCGTATTAAACGTCCTAATTTCCCTTTTAGGATATTTATATTCTTTTTTCACTTATACCCTCATAATCTTTTTAGTCAACTTTTGTTGGAAACTTAAGAAATGATAAAAGTTTTACATTGGGAAGTGATGTATTATTATACCACTTTCTCTCTCATATTATCATTATAACATCATTTCTATTTAATATGATAATAACAACAAAAATAATAAAGTAGCTAGAAATTAATACTAACAAATGTAGACTATTTGCATGCATGGAGATATGCATGTAATTAGTGAGTGGGTTTAGAGACAGAAATATACTTATTGAAATGTGTTAATAACAGTAAAAATGATCTAGAAAATTGATTCATGTGGGAACTAGCAAGAAATAATTAATTAATGTTGGGTCATAGAAAAGTGAATGGATACTTCGATTAAAACATAATTTAGAAGGGTAATTTAAGTAAAATATTATTATTAATTAGCGTGTCAAAACCAATTAGAACGTGTAATACGAGACGGGGGAGTAATTATTATTGCTTTATAATTAGTTTACAATTGTTATATTTATTGTATTAAAACTAAATAACTTCATATAAATTTTGAAATTTAAGATTTCACGAATTGTCTTTAAAAAGTCAAATATATCTCTGTTTTTGGAACGGAGTAATATTTTTTAATCTAAACTTTAAAATTTTTATTAAACACCCTAAAATCTTATTATTTCTTTTTTACCCCAGAAAATTCAGTGGGGTCAATAATTGCTCCCTGCCCCTAAGTTGGATCCGCCCCTGCATCCATTACATTTATCCTCCAATTTCTTTTAATACATATTTAGAAACACTAATATTATATTTAGTGTCACTTTCAGTGACATAATTATTTGCTACGAATTTTATTGTGTCGCTAATTGTACTTGTATTGAATTTTATTTTGTAATTAAATACTCTCTCCTATTCAGATTAAATGACGTTTTAGGGAGTTTAATTTTATTCTATATAAGTGTCGTTTTGAAATCTCTATGCAATATTGCACTATTTTTTCCTAATTTACCCCTCTATTTAATATGTTTAGTAAATACAATTGTGGAGAGAGAAATAATTAATTAGGGACAATTATGGAGAATGAGAAGAGATAATTGTGGAGAGAGAAATAATTAATTAGGGACACAAAAAATATTTTGTTTTATTTTTTAATAAGTGTGTTTAACTCTAAAATAACATTTAATCTGAATATAAAGGAGTATAATATTTGTGCCGCTAATTATGTATAGGAGGGAAATTAGAGAATGGGTGTGTAATGAAAGGAATCCCAATCTAATATTATTAGAACAAAAATAATATTATCTTAATAAAAAATATATATAATAACAAAATATCGTTAAATATATAGTTGATCGATAGTATTATTTTATTTGGGTCAAAAATCAAGGACTTATTTTGGAGTAAACATATAATAAGTAGGTGATAAAATCATTACTGCTATTGCTGACATACTATTAAAGGAGAATAAATGATGGTCCAGAAAAAAAAGAAGGGCACTGAATCTGACCAATATCTAGTAGGCTCTAGAAGTATCAGACAATCAAAATCAATCAACAGTCAGTCGTACGTAAAAACTTTAATACTACTATTTGACCTACACCTACTACGGCAATCATGTAACCCCCATGTTGTTGCCAATAAAATCAAGAGATTCGGTTAAGATTAAGTTTATTTTTTGATAAATTAATTAATTAATAAAATATTGATAAATATAGTCTTACGTGTCAATATTCTATTGGTCAATTGACCAACTTATCTAAAAATAAACTTCATGCTAACCACTTCAAAAATCAAGAGTCCTTCTACACGGACATTTTTATTGGATCGAAAAATTGGACATTTCCAATTTTATTTTTTATTTTCTCATGCTATATATTCTCAAAAAATGTATATTATTTATTCTAATTGGAATTTTTATATATAACATTTTAGGTATAATTTGAATACATATACAAGAACATGGTTATAGAGAGTTCTTGTATATGTATCCAAAATTACACCTAAAACATTATATTATATAAAAATTTAAGTTGGAATAAATACTATACATTTTTTAAGAATCACTTGAAAAAAATATATGAAAATGTCTAATTTTTCGGTCTAATAAAAAAGTTCGCTTAGACTTATTGTAAAATCAAACACTAAAAATATGTTTCGTAATAATAATAATGCTATTTAACAAAAAAAATATTAGTCCCTCCATTCCTAAAAGATTATCGTTTTAAGAAATAATTTTTGTTCCAAAAAAATTGTCGTTTTGAGTTTATCAATACACGAGCTATTTTTTTCTTACTTTGCCCTTATTTAAAGTTTTCTCATATTTAAAGCTTTCTTCCTTTCCCAATGATTCTTATTCAATTCAATACTATAATCAAAGTAGTAATTGGTTGAATTGAATAAGAAATATTGAAAAGGGAATAATTGGTTAAAACAATTAATAAGGGTAGTATAGTATTTTTATTAAGTATTAATTACATTTCTTAATTTATATGCATTAACCTTAAACGATAATCTTTTAGGAACAGATCTAGAGAGAGTATTACCTAAAAAAAAATCTAATTATCCCCCTATCCCACCCCACCCCACCCCACCCCACTCCACTCCATCCCGTGGCCCCCTTATGATGAGGAATTAAAATATCAATCATAATGACTGGAGTTTAGAATTTAAAGCAACACGTGAGTGGTTGGATTCTTCATCAAAATAAATTACTACTAGGAAATGAGTACTAAAGCTATTTGAGACAACTTAGTCAGATCTATCATGACCCCACCTAGAATCACGTTCTTAATAATAATGCAATTTATCCCTAAAGGGTGATATCGCCACATGTTATAATATTACCCTTATATACCCCCTCTCAATCTTTTAATATAAATCGTTTTAGAGTCGTGTATAAATATTATAAAAATAATTATATAATATTCTCTTCGTCTCATGATAAAAGTCTTTATTACTATTTTGAATAGTCCTATATTAAATGTCTATTTTTTTTAATAACTAAACTTTTACATATTTTTTCTTATTATGCACGTAGCATTAAATATCTCATGCTTTTCTTATTCTAATTCTCTCTCCATATTTAATAAATATGGAAAGAGAATATTTTGAATTGAATAGTTAGAAAGTCATTCTCTCACCTACATTAAAAATAATTAATGACATTATTATGGGCAATTTTATCATTTCATTTCTATTCTTAATATGCGTGAAAAATCTGAAAAGTCCACCAAGACTTTTATCCTGGGACGAAGGGAGTATTAAATATAATACAGAATCGTGCAACACGATTTCATTTGGGACAATTTCGATTCCATAACCAATTGAAACAACAAAATTTTATGTAATTTAAATTAATAATTTAGTGCATCACACAATATTAAACTTGTAAAATATATCAAAGCAAAGACACCGAAATTTTTATCCCTCGTTCTACACATTCTAAAAGAAAAAACAAGTAGCAGGAAAAAAATATTCAGTACTACTTTATCCAACACCCAGTGTCAGAAGCATAACTCAAGAGGGTTGCATCATGATTTGTCTAATTCCAATAACTTCAATTCTTTTAACCATAAAATATATTGAATCTAAATAATTATATATATATATATATATATATATATAATTTATCAATAATTTTTTACAATTAAGGGATAATTGTATGAGATTTGTATGGTGATAGTGATCATGTAGATCGATACCACGCAAATTCAGAATAGGTAGTTTAATTTTGATGGGATGAGAGGTTCATTACACGAGGCTAATTAAAACATCTTTCCTATAATAGGATTGTATAATTAATTAATTTTTATGGTGCGATTTGATTTTGATTTTATGTGTGCAGTTTTAACTAGTAACTAAATCGAAACCGTAAATTTAAGTTTTCAACCCACCCAGATCCGCCACATTCGCAGGAACCATTGATGCAATTTTAATTGGAACGATTTGTGAGATTTTTAATGCGATTTTAGTTTCAATTTGATTCTTTACTCAGCCTCATCTCATTATATAATCTCTACTCTCAAAATAATGACTCCTCAATAATTCACAATTTATAAGTCAATTGTATTAAAATTGTTACTACTAATATAGAGAATATGTATATACGTATATAGATAAATTAATTAAAGAGAACTTCAAATCGTTATATAATGACTTTTTCAGAAATGAACGAGTTAGATAAATATATTTTGAAAATTGATATTTTCACATAATTTTTTAATATTTTTATATGAAAAATATTGGTATAGATGTATAGCGACGATAAAAATTGTCACTATAGAATCTATTGCGACGATTTTCATATAAAAATATCAAAAAATCATGTAAAAATATCAATTTTCTATATTTTTCACATGCCATCAAAAACTACCACTACCCTTTGCACGTCATCAAGGTGGGGGTATCTTGAAGTTGTGATGAAAATGATATCTGTTTCCTTAATTTGATTGTTATTGTTAAGTAAGTAACATAGTTTAATTTCCAAAAAAATAAAAAAAAATACCAGTCCACTTTAATTAGTAATACTTTAACCGTTCCATCAAATATATAGTCTTATTTATGAATTATCTTTTTCATAAAAATTTAAATTTAAATAAAATAATTGTTTAATAGTAGTAATAGAGACTCTAATTAATTTTCATGTATAGAATCTAATTCTCACCTAATAAGCTCCTTTTGTAGAGCAGCTCCTTGTTTTGTCCTCCTATGAGATGTTGCGCCAAATCCTGTCGTGACCCCATAACTATCCGTCCCTTTATTCATGCTCTCCATTACCCACTCACTACTTGCCTTCACCCCACCCCTAGCCCCCTCACACAACTCCACCACCACTCCTCCTCCCCCGGCCGCCGCCGCCGCGACCTGCGCCACCGTCAGGCTCTCGCCACCCAGCCGGACCACCGTCTTCCGAAACTCCCCCACCATCCTCTTCACCTCATCCACGTGACTCCCCCTCAACGAATCCGCGGCCAATCCCCAATTCAGTGGATCTTTTGGACACAAACTCTCCATGAAAACGTGCCCATTCCCATTCCCATTCCCATTCCCATTCCCATTCCCATTCTGGTGTGGCAACTCCATACAATTAACAACACACAAGCTGAATAATATAATATATTAAATAATGGGGTTTTTGGAGGAGATTGAGAGAGAGAATATTAATGTGCAAAAAGAGAAGTAGGAATAAAAGTGAATGGTGAGGGGGAAGGTGGTTGGCTCACCAGTATATGAGGTAGTGTGTTTAAATAGAGGGCTGCTGGCTACGTCTCTTTGTTAGCAAAGAGTGTTGGGTGGGAAGCTGGGGGTGTTGGTTGGAATCGTGTCGTGGCCGTTTGATCTTTCTTTGGATCGGATGGATGAAGAAGGATACACGTGGCTGAGGGATACAATGAGAGATGCATGAAGAAAGAAGAGATAAGGACGGATTTACCCCCCTCCAAAAACCACCATTCAGTGTGGTAGTTGCGGTGTGTGGTGTGCACAAAAATAATTTATTCAACAAATTACAAATATTTTTTGGTTAATTAGGAGTTTTTCATCTCCCTACATGGCTAGCTAGCTACATTAATGAATCCTTCCTACCTACCTCTAAAAATATCATTTCATTTTCAATTTTTTATTTTTATTTCAAATACTTAAAAATAAAATTTATACTCCCTCCGTCCCAGGATAAAAATCATTATTACTATTTTGGGTTGTCCCATATTAAATGTTCTCTTTCTTTTAATAACCAAACTTTTACACATTTTTTTCTATTATGCCCGTAACATTTAATATCTCATACTTTTCTTATTCTAATTCTCTCTCCATATTTAATGACATTATTATGTGCAATTTTGTCATTTTATTCCTCTTCTTAATATACACGAAAAGTCCACCAGGACTTTTATCCTGGGACGCAGTGGCGAAGCTAGGCTAGAAATGTGGGGTCAATTGACCCCACTCAATTTTTGAAATCAGTTAAAATTTTTTTTTTACTCCGCTCAATTTTTGACCCCCACTCAAAAGGCAAACCGTAAACCATTAAAGTCTTTCGTGAGTGGTCGGAATGAGTATTGGTGATTTGGTAATGCGAGTGTGGAGACCTGAGTGCGATTCTATTCTATCGCGACTCTCTTGCACCTTGCATGCTTGCGAATAACAAAAATTATTTTCTTTTCAATTTCTCCAACCTCAATTTTGTTTTCAGAAATTAATTGTGATTTTCCCCTTTTATTAGTATTATTAAATTGGGACGGAGGGAGTATATAATTATATTTTATTCAACAAAGACGACATTTTAACGAGACGGAGGTATTAATAATACTTTTGGCGGCAAAATTTGCATGCATGTGTGTGTACCACCATTTCTCCAATCCCAGAAGTACTCGTAGATAATTTTATATTACATAAAAATAATAATTTTATAATTTTATAATAATAACAAAAATAATAATAATAATCCCTCTATTTCAAAATAGTAGATAGTTTTATATTTTTAAAGTGAACTTAAAATATTTAAAAATTAAAAAAATAATATAAATTCATTAATTTTATATAAATATATTTGTAAAAAATTATACATTAATATATTTAATTATTTTTTATGTACATTAATTTGATTTATATTTTGATTAACTATTTGTTATAGAATTGACAATTGTTGTATTTTTTAATTGTTGAATATCCACGTAAGCATCTGATGTGTCCACCTAAGCATCTGACGTGGTGCCACATAAACATTCAGTTAACTTTTAACACTTTTAGACGGAAATTTCAATTTTTGTAAAAAAATTATAGTTTAATGAGTTGACCGTAAAAACAATTCACTTCAATAATGTATTTGTAAACCGAGTACTAGTAGAGTGACAAAAAATATATTTAAACCGTAGTTAATTAGTGAGAAATATGAATATACACAGCATCAGTATTATTCTCATTATCCAACAAAAAATTAAATTTGTAAATTTATCTCCAATTTGAAAACGGACAAAAATATATATATATTTAATTTTAAAACAGAAGGATAATTTACATATAATGTCGGCGCTCGTGCTTGGTCTAATGGTCTCTTTGGTCTGACTATTTTTTTAAAAAATATTTAATCTTTAAGTTTAAAAGTTTTCATATTTTATCCTATAATTTTAGTTATATTTTTATTTCATCCTCAAAATTAAAATTTTAAATCTTAAAATTTTTTACAAACAAAATATGAATTACACAAGAAATACACGTGTCTCGGCCCCTAGTATATATAATAGGGAATGAATGCATAATTTGTTGGTTGTTTGGATACAAATATGTTTTACTACTGCTGAAAAGTTTTATCGCTCTCCTTTATATTAAGGAAATTGTTAAATTTACAACAGAAAATATTATTTTTATAACAAAAAAATTGCTATAGATCCTATAGCGACGATTTTCACCATCGCTATACATCTACAACGACATACATTTTTGTTGTGAAAATAACAAAAAGTGTTGTGGATTTAACAATTTCAGAAATTATTAAATCTACAACAGAAAATTATCAAAGCTTGGATTTATTTTTGCTTTAGGCATTTTATGAGCTTAATTAGTTCATGATTTGAAAGTTATACTAGGGTGGGTTGTAAGGCTTTTTTATTTTATTTTTAAATATGTAATCAGTGTACCCTGCAAAAATTCAAATCCTTTTAAAATTTGATTTTCCAAAAATAAAATATTCTTGACTTTACTTTTAAATTAAAAAAGGTTCGAAACTGAATCTCTATTTCTTCTAACCATAATTTATCCAATCCTTATTATCTTGTAATGAATTTCAAAATTTGTTATTTTTACGTGTAAATTCATAGTACTATTTGATAATCCAATAGAATTAATTAATAGTTTTACTTTTAAAAATATCGTCACTCTTCTTAATACACACATGCATGAGCTTTTTTCACTTGAACACTTGAAAAGAGATTGACCACACAATTGAAATTTGTGGGAGGAGATTTTCGAAAAAAATTATTGCCAACTTTCATGTCCAATAATTACCCAACCCTAAAAAAATAAGTACTCTCTCCGTTCCAAGATAAAAGTCTTGATGGATTTTTCACGCATATTAAGAAGAGAAATAAAATGATAAAATTGCTCATAATAATGTCATTAAATATGGAGAGAGAATTAGAATAAGAAAAGTATGAGATATTTAATGCTACGGGTATAATAGGAAAAAATGTGTAAAAGTTTGGTTATTAAAAGAAAGAAGACATTTAACATGGGACAACCCAAAATAGTAATAAGGACTTTTATCCTGGGACGGATGGAGTATAAAACAAAACAAACTTTATGTGCAATGACAGTGTCGAGCCAAATACTACATACAAATCCCCTAGAGCACATTTATCAAGTAAAACACAAGACAATATATATATATATAGAGAGAGAAGCGAGGATCAGTCACGTACTTTATCTTACTCATCAGTGATCACCCCCTTTAGGCGACGGTTTGGGTAATACAATAGTCGTTTCTACATATTTTAGCGACGGACAACATATAAGCGTCATTAAAAAGTATAAACGACGGTTGTATGTAATCCAAAATCGTCGCTCAGAGATAACATAAAGACTAGTGAGTAAGATAAATATGTATAATGACGATCCATCTATATATATATATATATATATATATATATATATATATATATATATATATATATGGGTTCATCCATCGAAGCAACCTTTTTTTGGCCTATTAAAATTTCGACTGGAGCAAAATAAAATAAAAAATTTAACATGCCAAAAAAAGAGTTGCTCTACAGCAACCGGTTGCTGTGGATGGAACCCCTATATATATATATTCAAAATTGCATAGGAATCTCTATTATATATCTAACTCATCAATGATGGTTTAAAAAAAGATTGAATGACTTAAGATTATCTCGTCCACACAACTATTGTGCGGATATGGTCCACCATCCGTATACCAATTATGCGTATGAGAATAATAATTTTAATTTTTGGATCACAGAAATAAACGTTAGAATCTGCATTAAATGGATGAGACTTATTACTAGCAACAGTCCCGTGCCTCCGGCACTATGGACGGTGGGATTTATTCTAAACTTTGGACGGTCCAGATGATTTATTAGGATGAGCGGAAAATTAAAAATTATTTATATTTTGTTATATAGATGAAGTCGGATCAATGACACTAAATTTTTTACACAATTTTTTGACTCTTGAATTTTAACATTCTTATAAATGGCTAAGATTAAAGCAGATTTTTAATTTAAAATTAAATAAAAATAAATTAAAGATCATACTTAATTTTAGCCATTAAGAGTGTTCAAATCCAAGAACCAAACAATTGTGTAAATACGCCTCCATATATATATATATATATGGGGAAAATGAATATGTACACAGCTGTGTATTACACAGTCGGCAATGACGATAGTTTTTGGGGTATAGCGACGGTTTCACCCGTCGTCATAACTATTCTGGGCTATGGTGACGGTTCTGAGTCATCATAGTAGTCAAAAAAAATCATCGAGATAAATTTCTTATATAATACTGTGATTGTGTATATATATAATATATATATATATATATATATGTGTGTGTGTGTGTGTGTGTGTGTGTGTGTGTGTGTGTGTGGTGAAAGAAGACAATATAAAGAGAAAGAGAAAAGAAGACAAAATACATAGGAAAACAAAGTACACCGGTACAGATATTTATAGAAGAAGGTTGAAGAGGACGGAACAAGAAACTAAAAGAAGAAGGGAAGAGAAAAACACTCAACAAAAAGGCTAAATTTAATTTTTTAGTTATATAAGAGAATTAAACTATTTAGGAAAGTGTTTTTTTTCCCATAAGGATATCTTCATATGAATAGTAAATTAAATCTCACATTCAAATGAGGGAATTTTACGAAAATACTAAATCAATCAATGAATATACATATTAAAAACACTTTGCTCTAAATTTAATACACCTATTTCCTTACTAACTTAATATTATGACTAGTTTAAAATTCACTAAAATTTTAAATATATACATATTACGTGTTTTAATTGTATGAATATTATCTGTGATTTCTTACTAAATTAATACTATAAGTAAATTAAAATTCTCTAAAACTTAATTAAAATATTATCATATCATGTGGATTATTAATTGTATTAGTTTATTCTAAAATTTTAATTGAGTAATGATAGTGAATTCCTTACTACATTAGTGTCATAATTAAATTAAAATTTGTAAAAATTTAAATTTTAGGGCAATGATATATGTGGATATATATACAAATTCTACACAAAAAGTTTTGTACGAACATAAGAAAAAGAAAACGAAAGCAAGACCTGCTAATAATTGATGTTTTACACGTTTTCATTAGTATGCACTACCTAGATCCTATATTCGTACACAACTTTTTATATATAATTTGTACACACAACATTATTATTTATTCAAATCTATTTAGATTTCCAATATATACAGTATGAACACAAATATACTTTTCATCAATTTACCTACACTCAATTAAGTAAACTTTTTTGTAATAATTATCTTCTCTGAATCTAATTAATCAAATAAATTTACACTATATATACACTCGATTGCTTATCTTAATAATTGATTAAAGAATCATACATTATATATATATATATATATATATATATATATATATATATATATATATATATATATATACACACAAATACAGTACTAATCGTTCTTGCACCATGTTAAAATTAGCATATATTTGCACACATGCTGTATCTGCCCCATTTACTAATTTATAAAAGCGCGTAAATCCATGCACGCAAAAACAAATTCAATGCAAGCTGATTTATATATATATATATATATATATATATATATATATATATATACCTCCCAAAATTTGAAAATAAATAAATTAAACTCAATAAATTCTTTTTCTTCTATCTTCTTTCTTAATTAAACTCAATAAATAATTATATGAAACTGGTAAAACAGAATACGATTCTTGCAAAAAAACTATTTTCACATTGTCGTAAAGGATAAAATACGATTCTCTCCGGCCTTCTCAAGACAATGCTGCATGCGGATGGCTCCATATTTTTTAAAATTATGATTGCATGTCAAATTTTACACAGAATGGTGAAAATTTTGGTGGCCACTCAAACTCTCGTATCTGCTATGTGTAATAGATCATTAATTTCCTACACTATATATACTACGTACTACTAGTATATATCTTGCCACAAAATTGTTTACACCAAAATACCCCCCGCTTTATAATATAGATAAATATATATATTAATAGTGATTGTGTATTTGTCTATATGTGTACGTATATACTCTCTTCGTCCCAACTTAAATACTCAATTTCGACTTTTTAAAGTTAAATTTATCATTTTTAAAATTAATTTTTGTATCATTTTTATCAAAATACAGGTGAAGAGATTATAATTAAAAAAAAGTATATACAGTTTACTACTAAGCCCAATTTTTATAATTTTAAAAATAAATTTATGCGTGCTTAACTATTAATTCTAAAAATAGTCCATTTAAATTAAAAAAGTCAAAATGACAATTTAATTTAGGTCGGAGGGAGTATTATATTTGTAAATTACATATCAGAACTGATTAGTATGGATAAGAGTGAACGCTTATTCTTTTGTTGATAGAATATTATCAAATTGCTTGAGGACTACTGCATGTAAAAGTAAGACAAAAGGCTACTACTTCAATTCTTATGTTTCTGAACTAACCCATTATTAGTCTGGTAAAGAGTGAAACACATGTTTAAAATTAAGGCAATTTTTAAAAGGGAAATCATATATTTATAACAAATATGTTGTAATCATATAATTGGACAAAATACCATAAAAATTGAATACACTCCCTCTTATATTTGTGAGTGCTTTGTAATTTTTTAAAATAATATTATTATAAAAGTGGATTAGTTACCAGTTTATCGTTCTCGTGTCTTCTTATTAATTAATATATTTAGAAAAGCTTTGTACATTAACACAACCACTTACCACCACCATCAATAAAATCCAACATTTTAACTTTATAAGTACTCAAGATTTATAGAAATTGGTAAGAAAAATATTTGAAAATAGTGAGAGAAAGAAAAAGAGGAAAGAGAATTGCCACTTGGGTCTGTCTAGTAAAACTGTAAAAAGGGTCCCCCACCCACCATTTTTCATGTATTACAAATACCCTAAAAACCAATTAAAAACCCAATTCTATTGTTTTGATACAGCAAATTTCTGTCTTCCACATAAATGATGGGTGATGGATTCTTGGTGCAGAGTACGAATAACTGTAGCAATGAAAATCCAAACAAAACAAATGCCAACAAGAAGAAAAAGAAGAAGCGCGGTGGTGCCAAGAAAAGACCGAGCCTTGAGCAGACTTTAGCCTACAAATCTGTGAGTGAATGGGTGTTTTATAATTTTGTTATTTTTATTATGAACCGCTAGAAAATCAAAATAATTCCTTAATTATGAATGGATGAGATGAATTTCCTTTTCGCTTTTTATTTTATTTTGTGTTCTTCTGGATTAGGCATATGAAATGTAGACTAAAATACAATTTGATCTCTAGCTCGTTAGTGTTAGATGATATCCTCTTTTAATTATTATAGTTATAAATTCTCACCCTTTAATAAATTAAATATATATAATAGTTTGAAGTAAACACATACTTAAAGTGTGGGATATCTCTAATTTCCTTTGCAGCTAATATTAAAAATAATACATGTACTTTAGAATAATGATTTTATTTTAACATCAAGAAATTAGTGTTTCTTCTTCAAGTTAATTATTAATATAGTTTATTTGGAGATATAATATATAATTGAATAAATCATACACTATAATTTAAAATTTTCATATATACACATTGTCAACTTAACAATTGATTCAAACCCGTATCCAATTTTAATTCCAACTTGTTGAAGTTGTTCGATGATTTTTAATATATATATATATATATGTGTGTGTGTGTGTGTGTGTGTGTGTGTGTCCCTTATGTTTCATAGAAAACTCCGGCAATAGTGATCAATATTCTATGTCAATCCAATGATGAGTTAATGTTTATATATTAGCAGTGATCGTAAATACATGCTATGATGTAGTACTAGGCTAATAGAGAAAAACGACCGAGAATATTTAAACTTGAATCCTTTCATCCGCTATTATTAACAGTGAGTAACCGATAAAAAATTACAAAAACACCCACATTTCAACTAATTACAAATTTGCCGCTATAAGTTATTAATAATAGCGGATGTAGATGAGCTGGGATTTTATTTTCTTACCGTACAAATAAGACTTTTTTATATATTTTTCTATATCCTAAACTCTAAATCTTAAACCCTAAGAGTGAATGGTTTCAATAGACTTAATTCTCTGTACATTATAATTTACTTGATGATCAATATTAGGGTAAATAGATTTTTTACCGTCCATTGTAGATAAGAATTAACGACCACGTACAATTTAAAAGTAGATTCTATCATTCGTTACTATTTGTAGTGGATGAAATATGAGAGTTTTTATAATACTGTCATCCGCTACTAATAGTAGCAAATATAGATCGAGATTTTAATTTTCTACTTTATACGACTTATATATATATATATATATATATATATCTTAAACCCTAAACCTTGAACTCTAGTAGTGAATGTTTTCAATAGACTTTTGTATCTTACTATAATTTACTTGATATTTGATTTAATTAAGTATTTTTCTATAAATCGTAAACATGTGTTTTGCATATGAAGGTTTAATTTTTTTTGGGATCTACAAGTTTTTGATTTACATATGTTACTATTAGTAGTGGATGATGAAAATTTTGTAATTAAATATCATGCATCTGATACTAATAATAGCGAGTGGCAGGTTTTAATTTTAAATTCAGATCGTTGATTAATCTAAGTGATAGTTATAGATTTATTTATCCAAAATTAATCCATAGCAGATAATTATGTTTGTCCACAAAAAAAATATATCTTCAAGTTAATTGGCAATCTAAACTACAACTATACAGTCTATGGTGTGGCCCTTTAACCACCAATAGCTAACAGTGACCTCCATTGTATTTGTGGTAGCTACCTACCAATAGCGTTAGCTAATTTTATATATATATATATATATATATATATATATATATATATATATATATCGATTGTGGGAGCCTGCTTGGTAGGTGAAGTGAAAGCCACGTTATAATAATATATACCCTACCTGAACTATATATAATCACATATCACATATAAATATATAGCTAAAGACCGGGCAAGTTATTACCATGGAACAAGCTAGTCGGGCTGTTTCAGACCAATGGTGATCATCATATTCTGTCAAACATTCCACTTCTTTACTATGAATTTGTTCGGTTATTAGGGTTGAGTTTGTGATGATTGCGTTTCTAGTGTTTCGGATCTTGCACGTAAATTAAATAAATTACGTTTAATATAAGTTGATTTTTAGAATTGAATTGTAACATATATATTTAATTGGGATTTACTAGCTACTAAGAATGCTATCACGCTATTCTAAATGAATAACATAGCATTCAATTCAATTAATAACAATTTCTCCATGACAAATGTATAAAACTTGGTTACTTTTAATCTGATATATACAGATACAGGGAGTACAAAATAAGACTATTTTTATTTATATTAATTTAATGACTACGACTAAAGATATATTTAAAATACTATATACAGTAATTATTAATAATATATTTGCAGTAAGCTAGAGATACTTTTATTTTCACAATTAAGATTTTACGAATCAATTTAAAAGTCAGAATTAATATCTATTCACGTCTTATAGAAAACTTAATGTATAATAATAATAATAATAATAATAAATAAAAAAAAAAAAAAACGAAACTCCCACTATGGGCTGGGCTGGACTAAATGCAGTAAAATGGGCTGGTAGCTTCAGCTCAAACTTTCTTCAACCATATCTATTAATAAAATAAAGCGGCCCTTCATATCGATCATTGTTGTAATTTTTGTCGTTACAAATTTACTAAAATTTATAAAATATATATATGAGCTGATCTATAGTCATCTCTCTCTGGCTATAGCCTATATATATATATATATATATATATATAGTGGCAAAGCTAGGGTGGAAATGTGGGGTCAATTGACCCCACTCAATTTTTATAATCACTTAAAAAAAATTTCTTACCCTACTCACTTTTTAACCCCATTCAATTTTTGACCCCACTTAATTTTTTTTTTTAATTAGAGATATTCAAACGGCCAAGTCTCAGTCATAAATCTCATACATCAATATCTGTTCAGCAATTCAGTCACAAAATAGAGAGAGAAGGGGCAAAGCCAAATCGCAAAAGCCAAAAGTCAAATCGTGAACCATCAAAGCCTTTCGCGTTTGGTCGGAGTAGGTACTGGTGACTGGCGAGTCGCGAGTGTGGAGACTAGAGTGCGACTCTATTTTACTGTGACTCTTTTGCAGCTTTGTGCCCTTGCAGGTAACAGAAATTACTCTCTCTTCAATTTTCCAACTTTAGTTTTGTTTTCAAAAATCAATTGTAATTTTTCCCTTTTGTTAGTATTATTAAATTGAATATTTGGATGTATTTATCTAACTCAAAAGTATAGAGTATTAAAAAAAATTGGCTCGAGGACGCTGCCTCCGAACCCCCGCTAAATTTTTTATAACTTATTAATAATTTTGACCCCACTACTATAATTTCTTGGTTTCGCCGCTATATATATATATATATATATAGAGAGAGAGAGAGAGAGAGGTCAGCCATTCTTTATTTAATTGTTTTTTCTCGCATGACAGCCTGCTGTGATCATCTTCTCCTTAATTCTCCGCATGCAGCTGATGAGCTGAATATACTACTTCCGTTTTAAAATTAAACATTCATTTTTTTTATTCTTATCTCTCTAAATTTAGAAATATGCATGTATTTTTATCTTTAGATGATAAAACGACTTGAAAATTTTAATATGCTAGCTATTACGTATGATATATGTAGATTCAGTACTTGTACTACTATTATATTTCTACCATTTCTTTTGAATATATATATATATATATGTTTGAAAAAAAATCCTTAAAAATCATATTTTAAAAATATGTCCTTAATTTAAAAATAAAGGAGTACTACATATAGAAATGGTTAATTAGCATGAATACGGTGTTGACACGTGAATTGAAGAGATCACCCTTTCCATACATGCGTATTAACACCTTGTATTCATCAACGTAAATCTTGAACTTATCATAAAATTTATTTTCATGTTAACCGAATACACTATATATAGTACACCATGATGGATTAGTCATTCCATGATTCCATCTAGCTAGGGAAACCCGCTAGATATATGTATGCATCTAAACATAGATATACAACATAATTTAAAATTAATATTTTCATATGAGTCTCTCTTACATGCATATGCATATGCATATGCATATGCATATGGGCTATAGCATATATAAGGAGTCCGTGTGTCTCCTTCCTTTGTGGGGTTGGCTGCTCTTCTTCTTTTTTTCTCTCTAAATCTGCCAAACTTTGTGTTGGAAGTCAATAAATAAAGTAGAAAGCATGCATGTTTTTCCGAGGCAACATATCCTCAATGGTGTCCTTAAACAAGCACTTATTAATCCGTAAACTTTTTCAACACTGAATTGAGAGAATTAGATAAATGAATTGGGTGGGAAACTAGATAAAATTAGGCTGAAATTATTCCAGATTTGACCATCTGCTTCACTTTAATAGGAGCCAAGTGGATATCAATCAAAACCATTATTATTTTTCTCCCTTTCTTTTATTAGAGACTTTCTAATATGCATGAAAATACATTGAAATCAACCTCAAAAACTCAGAAGTCCAAAATATTGAACAAGTGAATATTCACATAATTATACTAACTCCGTTTTAAAATTAGAGATATATTTCTAAAATAATGATTTTTAAGACTAATTTTATGTTCTCAAATATAACATTAGTATTAGCTAGCTAGAAATTCGGTTGTGATAGTGTGATATTAAAAATAATAGTGAAAAAATAATGACAAATTAGAAAAATTATGTCACTTTATAGTCTTAAAATAGAAATATATTTCTAATTTTAGAAAAGATTAAAAAGAAAAATATATTTCTAATTTTGAATTAAAGGGGTAAACATTTTCTATACATAAAAAGAACTTCAATGCAACTTGTCTCAGCTCTAGAATTTAATTTTTATTTCAAACAAACTTAAGCCGATTTATCATTAATCAACAATATAATTAAAAACACAAATTATTTTCATCAATTTTTAGTTTCACAAACATTTTGTTCATCCATTTGCATTTCTATCGAAATTAATCTTATAAGTATTATCTAAATTTGTAACAATTAAATATTATTTAAATTTGTAAAGTATTCAAAAGGAACTCCAACCGACTAGGAAAAATAAAGATTTTTTTTTTTTTTTATATCTCTAATAGGAAAAGAAATTGGTCTAAAAGATTTTTTTTTGTTTCTACCAATTTTATGACAAGCTTTTTTTATCACAATTTTATGTAAGATAATATATCTTTTAAAAAAAATTGTAGAACACTTCTATTATTATAATTGTATTAAGATATTAAGATATCAAAAAAATCTCTTAACATATCTCACCATCTATAATATTAATATCAATTGTGAATCTCATTATTAAATTAATATATTAACTAAATTAAATTCATTAAAACTTGAAATTTTACAAAATCGCACAATTAATTGTATTAATAATATGTGAATTTTTTAAAACATAATAATCGTAAAATTAGTTGAAAATTTATAGTAGATTTAATACTAACTAATTGTCATAACTAAATTAAAACTTATTAAAGCTTGAGTTTTATATTTATATTCGGACTAGAATTTTAAGCAAATTTTATCAGTATAAATATTAATATAGAATTTTATTACAAACTTAAATAAAATAAAAAATAATTATTTTGTTATAATCATAACTAAATAAATATGGAGTCCATACTAATAACTAAAATACTAATAATTATTTTATTTTTATTTTTTTTAAAATAACTAAAAAATAGTTTAATATTTTATGGAATTGAAATTTTTCCATAATACAATATTTTGACCGTATTTTGAATACTTATACCAAAAAGTGGTGGTACAGTCTGCCCAGACTGTACATATATATTTTGTTATACGTACCCAAATCACACCAAAAATATTGTATTATAAAAAAAATTTAATTCCATAAAATATTAAACTTTTTTTTAATTGTTTTAAAAAAAAACAAAAAAAACAGAAGCCTCATTTTAAGAAAATAAGGGATCCTTATCCTGACCATGTACTATATAGTATGTGTATATATATACTCGGTCCAAAGCTATCATACAACAAGCATTTGGAGATCTCTTCTTTGTAGAAGAATGTACTGCTCCCTAAACATTTGAACGTCTGATTTTATTAGTATTTCTTTTATTTTATACACAAATTTTTATATATATTACAGCTATATATATGAATTTGTGCATATGTAATTTTTTCTCTCTCTAGAAATATCAGATTTTTAGGGCCAGCTAAATGGGAAGCAAATGGAGGAAAGTAAAGATGGCTCTAGGGCTGAACAAAACCAATGACTCTTCGCCGTCAGACGGCAGGTTTTCCGATGCCTCTCTTCTTTCTCTGTCTGTTTCTCCGGTGGAGGGAAGATGTTCCAACTGTAAACCGCTTCAGATGCCTACTACTCCTACGCCGGCTTCTTCTGGCCTCCGTTTGCCCAAGTACGGAACCAAATCATCCAAGGTTTGTAATTTATATATATATATATATATATATATATATATTTGGTAGCTGTTGATTATAATGTCAGTATTTAGAAATTTTGTGATTTTAGTGAATAGTAATTCGATTTTTAGTATTGATTGGTGTACTATGAATCTTCAATTGATAGATTCTGAATAGGGAGAGTGTACGATTTGATTTGTTTGTTTATGAGAGTTTGAGCTTAAACTTTTGTTCATTTGTTCTTTTGTTAAATTGTGTATGTTAATAGGGATCTAATTGCATTTTGTATTTGTTTGGGTAAGTCTATTAGTAGACTGTGTGTTCACGTGATGTAGGACAGTAGATATGCAGGTATGGATATTGGAAGGGGGATGGGTAATTGTTGTCTTGTAGTTTTCAACCCGGTCTATGGCTTTGTGCTAGTAGGAATAGTCCCTTTAAGGTCCAGTGCATTTGGCCATATTGATATTATAAAAGGAAAACTACAATGTGGGTACTCATTCCCTTGTTTTTATTTCCCCTTCTTCCAAAGGAAGTGCTTTGCCTGGTCAGCAACTGCACTGTTCCACATACATACCCATCTTTCTCTCTCTCCTTTTGATGATATTTGTTTGAAAAGCATGTAGACCGTTGATTGGGAGCTCTCCTATACCAAGCCTCATCAAAGTGAGGGATTGAAAAACAGTAGAAATTTTATAGAAGCTAATGATTTCTACTTCTTTTGATACTCATCCATCCCATATATGACGTTTTAGATGATTTCACTTTTTTCAAATTATTTGACGTTTTATATAATTTATGAGAATTAGCCACAATCTTTTTAAAATTAACCCTTATGGAAAAATGTTATAGAGATGAGAGAGAGAATGAGATAAGTATGGTAAAGGGTATTATAGACAATTGATACTATATTTAATGTTATACAATCATTTCCTTAATTATTGTACACAACTTTAAAACGTCATATATTATAGAACGGGAAGAATACTGTTTTTTTTTTCCTTTTCTTTTTTATCGTCTCGAAAGCTTCTTCATTAGTTTAATGTTACTTTATTACCCTTACTTTAAAAAGTTGTGTGGTTGATTTGACTAAATTTACTTGCGGATTCTTTATTTTGTGTTGACTAAATGAGGTGACTTTATTAATGGGTTAACTGATTAAAACCCGTATTCAAGTGTTTTAATCCAAGATTGCTGGATGGTAAAAGAGAGTATGTTACAGAGTTGTTGCATCCAAATTATCTTTGATAAGGTGGTGATACCTTTGCTTGAACTATCAAGTGGGCCTTACACCACATGGGTGTGGGCCGTGTGGCCACTGAGGCACTCAACAGCTCGAATAACATGACTTTGTGCAAACACAGGGGTCTGTCTTTAACACAACAGTGATGTTTGATAAATGACGGCCACCCAGTGGGAGCAATCATATGACAACTTATCTAATTTATGAATAATGCTCTTAGTGTTATTAAAAGTTTAGTCTTTTAAAGTACTTTATCGTAAAAAATATCTTTGTGGAGGGATTTCTTGGCTCAACTGGGGAGGGTTTACATTTTCAGGGAATTCAAATATTCATCTTCTCCCAAAGTATTAATTTTATTTATAATAGTCATCTATTTTACAAATCTAATTTTTAGTCTGAGGGATACTTCTAATTATAACAGTTTTTATTACTACAAATAAAGAAATTGATGGATTTTATTATCCTATATTTCAAAGTTAAATGGAGTTGTTGACATCTACTTTTAAGCATATAGGCATCTTGGTCTGATGATGGTTAAAAGCAAATTATTTTGAGGTCTGCACTTGATACTTATTTCATGTTGTAATTATCATAAAAACAAATAAATTGGTGTCATTGTTGCTTGCATGTTCTTTAAATTTGAAATGTTTTCTTTCATAGTCTGTTTGCTTTGCTTTGCTTATCGCAACAACAACAAAAACAAAAAACACAAGAAGAAGAAGAGCGCGCGCGAGGGGGGTGGGTTGAGACAATATTACTTGATCTTAAGCAAACTGTATGAGCTATGATCTGATTATCATGTGGTCTGCATTTGAAAGCGGTTCATAAAAGTTAGTCTGAATGCAGTGTATGTGAGATCTGCTTTTGACTTGCACTCTTTTGTTTGCAGAGTACTTGTGCAATATGCTTAACCACTATGAAACTAGGTCAAGGCCATGCTATTTTTACTGCAGAATGCTCACACTCCTTCCATTTCCATTGCATCACCACTAGTGCAAAACATGGAAACCAAATTTGCCCTGTTTGCAGAGCAAAATGGAAGGAAGTTCCGTGCCAGAATCCTGCTTTTGGTCTTTGTAATAGAAGGTCAAGAATCAATCGTGGTTCTTGGCCTCGAGATGATGCTTGGATGACTGTTGTACAAAGGGCTCCCTCCTTCCTGCAGATGCAGATGCAAATCGTATTTCTCCACTTTGTCAGCCCCCTGAGCCATGTGTCTTCAATGATGATGAACTTGTGGATTGCCAACCTCAAGTTACTGAAAAAAATTCATCAGACAATATTTCTACTGATGACCATTCTATGGGAACAATTGAGGTTAAAAACATACCCGAAGTTTCTGCCATTTCAAGATCAGCATCGCATAATAGTTTCAACATATTAATACATCTCAAAGCTCCCTTACTAGTAGAAACAACATTCTGGCGAAGACCATTCTTTAGTTTCTCAGTGCTCTCGTGCTCCAGTAGATCTTGTCACCGTGCTTGATATCAGTGGTAGCATGGCAGGTACAAAGCTTGCTTTGCTAAAACAAGCCATGGGGTTTGTGATTCATAACCTAGGCCCTTCTGACAGGCTTTCAGTCATTGCCTTCTCCTCCACAGCTCGGAGACTTTTTTCCCCTTACATGGGATGACTGACACTGCAAGGCAGGAGGCACTACTGGCTGTTAACATGCTGATTTCAAATGGTGGGACAAACATTTTTGAGGGCCTGAGAAAGGGTGCCAAGGTGATGACAGACCGCAAATGGAAGAGCCCAGTCAGCAGTATCATTCTGTTGTCTGATGGGCAGGACACATACACAATGACCAGTCCTCGTGGGACTCCTCGAACTGATTATCAGTCACTCATCCCATTCTCCATGCATCGCGATAGTGGTGCTGGCCCCCACATTCCAGTTCACACATTTGGTTTTGGTGCAGATCATGATGCTGTTTCAATGCACTCAATTTCAGAAGCTTCTGGGGAACATTTTCTTTTATAGAGGCAGAGAGTGTGATTCAGGATGCTTTTGCACAATGCATTGGAGGGCTTCTAAGTGTTGTGGTACAGGAACTACAGGTGGTAATTGATTGCATTCATCCAAAGTTGCGTCTTAGTTCAATAAAAGCAGGAAATTATAAAATTAGTGTGATGACCAATGCAAGAACAGGGCTTTATCGAAGTTAGGGATCTGTATGCTGAAGAAGAGAGAGATTTTCTGGTAATAATGGATGTTCCTGTTGATAAATACAGTAATGACATGTCATTGGTAAAAGTTACATGTCATTACAAAAACCCTATAACAAAAGAAACAATGACCTTGGAAGAAGCCAGTAATGTGGTGATTCAAAGGCCTGAAATTACTAAACAATTGTCTGTGTCAATGGAATTAGACAGACAGCGAAACAGGCTCTGTGCAGCAGAAGCAATGGCAGAAGCACGAGCTGCAGCTGAGCGTGGTGATTTAACTGCTGCAGTTTCCATCCTCAAGCATTGCTGTAAACAATTGTCAGAAACGTTTCAGCACAAGCTAGCGATCGGGTTGTGTGTTGCATTGGTTGCTGAATTGAGGGAAATGCAAGAGAGATGGCAAACCGGTGTATACGAGTCATCAGGAAGGGCTTATGTTCTGTCGGGTTGAGCTCACACTCATGGCAGAGGGCAACTGCACGAGGTGATTCTATGGATAGTACAAGCCTTGTGCAGGCTTACCAGACCCCATCCATGGTTGAGATGGTTAGTCGATTCCAGACAATGTTCTTTGGTAGTCCATCAGCAATCAAGGCCAGGCTCGGTCATTTTCAGCACAACCACAGCCAAGGTAAAGCAGTAGTGCTATCTTTGAAAATTCTTCTTGAAGTTTGGCCAATGGTTTAGTGAAAGTGGGGATGTGAGAATGAGTATATTTGGTTTGTGTAAATTAAAATAAGATTTGGGTGTCTGAGAAAATTTTGAGGAAAACTGGTGAGAAAGGACCAATGGGTGTTTAAGGTTTACAATTTTAATATATGGTTTTGTATAAATGGGGGGTATAGCCTTGTAATTGTGGGGGATACTGGAGAAGTTCTTCATCTCAAATAAGTGAGATATCTTGTCTTGATTCTTTTAATTAATTCTCTACTTGTGCTGTTGTGCATTTGTAGTCTATCTATGTTCCTTCCACTCTTAATGTTGATGCGACAGTTATAAAATTATGTGAGAACAAAGACATGTTTTTTATTATGTGATTAGAGGTTGTTGGATCACTCCTATTATATATAGTGATAGTGATCATATATATATATATATATATATATATATATATATATAGCCCTATTGCTGCTTTAGTGATCATCACACCTTTTTACAGATTCGGTTATGGTGAAGTGAATTTCATGTCTAATATAGTGCTAACACATAAGCGGAAGGATAATCTCTCCACCTGCGAGTCAATACTGTATTGAGTATGAAATGGAAGTTCACTCCCCTTTTTACATCATATGCTGTTTCTTCATTTTACATTGTGCAACTACCATATCAGTAATCATCAAAGGCGCTATTGGGCTTATGATATGACCCCCTAGCCCTGTCTTATTGGACAAGGTTTTGGTAACCAAGGAGGTCATATAATATATGTTTGTAGTATGTCTGTATGTATGTACTATATTATGTAGTGGGTGAGCTGGTAAAAGAGATTTTGGATTCAGTATTTAAAACCTACTACTCATTATAAAGATTTATTATTTCCTAATTTTTAACTAATTATCTCAATTCAACAACAGATTAAATGAATAAATATCAATCTGACCATGTTTGTTTATAAAAAGTATTTTTGAGATATAAATATTTATCTAAATTTAACAATATTTCGTCCAACTATTTAATTTTATTGATGTGGGATTATTAGTTCTATAAAATTATTTAATAACTTAAAATGTAACAAATTATTTATCTCATATTTATCATGTAATTATATAATCCTTTATAAATAATCTTAGAAATGACAAAAAAAAAATATTATAAGATAATTTAAATGATTATTATTCGCTCATTATAAAATAAATCAAAATAACCTTAAATTAAGATAAATAATTAAATCTTTAATATTATTAATGTGAATTGTGTTATTTTTATAATTATTTTGTGAATGTATTAATGTTTAGAGCTCGTAATTTTACTAAAATAAAAGGTCAAGAGAAAGCGCGAGAAAACCAAACTACATCCAAAATTTGACGAGCGAAAGTTTGAGTAGCTACTTTCCGGCATTGGCCTCATCAACGCCACGTGGAAGGAAAACGTTGAAATGAAAACAAACGGGACCCACAAGCCCTGATCGGCTTCCCTCACCATAAAGTGGGAAAGCAAATGAAAGCTACTGTTTATCTTCTTCCTTATTACTCCCTGTTCATAAAAGATTATCATTTTAGGAGAAAAAATTTGTTTTAAAAAGTTTGTCGTTTATAACTTTCGAGGAGAATAAATTATTTACTTTCCTATATTACCCCTACCTTCTCTCATTGTTCCAAAAAAATTTCTCCTTTATAGTACTCCTTCCTATTCAGATTAAATAACGTTTTAGGGAGTTTAATTTTATTCTATATAAGTGCCGTTTTGGAATCTCTATGCAATATTACACTATTTTTTCCTAATTTACCCCTCTATTTAACATGCTTAGTAAATACAATTGTGGAGAGATAAATAATTAATTAGGGACAATTGTGGAGAATGAGAAGAGATAATTGTGGAGAGAGAAATAATTAATTAGGAACACAAAAGATATTTTATGTTATTTCTTAATAAGTGTGCTTAACTCTAAAATGACATTTAATCTGAATAGAAGGGGAGTAATAATTTTCAATTTCCCATAAAGGGTAGTGGTGGAATTTCAAATAAATTTTACTTGGTAAATGACACTTCCTTAATACATGTGTCAAAACCTTAAACGACAATCTTTTAGAACAGAGGGAGTATTTAATTTTTAAAAAAATGAACGCCCGTATTAAAAAAATAATTAATATTATATTTTTAGTTAAAAATAATTTTAAATATTAATATTATCTTTATATTAAAAAAATAATGTATTATTTATTAAATAAAAAATAAGGAGAAAATTAAAGTTATATTTAATACTTACGATAATTTTAAAAAATAAATTGAAATTCAAGTAGGCACACGGGTTGAATAAGTGTGAGAACAAACGATGTCAAATTTTTGCAAACTTAAAACACTTTCTTTTAATGAATGCATGGTGCTGGATTAAATGTTTATGCTTATCAGATTATCAATACAAGATGCTGGATTGAATATTTATACTTGTAGGATGATCAGTGTAGAATACAGGATGTTGGATAAAATATTTATACTTACCAGATTATCAGTGTATGAATACAGGATGTTGGATTGAATATTTATGTTTGCAGAATTATCAGTGTAAGAATGCAGGATCCTGAATTGAATAGTTGTGCTTGCTGGATTAATAGTGTATGTATGCAAGATGCTGAATTAAATATTTGTGCTTGCAGAATTAAGAAAATCAACCACTTAACACTTTTTATATTTAATCTTTTAATATCAATTCAAATCTTGAATTGTTTAAACTTACTTTAGAAGTTTATGACTCAATCAAGAAGAAGAATACTATATGTTAAAGTATTAAGATAATAAATTATAACTCAAATTGAAGCATGCAATAAACAATTAAAGTAAAACAATCAAAGCACATGAACACAATGAATTTTTACGTAGTTTAGTCATTGTTCTCTATTCTAGTGGCCTAATCAACGTCCAATACCAACTAGTATTGGAGACTCTCTTTATTAATTAACTTTGTTTACAATTAAATTCCTTTTACAAAACAAGTTTAACAACCTTTGAGTACTTATACTCCCCGAGCACCTTTATTTTCCGTGCACCTATGCACTCTTAAGCACCTATGCTTCCTTGAACTTGTTTGTAAAACCCCTAAACCAACCCGGATTAGAAACCTTAGACTAACAACTTAGTCCACCACATGTTTAGAGAATTGATCAAAGATATGACAATAAAATAAACTATGATCAAAGCAATAATTATATCAACAATTCAATGCTCAACTAATATGCAATGATCAATATGAAAGATAAATATATCACCGATTTAAGCGCAATAAAGAAAGCTAAAAATTAACGGTGATCTTGAAGTGCATCAACTTTTTAGAAAATACCTCACAATTGAAAACTTTGCAGCCCTTATAATTGTATCTGAAGAGAAGATGGTTTAAGAATATTTTTTTATAAATTCTCCTTACTATGTGTATTATGTTATTTCTTCTTATTTTTTAAGGCCATGACTAATCTTTATATAGTGAAATAAAGTGATATAGTCGTTGGATAATTGATACCAATTAGCCCAAACAAATACTTGATATACTCCTATGAATATCAATTTTAATGTGCTTGAGCCTCTCAATAGATCGTTACAATTTTTATAACTAGTGATTCTCTGCCAAAGAAGATCTGATAAAATATAGAGATTCATATATAGATTTAATTACTTTCATATCAATTGCATCACTTTAGATATAATAATTAATATTCATTGGTCCGTTGAAGTCAGACTAAAGGTATGGACGATCATGATATTAATTTAAACTAAGCCCACTATATTATATATATCCTTTAGATCAATCCACTATACGTCATCAGTCATTACTTACTAACTTTAGGAATCTATTATATATACTAAATCACAGTACATGATATTATTTATTGACATCTGTCTTTTTACATATGTTGACATCTGTCCTCCTTTTTAATGCTCTTTATTATCCTCGACAAAAATACCCTTTGAAAAACCCGCGTCTAAAATAAGAACTGACACGCTAAATACAATCCTCTAATTCCTCTAGATTTGTAATTATACATTCAAATTCCCCTAAATCTGGGATCATTTCGTATTCACTGGGAGATGAACTGGCCAGCGACAATTTAATTTGGCGTGTGTCTGCCTTGATAAAGCTTGAGGGAAGTTTTGCTGCAAATCAATATCAAAGAAAAAGCTGACGACATCCTGAATCAGACCCAAAGAAGAAGTAGGCCTCGACGAAGAATAATCAGAGCATTCGATCTGTAAGCACACCATGGCAAAGACAAGATCCCATAAATGGACGTCACGGATAAAGGGGTTGGATTCTACAGGATCCCACGTTGCCTCTTTCTTCATGAACATAGTTGTAAAAACCCTTTCAGTGAAGGCACCATTTTTTTCATTGGTAATCGGTAGGGTACCTGTTCCGGATTTGTAAGGTATCATTTGATACTGTTCCACTTTCAAATGATTTGTTATATTTATTTGAAATAAAAATTAATATCTACGTCAGAATTAAGTCAGATATTTTCGAAGAAGTCATTATTTAGGAATATATAATTTTGAAGTTTGCTTAATTGTTCTTTAGTTGTGGTACATTGTGTCAGGTACCTGCTACCACTTCATCAAAATGCAGACAGACCCAAAGGATAGATTCAGAGTATTCAAGAATAAATTCTCAAACCTTCGATCTGTAAGACTTTTTTTATTATTATTTTAGCTTACTATTAGTTTTGTATCAAAAGCTTACCTCTTTAATTAATTAAATAATTAATCTTGTTATTGCTATCTGGAAGCAAATATATGTGGTTTATATATTTTTTTATATCAAGGGATTTCCTCTTTTTAGGTTGGTTGGAATTCACAAAACTCTTTGATATCGATAAGAGTGAAATGGGAAAATGCTTTCTACCCAACCTGGATTTAATTTCTAATCCTTTTGATGTCCGATTTAATAGTGATGGGTAAAATTGAATTGCGACATGAATTATATGAGCCAAGTGCTGGAGTTTTAGTTGATGTTTCTTAATTTAGGGAATATTCATTATGAGACCATTTCTAAGGTTGATATTAATTAGTTCTTTTGTGTTGAAGGTAATTCACTTGGCAGTCAGAAATGAATCGAGATGAGAGGACAAAGGGTCCAAACCTTCTTCCAAATTAGATGTATACAAATGGAGGATAGTAGATAATTATAAATCTATTATAAATGCATGAACCTCCAGTTAGATAAATAAAGCAAGGTATTTGTAACATAGCTCAACAAGTTCATGCCACTAAACAATAAATTGAGAGGGTGCCAACGACCCACCTATGACAAAAGTTGGTGATGGTAGAGCTTCAACCACGCCTCAAGAAGAGCATAATTGAAGTGATCTACCCTTAACCATAACGGATAAGTATGCTAATGGATTTTAGCATGGCCCCACAATGCAAAACAAAAAATTTGCCGATCAAATTTACCTGAACCAGTATGAAAGGTAAAGCCACGCCTCCATTAGGAGCATCTCCATAGCTGTATAATTGCTCATTCCGTTCTATAAGGTTCTGAAGACCTACATACTTGGTGGGAGGAAAGATAAAGTTAGTATGCTCATTTTATATGCACATGAAAGTGGCTTCTTGCTATAGTTTCTGTCGTATCTACTGTCTTGTAAGTATTTGTTCTCTTTATTTTAGTGGATTATGTTCTATTTTGTTAATCTGAGTTTGTTTTGGAATGTTAATTATGTGTATGATCTGATATTCTAGAACTGTTGCTAACTTGAATTCATTAAATTATTATCTGCATATTTTTTTAATATTTAAGCTGATACGTTCTTATGAGATTATAAATTTCTGTGCATACGTTCTTATGTTATCTCTTAATAAATCACTATAAAGTATATCTACCTCATCTAACACAGCATTGAATCAAAAAAAATCATATTAGCAACAAAGATACCACAGACAAGATAGGTTCTTGCTGTTCAGAGACTAGATTTTACTATAAATGGTTGTTTTATAGTTTTAGACAACATATAGCTGCAGCTAGAGTTTATTCATTGGTGACAATATTACTATGTGCATGGTCACTGGTGACAATATTAACACAGCCAAGGCCATTGCAAAAGAATGTGGGATACTCACTGAAGGAGGTTTGGCCATTGAAGGACCAAAATTTTGCACTAAAACTCTAGATGAATTGAAAGCAATAATACCAAGAATTCATGTGTACAGTTGATTTTAATAGTACTTGCTAAATCAATAAATTGAGAAGATGCACTTGATTTATAATTTATGGCATTGCAGGTAATGGCTCGATCTTTGCCTTTAGACAAACACATACTGGTTAAGAATTTGAGGAACATACGTAAAGAGGTGGTAGCGATAACTGGAGATGGAACTAATGATGCTCCTCTTTGCATGAGGCAAACATTGGACTTCTTTATGGGTATAAATTTGAAAGAAAGGTTTGTGTATTTCTTCTTTTTTTAGTGATTTTTACATGCATTTTATTTATATACTACCTCAGTTCACTTTTTGAATGTCATGGTTCAAAACCATGTCTCGGGAAAATGATTTTAGTCCTTCAAAGAACACATTTAGAAACAGTACTTAATATAATCTTTCAAAAATATTCTCTAGCATTTAGAATGCAGTTTTAAACAAAGAAATGTTCTAAACATGTCAATAGAATTACTTAAATGTTGTGATGCAAATATGGAATTGAAGTATGACATTCCAAGTATGTACATCCAAGCATTATAAACTTTCTAATAAGTACTACTCATTGTAAGCATTTTTAATGAACCATGTCAATTTTTAGGTTGAAAGTGTCTTAAGTTGACTTAAAAAAGTCAATAATGTTCTTATATTTTGGAATGGAGGAAGTACAAGAGAAAAAAGTTTTTTAATTTCGTTCCAAAATTATTAGTAAAATGACTTTTAAAATTATAAATATAAAAGTAAGTGCCTCATTTCTGAAGAGGATAAGTTATCTCCTTAATTTTTACAATTATTTAGACTTTTAGTAAGTTGCTCTTATATTCTTTGAACAAAGGGAGCTTATGGTTTTCGTCCCATCTAAATGTTATTGGTGTGAAATCACAATGTTTTTTCTGTTATACCTTGCTTTAATTCATTTGTTTAGTTATGGTTTTTGTGAAATCAATGATACTGTTGGAGTCTTCCTCGAAATATGTTCTCCAGATCTTCTAAAATCGGGTTAAGAAGTAAGCTCCAATTTTCCATCTACATTTCCTTCTAATTTTTTATTTCCGGCCATTCATTTGAAGAGGATGGTTCTTCTCTGAAATGTTTACTGAAGTAGAGCATATTAGATGAATTCATTGGAAAATTTATGTTTGGTATTTGTTTTAGAATTTATTATGAAGCTTCCGAACATGGGTGTTGTGTCCATTCCAAGAAAAAATCATTACTTGTGCTTTTTTAAAAGTAATGCACATGTACACAAATGTGCAAATTGGTTAATTTTTATTTATATGTAAAGAACAAGCTGTAATTAGCCATACATTTATTTTTATTTTTGTGATAAAACAAATTAGTTACTTATGGCCAAATATCGCATTTTAGGATTTTATGACTAAAATAATGAATTCAATTCGTACCTAGAATGTGTAATGAACATGTATTATGAAATTGATTGGATGAATTGGTGTATTACTGCTATTTCAATTAAGTTATTGTTATCTTTCTAAATTGAAGCTTAGAGTTTAGTTTTAAGGTCTTAGGTGAATGCTTCTGTAATGAGCTTTTTTGAGTTTGTGTATTTATTTGTTGCTCTAACTGATGTCATATTCATCATTTATTTAAGTTTTTGACATCGATTGTACTGCATCAACATATGAAGTTGTAATGATGCCAACAAGACTATGTTAAAGGAGTTGTAGCTATTATCTTTTTGTTGCTCATTATTAGTGTAAACTCTAACTATTTTATTATTACATCTCCTAAAATTATGTGGATATAATGATCGTTATTAGTGTAAACACTGACTATTTTATGCTTGCAGATCTTATTTATTGTATCTACAGCCTATTCAGAAAGGTCTAAGCCACAAATTCTTTTGAATTCCAATGCCACAAGGGGGTAAGCTTCATTTATCGTCTAAAACAGTTTATGTTTTCCAAATTAAATTTACTGAACAAAATCTTCTCTCATCATGTTTATAGAGAAAAATATAATTTTTACTTGTATAGATAAAAATGGAGCTTTTACTGATGGCGCAAGACTTATTTTACACTAATTATTCTAAAAATTCTTGCTGAAGTACATATAATTATTTATACATATGTATTTATGAATGTGTATAAAAGCTCTCTAAGCTAATAAGACAATTAGTGACTTGAGAAAATTTTGAATTTTTGCCCTAGATGTTTATAACTCCAGCTAAGGAGGATAATTTGATTTTATTAGGAAAGTGTTATCATTGTGATTGCTAAATCAACTTTGTAAGCTTATGATTCTGTTATTAACAAATGTGATTCTGGAATTAACTTTTTCATGTTGTCTTTTTCATTTTGGCCGAAGGAAAAATTTACTGGAAAATAGTTTTCCTCATTTAGGGATGACACATTTTTCTTTGTTTTGATTGCTATTTGTATTTATTGGCAAGCCTTAAGAATTTACAAACTTTGCATTTTGGATAAACACCGACTTTGTATTTGTTTTGATTGCTATTTGTAATGAACACCGACTTTTTTTTCAGGCCATTGCAATTGAAGGTTGTTTCTTGAATGATGGTTCTAAGCTTGGGCTGCTGCTGAATGTCTTGAGGTAAACCCAACTTAAACCTCACAAACTTAAACTTGATAACTTCACAATCTTAAAGTTGTTAAAGCACATCAACTCTTTTAACCATCCTGACAAATTTTTAGTCTGATCTTTTTTTCTATTGAGTTTATTTTGTAAATTTCATATCTACTGTCCTTTACATTTCAATATCACTCTTTTGGCTTTTGACAAAATTTTAGTCTGAACTCGAGACTCGAAAAAGTTGGTGGTAAGTATTATGAAGAACATTTTGCGAGATTCCCCAACTAGCAAGCCAAAGGAAATTGCTGATGAGATCCAACAGGATTTTGGGATTGAATTGCAGTATTCACAAGCATGCCGCGGAATGTTAACTGCTAGAAAGGAGCTTCAGGGTTCATTCAAAGATTCATACAATTACTTACCCTGGATATGTGAGAAGATTGCAGAGACAAATCCTGGTAGTGTAGCCACACTTACAACGAGAGAGGATATGAGCTTTCATGGCCTTTTTATCAAGCGTTTTACGCTTCATTTATCGGTTTTCAAATGGTTGTCGCCTCTCCTTTTCCTCGATACAATGACTTTGAAATCAAAATATAATTCGTAGCTTCTAATTCTTTATGGCATTGGATGGAAATGATGGTATTTTCCTGCTGCTTTTGCGATAGTAGATAGAGTGAATGATGATAATCTGAATTGGTTTTAGAGCAATTGAATCTCGCTTTCATGCGGTGTCCCAACCAATAACATTTGTTATGGATGTAAAAGATGTTAAGACGGCCTATTTCCAAGGTATTCATAAATTCTTTCCATGCTTATCGTCGTGCATCATCTTACAAAAGATTTAAAAAAGATCTCGAGGGACCCATAGTCGGAAGTTATACGTGTGATTGTTCTTTATTTGTTTGATGTTGTCTACACTGCACTTTTGTACATATAGGATGTCGCGTGGAGAGAATCGTAAATATTTCACCGAGGCGTGTGAGTGGATATTACATCGGGCAAATTCACTTTTTGAAGGTTCACGATATAATAATATCATGAAGCAACATTCTTTGAACAGCTTTATAACCGGGTATCTCGCCTTTCCCGTGTTACCAATAACAAATAATATTGATATCATGAGACATAAGATGGAGTTAATCTATACACGTCGGATCCATTCAGGACAGTGGTCTGCAAGATTAACTCATGATCTTTTTTACTTTTGTCACTAATATGAAAAAGCTTTTGAAAATTAAATAGTTTATTATGAAGTACAAATAAAAAGGTTCCAGAAAATCAGTACGGAAACATTCACAAGTGTGCAATATGAAATGGTTGTGGGAGCATTACTTTTGGTTCCTTCAAAGGCCTCATTTTTTTCCCCACATCAAGTTAAGGTCACTTAATTTACCACTGGCTTAAAAGCAATAGTCATATACTTAGAGTGTAATGTATAAATCGGTAAACTCTCACCACTATTCCTTATAATATATATTCATTTGTTTTTTTGTGTAAAACTTGATCATTGAAAAATAATATACTATTTTCTTATTATATTTTATTTTATTAATTGTACAAACACATTTATTATTAAAAAACTAAATAATCCCGCCGCAACGCGCGGGTTTGTATCTAGTTCAATTTCTAAAATCAAGTCCACTATATAAGACTCATTTTTCTAAATAAGGCACCTGTAATATGGAAAATGAATAAATTATTCAATCCTTTTATTCAACCGAATGTGCAATTTGTTTAAAATTGAGAATATTAAGATTTCAGTATTTAATTCATTTTAGATGCTCAATTAACTCCGTTTTATAAATTAAGCACTTTCAGTTCTTGAAGATCAAGATTAGACTCTCCACATGAGCTCCATCTTGAGGGGGGCATATTAGAGAATTAAATACAACAGATTATAATATCCTTGTAATTAAGTGTAATCCCATAATTCTTACAATTAGTATCCTTGTAATTAATTGTAATATCATAATTCTAACTATTAGTATCCTTATAATTAATTATAATCTCATGAATTATGATAATTTTTTATTTAGGTACTTAAACAACACTCAATCTTATATATATACATATATTCATTCGTAATCAATGAAAAAATCAAGCAAAGTGAAATTAATGTTGATCATCAAATCTCTATCTATTTTCTACACTCACCTCTCTCTCTCTCTATATATATATATCTCTCTCTCTCTCTCTCCTCGTTCACGAAAGTGAAATTAATGTTGATCATCAAATCTCATACTCACAATTCCTGAAACCCCCACTTTATCTTCTCACACACTGATCAGCCCTCACACAGCTTAACTAATTCAACCCATTTCAATCTTTCAGCTCAAGTGGCTATAAATAATTTTCCACTCTTCTAGACCTTATAAATTCCATCGAGCTCATTACCGGCCGGATATATAGATCCACAGCTCAAACTCTCTTCAAGCTAATTATCACGATTTCAAAAATCCTTAAACTATGAGAGATCAATCCTCACATAACTGAGAAAGCCAGTTTCCAATTCTGATAAACAAATTGTGTCGAGTAATTTGATAATTCACTGAACAACAGAGGAGAGAGAAAGCTATGGCGCCGAAGTTCAGTCAGTGACAGAGCTCCAAAACCCTGATTTCTCCATCGTTTTCCATCAGGTACTTGCAGAGGTACGCCGATTAAATGAATCTCTTTCCCATTAACTTCACTTTCTCTGTCTTCGAATTAAATGCTTTTTTTTTTCATCGAGCTGCGAGCACCCCCTAATGCAACAATAATCTGGTGCTTCTCCAACTATAGTACCCTCTCCAATCATGATGTCACAGTTGATGTCAAATTTCAATAGAGAACAAACATGTAAACTGATATTCCCCCACACACACAAGTAACCACTCAGTACTATTCATACCAAAGAATATCAAATTTATATATAAAAATATCAGTCCCAATGATTAACATAGTGTCCGGTAGGTTTTAGTCTTGAAAAACGAAAGAATATAAAGTTAAAAAGAAGAGAGAGTTTTGCTTCTCTTTTTTTTTTTTTTTTTTCAAAAAGAAGCATTCTTTACTAAAAAGAAGCATTCTAAGTTGAATATATATATGATTGTTACTTCTTTTTTCTTTTTTCTTTTTTCTTTTTCTAAAAAGAAGCATACTAAATACAATCATTGAAATAATAAATAATTTTTTATGTTTGGTGCGAATAAATAATTATATTTATATAATAGCATAATAAATCCCGTATTCCATAGTTTTTGTTCGTCTTTATCGATACTCCATATTCCATAGTTTTGTCTTCAAAAATAGTATTCCATCTGTTTCACAAAAGTCTTATTTACAAAATTTATAAATACGAGGAATAAATATTTATTTTATACCATGTATTTTTAAAAATAATATGTTGTTAGTGTAGTACTCATATGGTATAATATTAAAATTATAATTTTAAATTAAAACTATTTTATTTTATTTTATATTAATATCACTATAAAGTAGTAAAAAAAAATTATAAAGAAGCCAGCCAGCCACTTGCTCAGAGGTAGACGACTTGGCCTAGGTTCAATATTTACCCCCTCCCGAATTATCAAAAAAAAAAATTCAACTACTAATGGAGGATATAACTATTAAAAAATTAAGTAAGTTTAATTCGACTACTAGTTGCAACAATGGAGGATATACTTTGCCGACGAAAAAGGGATTTGATCCTCCCAGCGTCAGCGTGTAGCAAAGGACTGCACCCTCCGTCTAATAAACAGGAAAATTGTCATGTCATGTGGGTGGCCATCCAAAGAATGAAGGTGGGGAGTACAGTCCATATTTACTGTAATACTTAATCAGACGGTCAAGATCTCATCATGCAGGTTGCTATCACTAGTCTGAGCTACCGACAGCCGACACAGGGTTGGGTGGGTCCCGGTGTGTCGAGTGCGATAAGGTCTTCCTTTCCAAACGTCATTATATTCAAAATCTTTGAAGCAAATCTGAATACCCAAGCCAGCACCTAGCTTACTTTTAAGCAACGGATTTTAAACCGTTACCATATGAATCATTATAAATTTGAAATCTTTGTCATTTTATGATAAAAATAATACTCCAACAGGCAAGGAAACTGATTACAACATTAAAAATAATGTTTAATCATGCAGAAAACCATATCCTCACAATTATGGGTTTACTAATTTTGTACTCCCTCCTCCTTGTTCCAAAATAAGTTATACATTTTGAAAACAACTATTTTTAAAGATAATTTATGGTCTTAAATCTACTCATAATATTAGTTTTAATACTAGTAGTTTGATGTTAGAAATAATACTAGTATAAAATAAAAAATTTAAAATATATTTTTAATTTAAAAAAATATATCTATACATTTAGAACATGGCGATTACTCTGCTTGTGGCAGCTTAAGTTAGTTAGGGGGTCACTTTCGGGTTTGTGGGTGGGTTGCTTTTAATGAGGTGGGTGATGGGAGTTGATTTTTTTTAATCTGAGTATAAATAGAAGATGCACCAGCTGATTTCTTATTTAATTAATAATTGCTTTCATAACTATGTTTGGGATTACACTTATTGTCCTTATTTTCACTGGTAATGGATTGATGGGAGTGGCCAACTTTTAATAATTAATCTTTTGATACTCTTTGGAGTTTGGTCTGCTTCTGCTATCACTACACTTCCAATCCTTTAAGGTATTTCCAGTCGATCTTAACTTCAATTCTCATTCCAGTGTAGTTTCCAACAAATTTACAAGTGATGCTGGTTTTGTACATGCTACTAAAAAGGACAAACATATGAATTTCCAATGCTTTTTGGAGTTCAAAGCAAACTTGGTGTTTTTGTTTCCTGACAGCTCCTTTCCTTTTCCCATGTGCACTTGTTTCAAAATATAAGTTTGTTCTGAGATTTAGACTTTTCAAATATGGGTTTAGTTTAGGCTGACCAGCCATCTTCATAATCTTGTGTAACTATACCTATGACCTATCTAATTTTTTAGTGACAGTACTTGGGTATGTCTTGTTGTTTGGACATTTGCATTTAAGCTTGTTAGGTATTGATCATTATCTCATACTATCTAGCTAGTCAGTGTTGTAGATGACCAGTTAGTTGTTTGGACTTTGGAGTACTTTAACAAATAACAAATTCCTCTAATCCAATCTAAATCTTCAGCTTGGAAAACTTTAAGGAAAAATGTAAGCACTTTCTTTTTTCAGCATTTATATTGTTGAGATATTTTAAAATGTTGTCTGATATTTGAATTGTTTGTTGGCCAAATGTATGTTCAATTTTTCCTATCGTTATCCATAGTTTCCGTGCATACAATTTTTTTTATTTATATGTGCGCTCCAGTCTTTATGTCAAGATTGTATATTTGTATTCCATTATCATAATAGAGTAGGTTTTATACCCAAATAAATACATGCTTCTTTGATGCTATATAAGGCCAACCCATCTCCCATCTGTTACCATCTAATCTTGCAATATATAGTACATATATATGGTGCTAGAATTTTGTTTTATTTTTGTTATTTCTGTAATACGTGGTAAATATATTTGTTATGTATGCCTCATGTGTCCGTCTCTTACTTTTGTAGGCTTCTATGTGTCATGCGATACCATGCTTCCGGTTTGAGCTGGTATAAATGAAGTTCCAATTGGAAGCCGTTCTTGCCTGTCTCATTTGCTTAATTCAGATTCAACATATTCTTTGCGGTTAGTATCAACCCCATGCACTATGTTTCGTAATATATTCTTTTAGTGTAATTATTAGGAGTCCAAGCTACACATCTGCTATGGTAATATGTTAGTAAGGGGTTGTTTGTTTAGGAATGACTGGCTGAATCGGTCAGCCATTCAATGCGTTTGTTTTGGGAAAAAAATTGAACATACATTTGGCCAAAAAATTGAACATACATTTTCCTACCATTTAGTGCGTTTGTTTTGAAAAAAAAATCGTCTGAATGGTTGCAGATGATTTGGGCCGAATGGTTTAGTGTTATTTTTTTGGCTGAATGTAGTTTTTTTTTACAATATTAACTACTCCCTCCGTCCCAGGATAAAAGTCCTGGTGGACTTTTCACGCATATTAAAAAAAAGAATGAAATGACAAAATTGTCCATAATAATGTCATTATTATTTTCAATGTAGGTGAAAGAGTGACTTTCTAGTTTTTCAATTCAAAATATTTTTAACACATACTTATTAAATATGGAGAGAGAATTAGAATAAGAAAAGTATGAGGGGTAAAATATTAAATAAATTTACAAGAGGGGTAAAATAATAAAAAATTGTTATTCAGATGTTTCACACTTGTCAATTATCAAACAACTTTTTTCATTCAGATTCAGATTCAGCTTATTCAGATTCAAATTTAGATTCATTCAATTTTTATCAAACACTCCTTAACTTGTGCATGGTGCACTTCCACGAGTGGAATTCATGATTGAAAAGCCCTCTACCCTATTAAAAATCTAATTCAAGTTGGATCTGCTTGATAGAAATTACTTATTTTAACTACGAGAACAACGATAATTGTAGCAAGTTACTTTTCTTAGTAATATGAAAATAAACAAACTTGCTCTACTGACTTGGTCTATGGCAGATGAACTTTCTGATACTTCTGGTGAAAACAAGTGGGCATGTACCTGTTCTTCTGCCTATAAAGGAAACCAGACCTTTGCTGTCTTAGCCAACTGTGCTTCATCATGTGATTGTAGTCCTGGTATACTGCTGATTCTGTATATCGTATGGACACTTTGTTATGTTATTCATATGGATTGGCACTTTTATGCTGCTAAGTTATATACAAAACATGTTTTTCTAATTATGTATAAGCCTGATAGTTTGACCCTCACGAAGTCTCATTCAGTACACTAGTTGTTCCCAGATAAAACCAAAGTTTTATCCAGGGGAAATAATAAAACAGATGTATACCAGTATAACATTCTGGTTACCTAAAGAATGCATGCAGACTATGAGGATATTTTCTTGTGATCTCCTAAAGACTAATTTGTAGCATATTATAGATACAGGTTTGATAGATCTAGTTCACAACCTTATATATCCACAAACACCAAAACATGATCTCATGCACACTTTTCCAATTAGTCCAAAGGTTTTGAAGTTTGGGTTTTTCCACTTCCATTTATTTTCTTCCTTATTTTTAGCACTATGTTTTTGTTTGTACATTATCTTTACTACTGGTTTTGGGTTCAAGTCTTGCCCCTTCAGGCCTTCCTTTTGGTCCCCAATGATGTTAGTTCAATGGCCATTTTTGAACTTCAAACTAAATATGATTAAGTATTATATGAGTAGCAGTATCCTTTCAATTATTTCTTCCGTGGAAATCTATTCTTTCTCTGTATTTTGACTGGACAAATTTTTCAGAGTCCTGTGTGGTTAGTTATGTGACAATGCATGGATGCAGTACTGTAAACTTATATATTTGTAAGAGAAATTATTTGTTCATTTTGTTATAAAAAACTAAAAAACTTGATCAGATCACGTATTGTTGGGAAATTTTCATCGTCGTGTAAAGTAAATTTATGAACTACATTGGTGTTCTTTGTAGCTGCAGAAGGGTCAAGTGGGAATAAATGGGTATGCATCTGTGCTGCTGATAAATTACCTACAGTTTCTGAAGATAATCATGATGCCATCTGTTTTACAGCCTGCAATTGCAAGTCAGGTATATTGTTCTGATGCCACATGGAAGTATTACAGATAATCAATTTAAGTAATTTGTTTATTAACCATTTTAGTATTCCTCCTTCCAACTTAAATGACCCTGTTTATATTGGGATGTTTAAATATTTAGCTAACTCTATTCCACATATCAATGCATTACTTGTTCAATTTGTTTATATTACATTATTACCCTTATTGTTTGAAAGAGTTTTTAAAACTTTGTGGACTTTTTAACATATATCAATGTATCAATTTTGGAGTAAATGAGACACAAAAGTAAAGTCTTGTCAAGTATCCCTCTTTCTTAACCACATGCCAAGTACAGAGGATCAATTAAATTAGGATAGTTGTAGTATAATTTATTCTTTCTAACTAATGGAATTATTAGTGTTTTGTAAATTGCATCTTGAATTGTTTTCTTAGATGTATTCTGCTGAAAGGAGAGGATCCCTGGGAGCTGTCGTTGACACTCCTAAATTAACCTCACTTTCACTCCACAATTTACAATAATTAGCACAATAGCAAGTAAGGATCGATCCCACAGAGAGTAAAGTTGTTTTAGAATTATTCTACTATTTTAACGAGAAAAATAAAGATGGGGTTTTGAAAATTATTTTTAAACTAAGAGAACAAGAATTAACGATAAAATTAACCAAATATGTAAAACTTCGATTCTGCGAGCCTGGGCTTTCACCAAGTACAACAATCAATTAATCAAGTAATTATTATTTCTCCTTCAATGAAATTATTAGCCCTAGATAACAATAAGCTCTGCTATCCAAAATTCTCCTTAGATTATCACTGTATGAAACAAGCTCTCCACTAGATTCTAACTAGCATATAACCTAGAATAAGCTCTCTAGATTTAATATGATAGAAACATTAAGAAATAGAAAATTAGGCTAATCCAAGCAACAAACACATAAGCTCGATTTATTTAACTTGTTTTCTAATAATCTTAGCAATAAACAAAAGTTTGTCCACAATTATTATTACCAAGTTGCTACTTGTGATGAAGAGAGATATCAATTACACGTAATACCAATCTTAATCTAACATATGATAATGATCAAATTAACTCAATTGGCCATATTAAATTAATTAGATCAATTAGCATGCAATCAATGAAAACAGATTATCAGAAGAAATTTCACACAAGAAGGAATAAATAATAATACTCAATTAATTAATTACTTGTAACAAGGATTCACCTCCCTTTAGAATCTGAATAAAAGAACTAGCCCGACATGCTTCTTGAGCCTTCACTCCAATAGAGGATACTTGAATGTTGAATATTGAATGAATAAAACCTTGACCTCATCCTCTATTTATAGTCTTGAAGACAAAGTCCTAAATCCTATAGGATGTAGAAATCCAAATCCTAAAAGGATTTACAAATCATAACTAGTTTCCATAAAGAAATAGAATTCAATTTGAAATAAATCTTAGTCTAAAGGAAATCCTAAAGCTAATAGAAATATCAATCTAATTCCATGTAGAAGTCTACCAAAATCTGCATTTAGAAACTTTCCAAAAATCCAAGATTTCGATTTTCCCGCTCAAATTCATTTGGGTGAATTTTCATTTCCTCTTGACGTTCTTTGGTAAAACGAGCATAACTTTTGATCTAGGAGGAGTTACGGGCCTGCTACCTATCAAAACGAAGATATCGACGAGATCTACAACTTTCATTCTTTGAGAATCGACAGAATCGCTCTGCATCAAGGTCGAAATCGGCCTCCAAGTGACTGCTGTGTACATTACAACTTCCAAACTTTGAGGTTCAACGTTCGCTTAGTAAAAATATCATAACTTTTTCATATGAACTCCGATTGACGATTCAAGATGTTCCGGAAAGCTAAAGAAGAGCTCTACAATAAAATTCAAGTCCCAAGCTAAGAACATGCATCCAACTTAATGCTAAAAATTCTGCAATTTTCTCTTTTCCTCATTTCACCTCCAATTCTTCCCGAAATCATTAAATACCTTAATAAGCTCATATACCCATGAAACATGCAATAAAACTAAATATAATGGAATCAAAATAAATGAATAATATGCACTCATCAAATTCCCCACACTTAGCCTTTTACACGCCCTCGTGTAAACCAAAAGTTTGATTTCCAAAAAATTCTATTCAACCATAGTGTCAAAAGATTTGAAGATACAAATAATGACTATCAACACTAAATTTGCGTAAATCTAATCAACGCCTTTATCAATTAACTCACAATTACCAACTTTACCATTTCACCAATGAATTTCATTAAATCAAATTGTAGCCACATAAGTAACTTTCCCAAAATCATCATACTTACTCAACTTAGTTACCATGGAGCAAAAACCATGCACACTGACTCATAACCAAGAACAAATTTTTCTCGCTTTTTAATTTTTTTCATAGAACCTTCTTTTTAGCACGTATGAATGTATTTTCATGCTTCTTCTTTTTTTTTCGATTTCTTTTCTTTTTCTTTTTTTCTCGACACATGTGCAATGTCTCCTTTTCTTAGGCTTTTCAGAGTTACCCATTAGCGAACTTTCCACCAACGACTCCCAAACCGGATGATCTTAGGGCGCTAGGTGTAGAGACACTTACTAAGCTTACTTATTCAAGTAACAAAGGCCACAAAAGTCGATTAGTCAGTTTTCTTTTATCCATCGCACTTTTCAAATAATACCGATGCTTCCCGAGGCTTAGATACCCAGTTATTTCACATGATAATGTACATCAAGCATATTTTTAATTAATTTTTTTTTTTTTTTTTTTTTAATTCATCATTATTTCACATGGTTCTGAACAACATAAGCAAGTTAAACAGTTCTTAAGTCGTGAAATCAGTGTACATATAGACAACTCCACAAATAACTTAGCCAAATAAACATGCTTCTCATATTCAAGTACTCATGTATCACAAATTCAATTCAAATCAATTACTATGGATCATGGCTTAGTTGTCATCATTCATTAACAAATTAAGCATCAACAGATTCTGAATTTTAGCATTAATTTTCAATCTTTGACTTTAACCTTCGAACACATAAGCAAATAGAACCATGGAACCCAAGTTTTTAGTTTTTTTTTTTTTTTTTTTTATCAACTTTCCATCAAAATTGGATTATTATTCCTACATAAAATAAAACCTAAATCTTCCCCCCACACTCAAACCTTACATTGTCCCCAATGTAAGAAAATCATCTGAAAGAAGAAAATACTACTAAAGCAAACATGCAATAAAAACAAAAAATAAAAAATAAAAAATAAAGGGATAGAAAAATCAAATCTGAGATCTTGAGTTTGCCTCCCAAGAATGCCTCCGTGTTTAATGTCTTTGGCTCGACGTCATGCCTCTCTTTCTCGCCTTTTCATATATCGGATCGCCTAGCTCCACCATCTCAATATTTTCCACCGATGCCCTCATAGAAAGGCTTTAATCTATGTCCATTCACCTTAAAGATCTTGTTTGTGTTTCTTTGAATCTCAACCGCACTACGAGGAAACACATTAATGATAACAAAAGGACCAACCCATCTAGATCTTAATTTACACCGAAATAACTTAAGCCGAGAATGATATAAAGAAAAACTTTTTGTCCCACAAGAAAGGTTTTCCGCACAATCTGCTATCATGAAAAGCTTTGGTCTTTTCCTTGTAAATCTTTGAACTTTCATAGGCTTCATTCCTCAATTCTTCTAACTCTTGTAATCGCAATTTCTGTGTACTCCAAATTTGCCTCAAACTCATGTTGCCTTTGCTTGATTGCCCAAAAAGCCCTATCTTCCATTCAACAAAAGTGGCATGATTTTTCAAACACAATCACTGTATGGTGACATCCTAATAGTGTTTTGACGCCGCTCTATATAGCCCAAATTGCATCATCTAATCTCGGACTCCAATCTTTTTTCGCTTTCCGGGTTGACTACCTTCTCCAAAATGGATTTTATCTCTCGGTTAGACACCTCGACTTGACCATTACTCTGCGGATGGTAGGATGTAGAAACCTTAGTGCGAACATTATATTTCTTGAACAAAGTCGCTAACACCTCAAGCAAAAGTGGGTTCCGCGATCACTAATGATGGCTCGTGGTGTTCCAAACTCGACAAATATGTTAGTCCTAACAAAATCAGCAACAACTTTAGAATCGCTGGATCTAGTGGATTTAGCTTCCACCCATTTTGAGACATAATCAATGACCAAAAAGAATATATAAATTCCCAAAAGATGAAGGAAAAGGTCCCATAAAATCTATACCCCAAACATCAAAAATTTCAACAACTAATATAGAGTTTGGGGCATTTGATTTCGTTGAGAAATATTCCCGTCCTTTGGCAATTAACACATGTTTTACAAAATAGATATGAATCTTTAAAAAGCGATGGCCAATAAAACCACTTTCCAAAACTTTATTAGCAGTTTTTTGGACCAAAATGTCCTCCACAAGCATGAGAATGACAAAAAGAAAGAATAGTTGAAATTCAATTATTGTTAGTACACATCGCCTAATTATCTCGTCACAGACAAATTTCCATAAATATGGATCATCCCAAACATAAGTCTCAAGCATCACTTTTTAACTTTTCCTTTTGGGGTTTGGAAAATTCTTTAGGAAAATGTGCACCTACCAAATAATTTACCAAATCAGATACCAAGGAATCTCAAAGATGGATGGAAAGAATCGCTCATCCGGAAAGAATCATGTAATCAGTAGCTCCTCCTCATCTCTCAATAACCTACTCAAGTGATCCGCTTAAGTCAGTTGTCGCACCTTTCTTATCCTCGATCTCTAAGTCGAATTCTTGTAGTAGCAGAATCCATCGAATAATCCTTGGTTTAGAATCTTTCTTAGTGAGCAAATACCGAGGCAGCATGGTCGTAATAAACTATAACTTTAGTACCAAGCAAATAAGATCAAAATTTATCTAAAGCAAAAACCACGTATAAAAGTTCTTTTTCAACAGGAATAGTTTATCCGAGCCTCATTCAAAGTCCTGTAAGCATAGAGATGGCATGAACGGCTTTGTCAATCCTTTGTCCCAAAACAAAGACTTTCGTTATAGTTGTTTCATACACACATGATCTCAAATGGCAACTTCCAATTTGGCGGTTGAATACGAGAGCAGGTTAATAATTTCTTTAAAGTATAAAACGCCTCCTTGCATTCATCATCAAACCGAAAGTCCACATCTTTTTCTTAAAGAACTTACATAAGGGTAATGCCATCTTCGAGAAGTCCTCGATAAATCTTCGATAAAATCTGCTGCATGACCAAGAAAAGAAGCGAATCTCCCGCGACGCCGACGGGTAAGTGCAAAGCGGATATAACATCTATCTTAGCTTTATCAACTTCAAGACCTTTAGATGACACAACACGACCAAGTACTATTCCCCGCTTTCTACCATGAAATGACATTTTCCCAATTTAAAACAAGATTAGTTTCCATGATCTATCTGAACACGATTTAAATTATCTAAGCATGCATCCAAAGAATCTCCATGAATTGTGAAATCATCCATAAAAACCTCGATGCATTCTTCTAAAAGATCTCGAAAAATGCTTACCACGCATCGTTGAAAAGTACCGGGGCATTACATAATCCAAAAGACATCCGTCGATAGCAAAAAAGTACGAAAGGGACATGTGAATGTGGTCTTCTCTTGGTCCTCGGGTGCAATCACAATCTGGTTATATCCTCGAAAACCATCTGAAAAACAATAATAAGTGTGCTTAGCTAATCTCTCCAACATTTGATCAATAAAAGGAAGAGGAAAGTGATCTTTTCTTGTTACAACATTCAATTTTCTATAATCTATACACACTTCCACCTGCTTGCATTCGTGTGGGCACCAACTCATTATCATCGTTCTCGACAACGGTGATTCCAGATTTCTTTGGGACTACTCGCACCGGACTCACCCATCGACTATCTGGAGAGATGGGATAGATGATACCCAAAGATCGAAAGCGCTTTGAGCACTTCTTTTTCACCACCTCCATCACGGGTGGATTCAATCTCCTTCATGCATCTCTTGTAAGCTTTAGCTCCATCCTCTAACAATATCCGATGATGCACATACGCCAGACTAATACCTTGATATCCGCTATTGTCCAACCAAAATCGTAATATGGTCCCTTAGACTCTCATCAATTTTTCTTCCTGCACCTTGTTAGATTACTAGCAATAATTACAGTAAAGTGTCATTAGTCCCCAAATATGCATATTTCAAATGAAAGCGGTAATTGTTTCAATTCTAGAGTTGGGGCTTGTACAATGTAAGGTAATAACTTTTGATGAAAAATGAAATTGAATAGAATATACCGTTGACTTATTTGAAAATTTTGGCAATGAATGTAATGCAATTTACATTCTCTTTCAATTCCCCGGGTTTCATGTAATCTCTTCTTCCCCGCCCATGTATAAACCGTTGTTGATTGCAATTTCCAAATTGTCCCTATGTAGTTGTTCAAAAGCTCTATGCACCAAGGAGTCTCTCTCACATCGATAAGAAAAAACTTGTCCTATATCACTAGGGTACCTCATGGCATCATAGATGTTAAATCAAATTTTCTCATCATCAAACTCCATAGTCAAGGTCCCATTATGCACATCAATCATGGTTCTCATTGCTTTTAGGAAGGGTCTTCCTAACAAGATGTGGGAAGGATTTGGTGATGTATCATCTTCCATATCCACAATGTAAAAATCAGCAGGAAAGATTAGTTCGCTCACCGCACTAAGACATCTTCAATTACCCCTGGGGTAGGTGTGTTAAGACGATCGCCAATTGGATAATCACACCAAGATTTTTTTTAAAGGGCCTAGATTTAAGGAAGCATAAAACAGATAAAGGCATAACATTAATCAAGCTCCTAAATCTAGTACGGCTTTTTCAACTGGTGTTTCCTATTTTGCATGGGATTGTGAACATTCCCGGATCTTTACATTTAGGAGGCATTTTCTTTGAAGAATAAAGCGAGATACATTTTCTCCAACTCTGACTCTTTCATCATTTTGCAATTTTCTTTTATTAGTGCATAATTCTTTTAAAATTTTAGCATACCGTGGTACTTGTTTAATCAGCATCAAGAAGAGGGATGTTCACTTCTACTTTTCTAAAAGTTTCCAAAATTTCTTTTTCTTTTTCATCGCTTCTTTGAAGTTTTAGAAATTCGGAAGGAAAGGGAAGAGGAATGTTTTTAAGTGATTAGAGGTTTAGGTTTTACCTTGGATTTTTCTGTTCCTCCTTAGTCGCTCCTTCTTGAACTCTACGGGGTGGGTGGTGTATCCAACCGTGTTCCATTCCGTAAAGTTATGGCACTTGATTCTCCTCGGGTTGATTCACCGCTTTGAGATGGTAATTTTCCCGAGCCTCTAGATTCCAATATCCCCACAACAGAAGCATTGTCCTACTTGGTTCCTCAAATCTTGAACCAAGTTTTGTGTCTCTTCATTGGAACTACCGTGGTTCGATTCTTGAATCTGTTGTGTTCATCCATGAATGCTTTGAACATATCCTCCAATGATGTTCCAAAGAGTGCATGGACCGCTTGCTTTTTGCTTGATATTGAGGTCAATGGGTTAGAAGCCCCACCGCTTGTGTGGAAATGCAGGGTGCCGTGCTTTGCTTGCTCCCATAACTCGAGACTTGGATGATCCTCCATCCCGGGTTATATGTGTTTTGAGTACGGATCATACTTTTTTCCGAGGTGGTGGCTGATAATTTCCCATCAGTATTAGCTTGTTGCGCATGTACCGCCATCTTGTAATGTTGGGCATTCATCTCAGATTGTGATTTGGTTGTAGACATATTCCACAAACCTTTGCAATTGGCAATTGACCACAGTAGCTAATTGTCTAACCATAGCGCTTAATTCGTAAATTTGTCAACCATAATCACAAGTGTCTTTACCTCGCTTACCCTTCTTTGGTGCATGATTTGTTCTAGTGCCATATTGTTGTGAGTTCTTTGCCATGTTTGCAATTAAATTCCTTCGCCACTCTGGGTCTTGTCAAATAGTGCTCCTCCATTGCATTGCATCGATCATGCTTCTATCCATCTACATTTCAACCCTTCGTAGAGAAATCTTTGGATCGTGTGTTGTTCATCTATTTGATGCGGTGGACACCGGAACAAAGTTTTTGAATCTTTCCCAATACTCGTATAATGTCTCCCCACCGAATTGTCTAATCCCACGGATCTCCTTCCTTATGTTGGCTACTCTTGAGGTCGGAAAGTATCTCTCCAAGAATAGCCGCCTCACGTCATTCCAAGATCAGATTGAACCGAGGGTAGGTAAGACAACCAATCCTTTGCCAAATCTGCTAGGGAGAATGGGAATGCTCTCAATTTGATTTGTTCTTCTATGATTCCGCTTGGTTTCATAAAGAGAGCACACCACATGAAATTCCTTCAGATGTTTGTAGAGGTCTTCACCGTAAGACCACGAAAAGTAGGCGATAAATGGATTAGTCCAGATTTAAGTTCAAATGCAAAGATCTAAATTAGGATATTCAATGCACGAGGTTGTTGATTTAAATTAGGAGTTGCTTAACTCCCCGAGAGTTCTATTGTTGTTTGAATCGCCATCTCTTCTTCTTTTTGTCGATTCGTTGGATAATAATTCCAAAGCTAAGTTGAGGCTCAGTGATGATGCAGAAAGCCTCGCCTATATCTCTGCAGTAAGATCCTGTTGAACTTTAAGTTTTTCCTTCTTTAGCCTCCTTGCAGCTTTTCTCAATCTCCGGATCAAAATCTAATATAAGAGCTTTGAGAAGATCGAGTCATAAAACAAAAACAAAACAAATAATAGAATAAAACAAAAAGCGCTAAATTACTCCCCGTAGAATTCGCTTAAAATTTGGGAGTCTGTCGTTGACACTCCTAAATTAACCTCACTTTCACTCCACAATTTACAATAATTAAAGACAATAGCAAGTAAGGATCGATCCCACGAGAGAGTAAAGTTGTTTTAGAATTATTCTACTATTTTAACGAGAAAATAAAGATGGGGTTTTGAAAATTATTTTTAAACTAAGAGAACAAGAATTAACGATAAAATTAACCAAATATGTAAAACTTCAGTTCTGCAGCTCAGTTTCACCAAGTACAACAATCAATTAATCAAGTAATTATTATTTCTCCTTCAATGAAATTATTAGCCCTAGATAACAATAAGCTCTGCTATCCAAAATTCTCCTTAGATTATCACCGTATTTAAACAAGCTCTCAACCAGATTCTAACTAAAGATATAACCTGAATAAGCTCTCTAGATTTAATATGATAGAAACATTAAGAAATAGAAAATTAGGCTAATCCAAGCAACAAACACATAAGCTCGATTTATTTAACTTGTTTTCTAATAATCTTAGCAATAAACAAAAGTTTGTCCACAATTATTATTACCAAGTCATACTTGTGATGAAGAGAGATATCAATTACACGTAATACCAATCTTAATCTAAAGATATGATAATGATCAAATTAACTCAATTGGCCATATTAAATTAATTAGATCAATTAGCATGCAATCAATGAAAACAGATTATCGTAAGAAATTTCACACAAGAAGGAATAAATAATAATACTCAATTAATTAATTACTTGTAACAAGGATTCACCTCCCTTAGAAATCAATAAAAAGAACTAGCGACATGCTCTTGAGCCTTCACTCTAATAGAGGATACTTGAATGTTGAATATTGAATGAATAAAACCTTGACCCTCATCCTCTATTTATAGTGCTAGACAAAGTCCTAAATCCTATAGGATGTAGAAATCCAAATCCTAAAAGGATTTACAAATCATAACTAGTTTCCATAAAGAAATAGAATTCAATTTGGAAATAAATCTTAGTCTAAAGGAAATCCTAAAGCTAATAGAAATATCAATCCAATTCCATGTAGAAGTCTACCAAAATCTGCATTTAGAAACTTTCCAAAAATCCAAGATTTCCTGATTTTCCCGCTCAAATTCGCTGGGGTGAATTTTCACTTCCTGCTGCGACGTCCTTTGATAAAACGAGCATAACTTTTGATCTAGGAGGAGTTACGGGGCCTGCTACCTATCAAAATGAAGATATCGACGAGATCTACAACTTTCATTCTTTGAGAATCGACAGAATCGCTCTGTATCAAGGTCGAAATCGGCCTCCAAGTGACTGCTGTGTACATTACAACTTCCAAACTTTGAGGTTCAACGTTCGTTTAGTAAAAATATCATAACTTTTTCATATGAACTCCGATTGGGACGATTCAAGATGTTCCGGAAAGCTAAAGAAGAGCTCTACAATAAAATTCAAGTCCCAAGCTAAGAACATGCATCCAACTTAATGCTAAAAATTCTGCAATTTTCTTTTTTCCTCATTTCACTTCCAATTCTTCCCAAAATCATTAAATACCTTAATAAGCTCATATACCCATGAAACATGCAATAAAACTAAATATAATGGAATCAAAATAAATGAATAATATGCACTCATCAATCCCAATTGCTTTCTTGTTCTATAAATATTTGTTTTGTTGTAGACATGTAGTCGTGAATACATAATGGTTCCTTTTTGTACTATCATGATAATACCCTTCCCTAAAGTGAGCTAACTTCTGTTCTGTGCTTCATAACTGCAGTCTAGTGCCATTTAGATGCAAGCACTTAAGCTGAATTTAGGAGAGGGGACTGTGGCCAAACCAGTGTATTATCATTATGTAATTTTCGATATTTGTTATGCTTTGGGTGTGCAAATTGTTTATTTTAAAAAATTTACAAATATGACAGAAAACTGCAGATCGTCAAATGTCAATGGGTGGACAATGTCAATATGCAATTTACAAAACTTGAGTAATAAGATTGTTTAAAAACTTGAGTTAGGTTTCAAAAATATCATTTATCGGACCTTACCACAAAATGCTCATTTTTCAAAATCACGGGTAAAGTGGTAACACTGGAAAAAGTTAAAAACTAAGGTGACAAGGATTTTAGGATAATTTTTTTGTGTTACTAGAAAACTTACAAACCTCCGTCCCACATTAAATGCAAACTTTTTTGGGGGTTGTGAATGGATTTAAGCGGTGCCTAAAACATATTTAGATATTATATTTTTGTATATATTTTATTCAAATGTTGTATTTTAAATTATATTATAAATATTTTAAGAATGTAATATATGAATATACTTTTGGCACGTCTTGTAATCTATGTCACAAACGAAAAAAAGTGTTCCAATTAGTGTAAGACGGAGGGAGTATAGTGCATAAACTACAAGATCTTTTTTGTTCATCATGAACTACAGGATGGAATAGTCAAAATGGTTAGTTTGCTAATTTTTGGTTAGTATCTTCCTTTGAAGTTACTGATCTATATATTATTCATCTAACCACTGAATGAATATATAAATGCATATTTCCTATAGAGAAAAATATGACTTGATTAGCCAAAAAGACTTCACAAGTCATATGCATCCTTGTATTGTTATCTATGGAATTGTGGTTTTAAATAAAAGAAAAAGAGGCGAGAATAAGTTGAATCTATTACCATATTGTTGTATGCCACTAATATTGATACTTCACATATGAATGCTACATTTTATGTAAATTCCTTTCACTATTTTTCAGGTAAAGATGAGCTTACTTGGTAGCTTTTCATTTCTCTTAACAGGATCTACAAGTGAGGCAGAGTCTTCAAAGAAACGAGTCTCCAGCAAAGTTGCTGTGGTCATTCTCTTGTTATGTGTTATACTGACAACTCTTGTCTTTATTGCTTCGGTTATATGGTATGTTTCTCGAAGGGACAAATGTTCTTTTGTAAAGCCTGTATTCTCATCGGACAAAGAATCAAGTTACAACAGTACAACCAACCTAATAAGCCACACAGCTTCTTCAGTGCCTGAATTTGAAGTCTATATAGGTTCTCCTGCCAATCCTATTACCGGTAAACTGTAAAATTCTATTTAGTTATGTTTTTGTTCTTTAAGAGTTTTAATTGAAACATTTATCACTAGGTTTTCCTGTTTATTTTACTTTGGTCAATAGTGTATACAAAATGTAGCATCTTAATATAATCTGATTCATTTTAGAAAAACTTGGCATTAAATTTCAACATCACTGTAAACAAAATGTAGGCCTACTGCCTACATAATCTTCATCCCACCAATTGGTTCTGAGAGAGATAAGTTGCACAACTGATTGTGTTTGGTTTTATCACTTGTTATTATCATGGTAGCCCAAGCACTATATCATTGCACTATGTAATTGTGGTTTTCCACATCACAGTAAATATTAACCTATTCCGCTGTATCCTGCAGGATGCATTCAGAAGGCTTCACTCTTATTCAGAAGCAATACAGGAACAATACCTGGAACACTACTACAGTTTTCATACTCAGAACTGGAAAATGCAACAAATAAGTTCTCCGATTCTAATTTGATAGGAATGGGGGGAAGCAGCCACGTTTACTGTGGTCATCTCAAAGATGGTGGAATTGTTGCAGTTAAGCGGATGAAATCCCTGGGAGGAACAGATGCAGAATCTGATTTTTTGACAGAGGTAATCTATCTGCCAAAATTATCAGTTTATTTGTCAAAGGCCTTTAGTTTTCTGATCCTTTCTGGTAGATTTACAACATACAAGAGAATAGTTATATTTCGCACTACTGTCTCAAATTTTACAAACAGTATTTTTTGTCTTTTTTGGCTCAGATTGAACTTATATCAAGACTCCATCATTGTCATGTGGTGCCTTTGATTGGGTTTTGCTCAGAAAACCAAGGAAAACATGTGGAGAGGCTACTAGTATTCGAGTACATGCCCAATGGAAATCTGAGAGAATATCTGGACGGTCCTTTAGGAAAACGCCTCAACTGGAGTACTAGGGTTGCAATTGCACTTGGAGCTGCTAAAGGATTGGAGTATCTCCATGAAGCAGCTGCGCCAAGAATTTTGCACAGAGATGTCAAATCCACAAACATTCTATTGGATGAGAACTGGAGAGCTAAGGTAAGACAGCATATAATTCATTCCAACAAACATAAAATGGAGGAAAAGAACTGAATATATGTTGATTATAGCTGAGCCAACTAGGCTTAGTCAAGTATCATGTGTTTGGTTGCGCGGAATCCAAGCCATAGAATTGGATTTGGGGCCTGGTAGATGAGATCATATATTCAGCTCCAGTGTTAAAGGACAAGACAGCAAAATGTAGTTATTTTTCCTACTGTGCCGTTTAGTTTGTTGGTTACTATTCCCTAGTTAACTGGTTGATATTTGCTTGCAGATTACTGATCTAGGTATGGCTAAACGTTTGATTAATGATGGACTACCAAGCTGTTCAAGTTCTCCAGCTAGAATGCAGGGCACTTTTGGCTATTTTGCACCTGAGTATGCAATTGTTGGAAGAGCTTCTCTTAAGTCAGATGTTTTCAGCTTTGGGGTAGTCATTCTTGAATTGATCACTGGTCGACATCCTATTCATAAGTCACCTGAAAAGGGGGAAGAAAGCCTAGTCATATGGGTATGGAAGTTCATACACCTTTTCAGTTTTCCGTTTTTAAAATCTTATACTAGTCCAAGTATTTGATAAAAAACAAAAAACAAAAAACAAAAAAACTAAAACTTCATCTGATGAAACATGTAGAAGCCACCATCTCATCATTTAGGGCTTCCAAAAACTGAATTTTAGCTTACAGATTATAGGTTTGGTGTTAATTTGATGGGAAGTAAGAGGGACCCGGCAGATGAGAGCAGAAACAACTTGAGAGATGATGTACTTAGGTTAGTTACTAGCCTTTTATGACTAAAGGGTCTTGAGTACCCAATAATAAGGGTGTAAACGAACCGAGTCGATTCGAGTATTGAGTTGCTCAGATTTGGTTCACAAAGTTGCTCAGATTTGGTTTACAAAATTTATCGAGTATAACATAAGGTTTGATTGAGACTCATTTAATTACTGAGTCGAGCACGATTCCGAATCGAGCCCGAGCAATTTGAATTTTTTGAACGAATATGATCCGAGTATCAATAGAAAATTACAATTTGAGGAGACAAAGTATTGCCTGATGCTAGTGCATGAAAATTAAAATGTTACGCGGGATGTATAAATATATTCCAAGTTAATTAAGTATATTTGATGGAAGCTTAGGAAATTTAGGAATCTAGGTTATATGCATAATATACGTATATTACTTTCCACATACACAAAAAAACATATTATTTATCTATCAACAGAAGCACCCGCAGCTACTATCTTTTGGATGACTGTGTTTTGAACCCAAATTGCTTCTACAGTGTTTTGAACCCATGACATGAGAGGCACTTATCAAGAGGCCACTACCACTTGGCAAACATATTTGGCATAGGTCTTGGTGTTGGACATTAGTTATCATCAACTTTTCTTGTAACTTTTATCAACATCTATGTGGTTGAATAGAAAATTCTAGAGCTATTTTTTCCCCTACATCTAGACTGAGGGCTAAGGTTTCTTGATTATATCTGATATAAACTATGACTTCTCTGATTTTTACCTTATTTCAGGCTACCCCTCGGTTGCAAGATAGCAGGAGAGTAATCTTGGAGTTGCCTGACCCACATCTGCAAGGGAATTACCCAGAAGAAGAGATGCAGATAATGGCTTACCTAGCGAAGGAGTGCCTGTTGTTGGATCCTGACTCTCGACCAACCATGAGTGAGGTTGTTCAAATCCTGTCAACTATTGCCCCAGAAAAATCTCGAAGGAGAAATTTTTCTGTAAATCTTTTTCAGGTATGAATATTTCAACATGTGTCTTTATTGTCTTGACTAATTTATTGTATAGCTTTTGTCTTGGATATCCTTCCCCTCTTTGGCACTATGGTGTGCGCACCCCCAAGAAAGATTTCTTATATTCCTCCCGACTTTATTGGTGGCCTCTACTTCTTAAAGTAGTCTTATGTGATTTTTAAAGAAGAAAAGGATCTTCTTATGTAATGATGTTGATTCAGAAAAAGAAATTGACACGAAGGAATCTTACCCTTTGAAAGCAAATATTCGTCATTTTGGGTAATCATCTTCAGTTAATTATTGAAATTTGTCCTTGATTTGGCTTCTTTTTTCCAACTGTGCATTCGTCTTGACTTGATTCATCTGCCCCTTTCCCATTCTTTCCCAACTTCATCTGCTGTGCTCACTCTCCACCTCCTTCAATGCTTCCAAAAGAACTTGTTTCCTTTTGATTTGCTTAAATGATTTGTTCGATCTCTTACACATTTTGAACACTTCCAGCATTTGAACTCTATCTATAATGTGTGCAGAGCTCCTCTACTTGTGGCCTAAAAAATGAGCCCGCCATTGAGGTACCTGACAAACAATATCGGGATGTTGTTGAGGCTGAGGAGCTTAGGCGAATCAAATCCAATAAATGGTCACCTCGATGTTCATTGTCATTAATTATTGATCGCACTCTCTGTATTGAAAAGAATACGAAAGGAGAAGACACTGATTTTGAGTATGTAGACAAACCGATCCTTTTGACTTCAAATGCAAGAAGTTTCCGCTCACAAGATGATGAAATGGTGGACTTAACTGAACCCCGGCTTGAAACCTTCAGTGTTCCAAATGTGAGGCTCTCCTTATAATCAAGAGTATCCAGCAAACAAATAAGTGCAAATGTGTTTGGGAGGAAGCGTGGAAGGACTTGTCACTTTGGATTGAATTTCATTTCTTTCTGCTTTTCATGTCAAAAAGATGGTAACTTATCGTGAATTTGATAATTTATTTCATTCTTTAGAGTATGATATAAAGTTTGATAGTTGGAGGAAAGTACAAAGTGCATCATTTTGATTGTAGATAATATTGCACCTACTGGAAAAATCTGTATATTAATTTCCCTTTTGTTTGTACTAGAAGGAGTGATAATATATATATTTGTATCAGTTTCATGCGGTGCATATTTATGCAGAATACAGCCTTGCTGCATAAATTTTGGTACAGGTATCAGAGGCAACTGCTTTTACATAACAAATTGCCCGAGCTTTAGTAGTAGACTGGTAGTTGTCCGTATTGTATGCACAACTTTGTTGCTAAAGTGTTGACATTTTTAGGTAGATGAGTCGAAGAAAGATGGATGCCCTATCAACTCGACAAGGATTTTTCGAATCTTGGCAAGTTTTTCCTTTAACTGCTCAGATTTTGATTAGTGAATTTAGTGAAGATTGAACATCACATTTTATGACATGACATGAGCCTGAGCCTGAGCCTCTATCTGGAGATAGGGGGTGATATGTTGTGCTAAATTTGGATAATGATTTAGAGAATTTTGTGATCAATGTGAAAAAATTGCAGACTCTAGTCTATACTCTTTAGTTTCCATCTCCTTTACATATTGGAAGTATATATTAACACATTTTATATTAGTTTGAATTGCCTAGCCAGTTTCTATTTTAGTTACTGCTTGGCTACACCTATTCTCCATCAGATTCATTAAGCTTAGAGCACTACAATTTAACTGAATGTCAGATATCTCAATTTATTTGCAAAATAAATTACTCTTTCCTATCATACTACACATTTCACTTTGCTCCCTCAACTACCAAAACTAACTACTATAACCTTCAACTCACTTGTTACTTTAGTTTTCCCTCCACTAATTTTTTTTTACCCCTTTGTCTATTATCAAAATACAATTTACACACATAAATAAAAATTAAAGTACAAGAAACGAAAGAGAGTTAAAAAAATTCAAATTTATCTTTAGTAACCCCACAATATTACATAAAGTGATGAGTTTATTTTTTTTATATACTAATGGACCCCAATAATAACATATTTACTCTTTACTTTATGTACTTTAACTCATTTTTTTGAAAATAATTTTTTTTTTTCACATTAGGCAAACTATTGGAGACGAAGGAGGTAATATTTAGTAATAATTATATAAATCACATAATGCCCTCGCCATTATCATTACACTTTATCATTAAATTACCAATACTATACTAAACATTATTAAATTTAAGGGTAAGTTTAAAATAAAAATATATCTTTAAAAGGAAATTGATATTTTACAAGTAAAAATGTAGGTAATGTCCACTTTGATGCGAGTGTATTTGAATTTTATTTATTTATATTTTGACTCTCAATGATGACTAAAATATAAATAAATGAATTTTAAATACACTCATGTTCAAAAATATAAATAAATGAATTTTAAATACACTCATGTTCAATTTTTATGTACGTCCCATTTTTACTAGTGAAAATATAAATTTCCAAATGAAATTTCATTATTTCAACAGTTGTGTTGTCATGTTTCGGCTATTTTTATTTTATTTTCACTTATCAGAAAAAGAAGAAAAAAAAATACACAATGGGCTTTAGATTCCTGGGCCTGGCGTGGTAGTAAGTGGCACCAGTTACCAGTATCCAGCATACTTAAGTGAGAGAGAAAAAGAGGTCTGACTCCTATAAGAAGAAGAAGAAGAAGAAGAAAAAGTGATATACAGTACTTCAGTTGGTTGATATCTCTCTTTTTCTTTCTCTTCTATAATCTATATACAACGGGATAGTGACAGGAGAGGGTAATGGCCGGGAAAGCTAATACAACTCCAGCGACTTATTCGCCGTCGCCGACAACTCAGAAGAAGAAGAGAGCTCCCATTTTTACCGATGTTGATTGGGTTCGTCCCGACGGTCGTGGCTTCCACCAGTGCCGCCCTGCCTGTAAACCTCTCTCTTTCCTCATTCGTATTTTCCATGTTTAGTAGATACTTAATTTCATTGCATGTGGAGTGATTTTGTTTGATCTCTTCATTTTTTTACATTTAAACATCTCTTTGTTCGTTTCTTCATATTTATTTCTTAATTTGACTTTTCACTGTTCAATTTTATGTTCCCCCAATAGCTTGATTGAATGATCATGCAATTCATCTGATTTTCCCTCATAGCTGAAATGAAGTTTTTCATGTCCACAATAGTTTTTTTGACTGCATTCAACTGTACTTACAGGTAATTTATGGTATCTGATGTTGTTTCTGTGTGATCAAGGGCATAAAGTTATATGCATCATAGTGATTTCGCAACAAAGACTCTATCTAGACTGTATCTATGTTGATGACAGTGTATTGAAATCAATCAATCAATTTGTTTATTAGAATTTAAAAACATTGAATTACATTGGTTCCGATTACTATATTTTGCAAGTATTTTAGATATTAGAATTAATTTGTCAATTTGTTTTAGTGTTTAGATTTACTCATGTGATTACTATATTTTGTAAGTATATTAAATATTTTAGAGAATGATTATAGATAGTCGTTCTTTGCCTTCCACTAGGTCTGATCCTAGCCACTGGTTGTATATCTAAAAGGCTATATAAGAGAATGTTTCTAGAATGCTCCTCATTTGTAAATCATAAAGCAAACTTGTAATCATGCTTCTGTAATAGACAGATAACTAAATAGGAAGAAAAAAAAATTGGATCGCCGCATTTAATGTTAAGTAAGAGCACTAGACTATGATGAATCAACTAATGTTACGAACAATTAACCAAAATTTAATATGACAATGACAATAAAATAACTAATACAAAGGGAATCACTTAATCATATGACAAGACTTTCAAATTCTTTAACAATTCCCTCGTCCTCAGCGTTCGACTCATCTGAAATTACATAAAAAATAAACACATTTACGATAAAAGACACCGACTTTACCTTCTCTCACAAGGCTTCGAGATTCTTTGCCAAAAGACTAGTGCGATATTTTCCAATTATTTCCCCCTCTATTACTAAAGGTCAATTTCGATACAACTGAAGTTATTGGGAACACTTAGAACATCATGCACCATCAAAGAAAGTTCAAGGTATCTAGTATTCTAGTCTTGTTTGCCTTTCAGAAAGTTAAAATGTCCAAATCAATATGTTCATTCCAATCAAGTGACAAGTCCTCCAAGTATAAATCTAATTGTGACTTCAAACTTTTTGCCCCATGATGTCAACTTTGGAATGAATCAAATTCATTCAAGCCATTTCTTATGATAGGTCACTTTGACATGGGACTCCTTATATAGAAGGAGAAAGAGTTTCGGATAGTCAAATTTGATGTTATGAAGAAACCATAGACTATTAAGAATTCTACTACTCTTTCATATTTATTTCCACTGTTTTTATTGGATTTAATTATATTGATCTATGATTAGCTTTATAACTCATTGGTTTATTGTTGATATGCAGTTTTAAGGACCGGTGCAGTGAATTCTGCATCAGGATCTGCTTATGCAGAGTTTGGAAATACTAAGGTCATTGTATCCGTGTAAGAATTAGTTTTCCTCCTCATCTTCAGATATTTTTTGTTAGGACATCGCCATTTTACTTTTTGACTCTTATAATATGAATTTGCATATGTCTATCATGTTGTCGTGATGTTTTCTTTAATTATTTATACAATGAATTCTTATTTTGTTGGCCTAGTTGCCGGAACACTCTATAAAAATTAATGTTCTATCTAGGAGCTTCAATTCCCCTTATTCTTTAAAATTACCTCGTGGTTAAAAATTAGAAGAATAGTGAAAAAATTATTCTAAACATGATGAACTTAAGTTTCTGGATTGGGGTGAATGAGGAAATTATGCTCCTGTACGTGGAAAATTACAATGATTACCAGTTCCCAGTGCTGCAGACTTTCTATAATTTATGTTTGTTGCAATGAGTAGGTAGGTATACAATTGGAAAAGAGAAAAAATTAAAATAATAATAACGAGTTAGTCATGCCAAACACACATCCGCGTGTGCACGTGCACATACACCCATATATTTATATGCACAATGTAAATGGATGAGTCATGAGAGTGAAAACTTGTATAAATAGGAAATACAATGGCATGAATTAAAGTAATATTAGAGCCTATAAGATACTCACAAATATATAAGAAGGAGGCTCTTTTGTGATGTTCTTTTCATATAAAGTTTATTAATACGTGAACGTATGAGCGCGTCTTGGTCATGACTTCCTGATCTTTAAATTGATTCCATTGAGATGATTATGGATAAATCTTTGTGATGGTCTTTGTTGTTCAGATTTGGACCAAGAGAAAGTAAGAAAGCAATGATGTACAGTGACATAGGGCGCTTGAATTGTAATGTCAGTTACACAACTTTTGCTACCCCGATTCGTGGACAGGTCGGTCAGTTGGCAGTTTGGACTCGCAGTCCTTTTCTCCTTTCTCTTTTTGTTTGTTCTTTTTCTTTTTCTTTTCCTTTTTACTATCCTTCTCTCAACATCTTAATCTAAGATTTGAAGGTTTTCAAATGATAGGGATCAGATTCTAAAGAATTTTCTGCAACGCTACATAAAGCATTGGAAGGTGCTATAATACTGGATACTTTCCCTAAGACAACTGTTGATGTTTTTGCATTGGTGTTGGAATCTGGTGGCAGTAAGTTCTGCATTTTACATGCGATCATTGTGTAATGTTCGGAGTTTATGACCTTTTATGCCCGAAAAGTTAAGGTTTAATACAGTAGGAAAACTGAGAGGGTTTTTTACTTTAAACGTGCCTAAATTGTTTCTCTTGATTCTTTTTCATTTTGAGTTATTCGGGATTTCTTTATCCACTTGCTTATATAATGTTCTGATGGTACGCTCTAGCTGACTGAGCTGCGTATTGGATTGTTAAACCCACAGTTCTCAACAACTAATTGTCAAAATGTGATAATTATTTTTGTAGTAGTAATGTCACTGCTTAATATTAGTGGAGTGTCTTACTCTATGTAAACTATATGAGCTTACCATATGATAGTTACAGGTGATCTTCCTGTGGTGATATCATGTGCCAGTCTTGCTCTAGCTGATGCAGGGATCATGTTGTATGACTTAATTGCCTCAGTTTCTGTGGTAAGTGTCTTGATTGACCAATTTCTTTCATTATTATGCATAAAGTAAGCTTTATATCACTTGCTAGGTATCAGTTTACATCCCATTTTCCCACTTATAGACAATTTATGCAGCATTCAAATGGAGAACAGAAATGAAACAAATATCTGTTTGTATATAAATGGGTATATTACAAAGAATTTAATATTGAAACTTCTATTAGTCAATATTTTAGCCAATCAATACTGGAAGAAAGATACTTAGGATCTCATAACTCTTAGCAGGATATTTTTATGCAATTGTTATTATTCACTCTGTTGCCACCTGCCGGGGAGGGGGAGGGGAGGGGGGTGGGGGGTAAAGTACTATGGTTGGAGGTGATATTTGAAAAGATTTGGCTTCATGGTAGAATTTTTTTCTTTTTATGGTGAAACTCTTTTACCTTTATGCTCTCCATGTATGATTGATCGTATTAGACAAACCTCACTCCATTTTGGAGATCATGCTGATACTTCACAATTGGCTAGAAGCACTGTAACTTAGACGAAGAGTCCATTTCTGAACCTGGGTAAAATGGGAATGAAAGGTTAATTTTAACTTTCCATGTGCGCTTTTACTTTCAGATCATTTTGAATAAAGGTAGGTTGAGGATCTAGGCCCTCCCAAAGTATTGTTGCTTATTTCAAAATAATTAAGTAATTTGTAACTCCTCTATAAATAAATAAAATTTTCTTATGTATTTATTCATTCGTTGTGTTCATATTTATTGTGAACATGGTTATCTCATGTTTGTGCTAGAGAGGACGCATCAAGTAACTCAACTTTACATGCCCTAGATATCCGTGTAATTTGTTAGTCACTATATTTGGTCATCTTTTACCTAAAATACTACTAGTTCATTTAGATTGCACAATAAGATGATGGTTCTTAGACAAGTTTTTACATAATGGGTTTTCATCTATGGTTCGTTCTTGAACGCATCATGTACGTTTTGGCTTTTAGTCTTGTATGGGGAAGAACCTTGTTATTGATCCTGTTTTGGAGGAAGAAAACTACCAGGATGGAAGCCTAATGATTACTAGTATGCCGTCTCGTAATGAGGTGACTCAGCTTACTATCACTGGAGAATGGTCAACCCCAAAAATTCATGAGGTATTTGGCAATTTATGGGTTTTATATTTAAGTATATACTTCTTTGCAATTGTTACACTTTAGTTTATAAGAGAACGTAGTATGAAGCATATGCACGGTGGCTTTATTCCACCGTGCATATGAAGTATTCATCAAATATCAAGGAAAACTTGGGATATATCTGTTGTGTCCAAAATCAAAAAAGAAGTTGTTAGCTTGGGATATAAAGAGTGGGTTTGGTAGATATAGTAGAATATATGAAAATCTTTAGTGGGGGTGTAGGAAACTAATATAATTTCCAATTGAACAACAGGCTATGGAACTGTGCCTTAGTGCTTGCTCCAAGCTTGGGAAGATCATGAGATCGTGTCTGAAAGAAGCTGCTTCTGTTTCACAGGAGTAGGCTGTAAGTAGTTTTCTGTTACCAAATTTTGGGTAAAAACCAAAGAATTAAATTAGCAGTTTATCTTGGGTAATGTTATCCAGGTCAGTAAGTTATTATTCCTTTATTATTTGCCCTGGATTTTGGTTATGTATAAGTTCACTTAAATGTTAGTGAATGATTATTCTTACAGATTTTCAGCTTTTGTATTTCATTTGAGTATCAAGCATTTTGTAGAAGTGTATGTTAGAGAGATCCGGTTAGCATGAAGTTTTTTTGATCAATAGAATGCTGACACATAGCTTTTTGTCTGTATGTCAGCACTCTATTGGTTAATTGATCAACTTACTCAAAAATAAATTCCATGTTAACCGGTTTCACTGTGATAACGAGTGCTAATTAGTTTTTTTTTAAAATAAAATATTGTCCTTAAATAACGGGAGCAAAGTTTCAAAAACATTGTCTGTTTACCTATCCTCAACTGAAAATAGATGGGTGGTCATAAAACTATTCTTTTTTTGCCCGTGAGACTACTTAATTACAAAACTAACAATTAATGTTGTCATAATTACTGAATTACACTTCATTAATTATATTATCATATTATTTTATTATTGTTGATTTTTAAATTATTTTAAACTCAAAATTGAGATAAATTATCTTAATTTTAATCAATATAATGTAAATTACTAAAATTTATTACTCATTGTAAGTTTTATTGTTTTATAATTCTTAATAAGTCATCTCAATTCGAATTGAGTTTAAAAATATCTTAAATTGTCTTTTAAAAATTAATAATAATCTTATAATTTAAAACAAAAGTACTGAGTAGTATATTTCATCACCTCCATATGGACAGCCCTGAACTTACAAAGCCAAGAGTTCAAAATATTACTTTCCAGTCCAAATTATAAGAGCAATATTAATTTTCTAAAAGTTAATTTTAGATATTTTAAAACTCAAAATTGACATGAATTTATTTAATTTATATCGACACAATTATAAATATTATAAACTAACTAAACAGTACTAATAATTATAAATTTATTATTTTTAAAATTTAAACGAATCATGTTAATTTTGAATTTAAAAATATTTTAAATTAATTTTTAAAAAATTAATAATAATTTTATAATTAGAACGGATTATTTATTAGGGACGAAACCAAGATTTGATCTTGCGGGGGGCCAAAATTTTTTTTAATAACATAATATATATTTATCATTAAAAAGTAAAGTTTCACCATTACAAAACATATTTTTATTAAAACAAAGATAATATAGTAATAGATTTGTTTTACCAAAGACAACAAAACATAACAAAAAAAGTCTTTTAGAACATAGTATGTGATTTTTCCATGATTTTAAAACAAAAAATAAAAAAATTCAACTTTAGAATATACATAACATTTTTATTGTGTGTCTGTGTGGTACTAAGATATTCATTCACTCATTAGTATCAACCGTGCTAGAGCTCTTAAACACTTAGAAAGCCTAGTAGACTAGTACAGAGGTAATAATATCTCATGGTATAATTAATAGTGTAAAATAGATCCTTTTTTTACGGTTAAATATACTTTAAAAGGTACAATTTTTCATTAATAATTGTAGTTTAAGGGAGAAATTTGTTAATTAATTAAATTCATGAATGAAAACGTCACAGTCACAAAAAAAGTTTTGTATTTTAATACTCTTCTAGTTTTAAAAATGGAAACTGCAAAAAGATGACATCAAAATCACAAATGTTAAGCTAATCCATATATACACCTTAGAAATAGTCAGACATCAAAACCTTAACCATTGCAAATTAATTTATAAAAATATGTATGTATATGTGTGTGAATGACTAAACGAGATCGAAAGTATCTGAGGGAAGAATATTAAGTCAAACCTTGAACAATAAAATATATTATTGAACAAGTGAGCTAAAAAATTGTTCACATCACTTGAGAAAAAATAAATAAAAAAATTCAGATCTTTGGTTTTTTGGGGGGGGGAGAGGGGATGCCCCTTTAGCCCTTAGCCAGTTTCGTCCGGATATACGATAATTAGAATTTTGTACGGCTAGAGAGGTGGCCCTAATTCTAAACCATGATTTTATAATGCATGCCTATGAGAAAATCTATTAGGTATTACTCCACTTCCATTTGCACTCACAAACACGGACACGCACGCCTAATATAATTGCATGCATTAATAACGGAAAAGAGTTCCACACGTTGACTTTGATTTCTAAATGTTAAGTTGGTTATATGACTATTATGTTAGGCCAATTAAATTAAACTATTACGCTCCAAAATTAGAGTTATATTTTGTCTAAAATTATTTTGTAAAATTTTAAAACTTAAAATTGATATAATTTCGTTTAAATTTTAAAAACAACAAACAAAGATGATAATTAGTGGAGTAGTTTTTTGTAATTAGTTTACAATTGTTATTTTTGTTTGTACTAAAATTAAATAACTTTATATTAATTTTAAAATTTAAAATTTCGCAAATTGACACTAAAATGTCAAAATATATCTCTAATTTTGAAACTGACATTTATTAAAGTTAAAATACAATATTTGTTATAACATATCTAATAAAAAATTATAAAATTTTATAATAGTACTTATGTGGTGTGACAAGATACTAAAGTCAAACTAAAAATCTTAGTGCCTTCATGAAGTATTAAAGAAAGCAACAAATGAGAAGAACATGTTTGACTTTTCATGGGCATTATTAGGGTTTTGGCTATGGAAGGTGGTTAATGAAAGGAGAGAATGTTTAACCTTAATTAATGTTTTTGAGATCTAGCTAGCTTTCTAATTAAAAAATAGTAGTGTATCTCATAATTCTCCTAATCATGTTCTTGGCATTCTCACGTGTGTGCAGCACTGCATGGCATGTGACTTCATATCTTCATATACACACACAAATTACCACCGAACCTTTGGCCGGATGGTAGCCATATATAGTAGAGATATACTGTAAAAATGAGTTTATAAGAAATAACTTGGTCCAGATTAAATTATAAGACATCACCTAGCTTTTTTGGGCTTATTATCTGCAAGAGTATATATATATATATATATATATATATATATAGTGGTATCTCCCCTGAAAATATAACTTGACAGTCAAGGAATTAGTAATTAATTGAAATTGGATGAGATGCAGTTTTAACTATTTTCTTCAAAAGGGGCCAACCATGCATATTTGAATTCTCTCTATAATATTGCAAGCAAGATTGTAACCAGACAGGCCACTGGTTGCTTGCATTTCAAAGTTTGGCATAAAGGCATTATATATATTCATCCAAACATGCATTTACACACGTACGCATATATATATATATATATATATATATATATATATATATATATATATATATATAGTCGATCGTCAACCCCACCCTTTGCCAATAATCATTTTTCTACTTAAATCTCCCCTGCACTCAAATCTTTTAATTTCCCTACTCTGCAACTCAACGCGGCCCGGCCCGTTGGAATCCATGAAAGTTTAATTTTGGCTTGATTTGCTGAAGAAGAAAAGGCTCCTTGATGATCTTGCTTCATTAGTTAATTTCTCTCACTTTGTGGCTAATATATATATATATATATATATATATATATATATATATATATATATATATAATATATATCTTTATTACCAAGTTAGTAAGTGGACTTCTTATCTTAGTCTTCTCTGTTGTCTTCGCGCGTTTGAACATGTATAACTTATTTACTTCTAAGTACATTTTCAGGTTCATTTCAGAAAAATATTCAATGTTAAATTTATGGAGTCTTGGGATTTGGGTTTGACAAATTCAGAATTTTTATTTGTGGGAACTAGCTTTTGAGCTATCTTTAAGTTGCCTAGACAGGAAAAAAATTACATGATTGTTTTTTTAGCATCATTTCATTATTCAATAAATAATTTGGATTATGGGTATTGGTTGGTATTTTAGCATCATTTCATTATTCATGCCTTCTCTTCAGTTTCTTGATTTTGAGTTGTGTTTGAGATCAGAGAAAATATGACTAATCTCTCCTTTTCTTTTCATTGACATTTTGTAGGTGGAAAAAAGCCAGAAAATTAGACTTGTGAAATGGGACTAGCTAGAAATCCCAATATGAGAAGTGGGGAATACTTGGAAGGAATGCTTAGTGATTATGTTGGAGGACAAGCTAAACTGAGAGCACAAAAGAGTACATCAGCTCGGCTTGTAACCGTGCTGACTTGCCTCCAATTTGGCTTTGCAGTTTATGCGACTTTCCTTTTGTATTATATGAGTCCTGCTATAGATTTAAGCACCAAACCGGACTTCTTATGGGCTACAAGAATTGCTCAGCAATGGAAACACTTGATAATTCAGCCACACGTTGTGAGCCGATACCAAGAATCCTCTAGTTCCTTAGTACAAGCTGAAATATTCTCACCAACCACTCCATCCGAAATTTGTGAGAATGAGAAGATTGATTTTGTTCAAAAGAAGTCTACTGATGCCGTGATGATAAAAGTAAAAAGGGGACTTTATGAGGAAGTACTTAATTTTCAAAGCAAGTCTTTTGGCACAGAAACACTTTCTGAGCTAATGGCAATGAAATCTAAGTGGGATTTAAAAGGTTCAAACATCCCAAAAGTGACAGTTATTTTGAACCATTTCAAGAGAAAAACACTTTGTGCTCAACTTGAATCTTTACTCCATCAAACACTTCCATTTCACCATGTTTGGGTACTGTCATTTGGCAGTCCTAATGAACTTTCCTTAAAAAGAATTGTGGATAGCTACAATGACTCAAGAATAAGCTTCATTAGTTCAAGCTATGATTTCAAGTATTACGGAAGGTTTCAAATGGCCTTACAAACAGAAGCTGATCTCGTATACATCCTTGATGATGACATGATATCGGGAAGAAAAATGTTGCAGATTTTATCGCATGTTGCGGGGACAGGAAAGTATAACAACTCTGTTTTGGGCAGCATTGGGAGGATTTTGCCTTTCAGACAGAAGGATTTTACGTTCCCGAGTTATAGAAAGTTTAGATCAAAAGAGGCTGGCCTTTATTTGCCTGACCCTGCTTATGATATTACAGTTGATAAAATTGTGCAGGTTGATTTTCTTTCCAGTTCTTGGTTTTTGTCCGCGGAGCTTGTCAAGACACTTTTCATTGAGATGCCGTTCACTTTCATGACTGGTGAAGATCTTCACCTAAGGTATGTCATATGTCAATACTGAACTTAATGTTCATTAGTTTATATCTAAGTCACCGTCATATGTTTGACTATATATGGAAGCGTATAGAGGTTCAATAAATAGTAGAATGAGCTAAAAGCCAAAGTGCACATTAAGTTGAAAACTGACTTAAATGGCACTAAAAGTTCTAGTTGAGCTAAATTAAGGTTTTTCTTTAATGAAAGAATTTTCTTAACCTGCCATTTTCTGTTAATATTATAATCAACATCTCTGTTGTTTTGTCGTACCCTACCTAAGCTAATTGAAACTATATATACAAACATAAAAAATTTCTTAGGCTTTTAATTGATGGACTAATATTGAAATATTTTGTGTTAAACATTCTGGTTAAAGGCTCTAATGACTAGTGTTCTAACAAATAAACATGCAGCTATCAGCTTCAAAAGTACAGAAATGCCGGATCATTTGTCATACCAGTTAATCCCAACGACAAAGAAACTTGGGGTGACAGTGAACATAGGCTAGCTTATGTATCCGAAACAACTGTTATTTTCAAAGACATTGTTCAAGTCCGCGATGATCAATGGTGGAAAGCCCTCTCCGCTGGGTACATAACACAATGGGCTGCAATGTACCCTCAAAAAGTAGATGCACTTTTCTATGCCCACTCTATTGAGGAAGTTAAAGCTCTTGCCCCACTTCTCGAAAAGTTCAGGTCCACTGTTGGAAAGAAGGCTTATATTGCGGTCTCTGGAGGAAATTTCTGCTCTTGTTCAGATGCTGCCTCGGCTTTGAGCTGGCCTAATGCAGTATGCAAAGAACGACGATTTAAGATTTTTGATTTGGGAGTTGGGGCTGTTACGGGGATATCAAACTCAGAAGTGCCTGTGGTACAAGCTGTCTATGCTAGCATGAAAGGATTGATCAAAATGCATAACCCAAGTGTGGTGATTACAGTGAATGATATTGATTCTAATGTGATGAAGGCGTTGAAGATGGCAACAGAGACTAATTCAAACAGTTCAACTATGGTTCTGTTACCAAGATCCTCGGTATCAAAGGTTCTTTGGATGGCTGATTTGTGTTCTACTGCATTGCCTAGTAAGATTGATTGATTAATTGATTTACATTCATTATGTATATACTAGCTAAAAAACAACATTTTTGAGACGTAAAATAAGTACTACTCCAAGAATGAGCTTGATATATCATATATATGTATACATGATTTTAAAAACATGCATGTCTTAAAATGAATGCATCCTTTTTAGCCAATATATATATATATGTTATGCATGGTTTTCTCAGCTGGGATATTAATGTCTATTTAATCATGTGCAGGTTGGAACCGGATGCGTGTTTCTGTAAACATCATCACCCAAAATCGCGTTCATTCACTAACAAGACTACTCAAATCCCTCACCAACGCACACTATGTTGGCGATGAGGTGCCAATCAGCTTCAACATGGACAGCAGAGTCGACGAGGCAACTCTAAAGCTAGTGAAATCCTTCAACTGGCCACACGGTCCCAAAATCCTCAGGAGGCGAATCATCCAAGGAGGGCTCATCCGAGCTGTTAGTGAGAGTTGGTACCCTTCCTCAGACGACGACTATGGCCTACTTCTTGAAGATGATATTGAAGTCTCCCCAAACTACTACTTATGGATCAAGTATGCACTCTTAGCCTACCACTACGACCCTCAAATCTCTCTCCCAGAGCTCTCATCGATCTCTCTTTACACCCCTCGTTTGGTAGAAGTAGTAAAAGAGAGGCCTAAATGGAATGGAACAGAATTCTTCAAACACATTCATCCCAACACACCATATCTCCATCAACTGCCTTGTAGTTGGGGCGCGGTCTTTTTCCCCAAGCAATGGAGGGAATTCTACGTCTACATGAACATGAGATTCACAGAAGATGCAAAGCAAAATCCAGTGCAAATTCCCAAGTCAAGAACTAATGGTTGGCAAGCTTCATGGAAAAAGTTTCTTATAGACATGATGTATCTACGAGGCTACGTTAGCCTTTATCCGAATTTTCCAAGCCAAGCTAGCTTTTCCACTAACCATATGGAGGCTGGGGCACATATTAGTGCAAAAGACAATGTAGTTAAGCATGACACGGGTGATTTTGAGGTGCCATTGTTGAAAGAGGACTTTAGGAATTATTTGCCAAATGGTAAGTTGCCTCCAGCTTCAAAGCTGCCTTCGCTAAATCTGTTTAACCAGGCAGTTTCTTTGAAGGGGCTTAAGGTTGCAGGAGCAAAACTGAGGCAGGATGTTCTTGGCTGCAATGTCACAGAAGTTGTAATAGTTGATCATCAAACTGGCCTGCCTTCACATTGTGCAAGATTCTGATTATTCAACCATTCTTTCTTTAAATTTTTCTTATTTTATTTATAAAAAATAAAAATTGTTCGTGTAATATTTTGAATTCAAAATTTTATTTTGTTCATAAGGTGATACTGAGGGGAAATGGTGTAGGAGGCAGTTGTAAATCATAAAGGAGACCAATGACACAATGTGATGGAGTTTATTATATATCCTAATTTCATTATCACTTAATAAATCTAAGGAATAAAATATTGTGTTCATTATTCCACTTACAAAATTGATAGTTTTAAAAATGATTTCTAAGCATATTTCTATTATAAATTTCCATACATTCAAAAATAAAAACCAAGTTTTGCAAACACAAATTAAAACTGATTACAAAAAAACACCAACTCATCTAAAAATTTAAACGCTAAATTTTATTATTTAAACACTATTAAAAGTGTGTTTCAAATACTCATATATTTTAAGCTTCGTATATATGCTAGGAAAACTTATGATAATCCAAAAAAATTGCCGAAACCCCCATTTTTATTATAAACTCAACTTTAATACATTATAAATGTTATAAAAAGAAGAAGAAGACGACATTCCTTTAATGTAAAGAAGTCACTAGTCAAAGACGCAATGCAATGGAGTGTTACGGACTGTTTTTTTCTAAATAATATCGAAATTTACATATAAAAAAACTTGTCGATTTTGACCTTTAATTCTTCTTGTACAAGTTAACGAGAAACTAGCTATTCTTTGTGGACCCGGACCTGGACCTGGACCGGATCCTTCACCTTATGGTTCTACACATTAACACGTTACCAACGGTCCAATTTAATGGGAATATTAACTTTTCTTTATGGAGGACATTTTTCATATATGATAAAATTAGAATTGGATCTTCTCGAGTCTCGACTCCCTTTTTCATGCCTCAACTGCACAACATCAGCTATTCTTAAATTTTTAATTTTTAAGGTCAAATGACACTATATTAAAATTTGAATTTATATAAATTTATTTAATTTTAATTAATATAATTATTATAATTATAATTGTATAGTTATTCTAAACTTTTATAAATTATACTAATTTTAAAATTTATTATGCCGTTATTTGACTTTTAAAAAGTCAAATCAGATATTTAATTTTAAAACGGATGGAGTATAAAATATTTTTTTTTGTTATTTTCTTTTATATTCCTTTTATTTAAGATTTGAGATATAATTTTGTTTTAATCTGTTTCAAAATTAAGTATATATTTTTATTTTTATATTATAAAATGTCATAAACATTTAAACAATCCATTACTTATTATATAGTTGTATAAAAATTAAAATTTTCTGCAAAAATGTCGTTTAAAACTGAATTTATAATTATTTTTTTAAAAATAGGGAGTAATTATATAAACTACTCCTATTAAATTTTTAAAAAATAATTATAAATTCGATTTTAAACGAATAATCATCTACTATTATTACAATTATATCAATTCTATTAAAGATTATGCTAAATTCTTTTGTTTTAGTTTTATGTAAAATTTATTAATCAAAATCTCTTTATTTATTAGTGAGAGATTTCCAAATAATAAAGGTACACCCTCAGTTATAAATCTTATAAATGATAGTATTACTAAAACATTGGAAATTTTGATGGTTGATTATCCATAGTTATTATCATTGAAAAGGGATGGTTTTAAATTAATAAAAATGTATAAACACGAGTAAAATTATCTTAAAATAAATTTGAAAACATTTTTTACATATGTTAAGTGAGAATTTCATTGAGGTAATGGGAATTATTCCTTTTAAGTGAGAATTATTCCACGTGGCTTAATCTTGCTTTTGTTAAAAAAAGGTAAGAAAATATATATTTAATTAAGTAGATTAAAACTTTAATCACATATATTACCTTTTACTTTTATAAATTAAGAATAAAAGTGTTAAAAAGGAGGGTATAATGGTCATTTGAAAAACTGCAACATTTTAAAATTTCTGCTCCGCATACCAAACCAGATATTCATTCCCATTTCCCACCGATCTCCTTGGAAGAAGAAGAAGAAGAAGAACCTTCTCTCTCATCTCTCTTTCTGCGAGACCTGTAAGCCCTAACCCTAATTATTTTTCAGTTACCTGTGTTAGGCCGAACCCTAAATAATCTCAATTAACTAGTTAATTTATTTGTACATTTTGAGCGTTTTGATGCTCTGAAAGTAAACTAGATTTGCTTAGGGTTTGTGCTCCATAAGTATTTAGTTGATTGTTGGTGTGATATGGGGTTCATTTAACGCTTTGTTGTTTAAAGTTTTGATTTTGGGTGGTTTCTGCACTTAAATCTCATCTGGTATTGAATCTTTTAGACTTTGATAACTATCTGTAAGGACTGGGAATTCATTTGATTCCCTATCACTTTATGTCAATGTATTGTATATGTTTTGAGGTTTTGCATAAGACAGATCAATAATCCAAGTTTAATTGATGGACAATACAGAATTTCTTTGATTTAAATCTGGCTCTTAAATTGCATTCTACTGGGTCTCATTTTCTTTTCTTCTTTGTGTTAATATGTTTATGTGTTTCTCGTGTGTAGAGGGGCCAGGGTTCATGTTTATTATATTTATGTATTTGCAAGATCTCATTTTACTTGAGGGCCAAGGAAGTTTTGAACTTTCAATTGACTTCATCGTGACTTACTATAAAACCTGTTTAGCATTTGTTTTTACTCAAAATGTAAAGTAGCTTTTGCTTCTTTGAGCACAAACTTTTTTTTTTTGTGGATTCACGACCTTATTGTATGTTTTGTGGGAAGTAGCCGAGTATTTTTAATATTGGAACCAAATGTTACCCCAATTTTAGGAAATATGTTATTTTTCTTTGTTTCTTTTGTAAAGTGAGAAAATAAGTTAAATATTTTGCGAACTGCTTGTTATGGCTTACATTAATTTACTTCTGTGACTATGTTTAACAGGAATTTTACATTTGCAAATATCAGATTCACTCTTCTTGAAACTTGAGGATGCTCTATGCTCTTCAAAACTTGTCAAGGAATTGGTTTGTTCATAGGGCATGACCTTTTGAATTGAGCAACTTTAGCAACAATGGGAAACATACACCGCAGGTTTGTAAAGAGATTTTTCTACTCAGTTTAGTTTTCACGATAGTTGGTGAAGGTTTTGTAAGTTGGGTTCTAGTTTATAAAGGATACTAATATTTGGCATACCAGCTTAATAAGTTTTCTTTTTCGCAGTGGTGTTTTAAAAAAATCAAATGATAGTGTAAGACTTGTTTTTACGACCATTATGGGCATGGTGTTTGGCTATTTTATTGGTATATCATTTCCATCTGTTTCCCTTACCAAGGTATGTCTACCATTTTATGGATAAATCTATCTTACAAATCAGACCTGTCATCCATTTTATTAAATTTAAAATCTTGCAGATTAACTTACCTTCAAGCCTTATGTCTCACTATGTAATCCCTTCTGATGATCATCTCAAACCTGCTGACCGTACTTTTCCAGAAAATCTTGGTTCGGGTAATACCCCTAAGACACCAAAGGTACTTTTATCTTTCTATGTAGGGCTATATTTGCCTACTAATTTTGTTTAAAGTCTATTTTACCAAGGCATTAATTATATCCTTTGACTAATATCTGTCACCTACACATGATGACAGGACAGTGCTATTTAGGTGTGTTGCATATTGGTTTTATCAAAGTCTAATTTAACAGAACACTTATTTCATCCTTTTGGTTCATATCTGTCACTTACATGGCGTGGTGGGATTTCTGCAAAGTATTTATCGAATTACTTTAACTTGTGAAATTTCATCACTGTTTTTATATTTTATAATTAGAAATAATTCCTTTCCTATTCTATTCATGTTTCTATTGGTATAATCACATCTTAAAACTCATCTGTAAGAAAAGTAGTTCACATTGGAGCATAAACTCATCTGTAACCATTATGTCAATTTTTTATTTTTTATTTTTTGGTATAACGAATTAGCATAGTCTTGAGTAATCTATTGTATGTAATATTGCTGGTTCAAACGTATTGGCAGCATAATATGAAACAATATACCAAAGTCTGTTAGGTTCTTTTTCTTCCTATGAGTTATGGGGATCAAAGATATAAGGAGACGAGGGATCCTATAATTTTTGGAGACATATAAGGAATAAGACTGTTGTAAATATATTATTGTATTTGACTAGGTTAGGTATTATTAGGGTCTTATTATTGGTTTTCGGTAGTTACTTATTAGGCCCATTATGGTTTTATGTTTAGGGTTTAAGGTATTCTACTATAAATGTAATTAGATTGTTGAAACGATATAAATGAAGAATTTATACTTTTTAGGGAACTACATGAGTGGAAGAGAATTTAGAAATGTTCTTCTTCTAATATCTTTAGGAAATTAAATAAGTGGAATAGAACGTGGGATTGTGGGAAAATCTAAATGAGACTATTGCATTTGGTTACATTTGCTTTTCTTTTTTCGGTAAGGTGGTTTAGATTAAAAAATGAGAAAGAAACCTGATTGCTGCAGGGGTGGCTGATTCCCTTTTGGGTAGATGCAGTTTTCTTAGCACTCAATATTTTAACAAAGAGAAATTCTTGTTTATGTTGTAGTAGGGATTTTCTTGGCACTCAAGCTTGACCTTACTTGACTCTATCAATGACTTTGGAATTGATAATTGAGATGAATTTTCTAACTAATGGCAGAAACCTGATTGTGCTTATATGCATCCTATGCAGATCAGAGAAATGCAATAGTGACTGTAATATTACTTGTTGATTCAATTTTTTGGAATATCGACGGCTACTAAAAAAAACCCGATTTCCTGATTTGTTATTCTGAAATCTAGAACTGTTCTCCAGCCAATTTTATGTTGTTTTTACTTCAGTATTGAACCAATTAATTTTTTACGGTTCAATGGGAGTGATACTAAAATGTTATTTGGATTTGTCTTGTCTTGTGTTGGCTCCCAGATATTTGTTCCAACCAATCCTCGTGGCGCACAATCGCTACCTCCAGGAATTGTAGTGTCAGAGACTGATTATATGTTGAGAAGATTATGGGGTGAACCAAGTGAGGTATGCTTTTGAAGACTAAAAATATGCTTTTGGTGCCAAAGTTTAGAATTGTCTAACATTGTTGGAAGGTCTGTTACTTGGTGAATAATATTAGTCACTAGAGTTCCAACTAAGGAAAATTAACAAGTACAGAAAGAGAAAATGTACCCTTTGAGACTTCATTGATTTTGTTATGCTGGATTAGCTTTTATAGATATATGCAATTATATTATATAGAAGTTCTTGTAATTTTCAGGATATAAAAAAGAAGCCAAAGTATCTGGTAACTTTCACAGTAGGTTTTGATCAGAGAAACAATATTGATGCAGCAGTCAAAAAGGTTACGGAAGTGAAACTTTCTATTTCGAATCTTTTTTTTTTCCTATTGCAATGATACTGATGCTTTTAATCATGTAATTCTTTTTTAGTTTTCGGAGGATTTTCAAATTTTACTTTTTCACTATGATGGTCGGACTAGTGAATGGGATCAGTATGAGTGGTCGAAGCGTGCAGTTCATGTCAGCATAAGGAAACAAACAAAGTGGTAAGTTCATTTTATTAGTTTCAAGTGAATCCAAGTATCCACAGCTTAGCATCCTATTATAGGAGCCCGATATATAGTGAGGACAAAACAAAATATTAAGAAGAGAAAGAAAGATTAAATTGGCTTTTGTTTTCGACATTTGTAACTTATTCTATGCTTATTTTTTCTTCTTTTTTAGGTGGTATGCAAAGAGATTTCTTCATCCTGATGTCGTAGCAGCTTATGATTACATTTTCATTTGGGATGAAGATCTTGGAGTCGAGCACTTCAATGGAGACGAGTATTTTCTTTTTTTGCTTATGAGTCGCAACTTTTTACGGATTCTAACTATTTCTATGTACTATATATAAATTTTTGGAAATGGACACTGTGCAGGTACATCGAACTAGTCAAGAAACATGGTTTGGATATATCTCAACCCGGTCTTGAACCCAATAATGGATTAACATGGCAGATGACTAAGAGGAGAGGTGACAGAGAAGTTCACAAGTAGGTTTATCATCTCTATATATATATCTCCCCGAATATTGATATTGTATACATTTGTTGCTATGCATCTGTTTAGGAGGTGCTTCTGTTTGGATACATGATTTAAGTGTTGTGTATCTGACTTGGTCAACAGGGATACAGAGGAGAGACCGGGCTGGTGCAGTGACCCACATTTGCCTCCATGTGCTGCGTATTTTCTCTCTCCCTCTCTCCCTCTCTCCCTCTCTCCCTCTCTCCCTCTCTCCCTCTCTCATATATATACAATTGATTTTAATTTAATGTTGCTCTTTCAATTTCTTTAACTAGTCATTCTCTCCTTTGAATAAATACGTGCATCTAGTAAAATTCATTTGAGGGCATACGGCTTTCTGATCACCATTAATTCCTACAATCAAATTTCCGTAAGCTTTTTTAAATCAATAATATGTTGTACTGCAATTGTAGCTTGGATAAGTTATGGTTTCTAAGTTAGCTTCATAGAACTAAGGATCCTCACTGCCGACCACTTTAGAGAAAACAAAGGGGTATCTAACCAAGGGATAAAACTTTGGTCTCCTAGTGTATTGACTTGTATAAGGGATTGTTATTTTCACAAGTTAAATTGTTGTCTTTCACAAGGTCCTCTAAAACAAGAATAGAAAGTGGGTTTGTGGAAATAACAAATTTACTTGTGGAAATAACAGTTTCCTTGATTTAAATTGGGACTCTTGCTTTGCCATACAAATAAATTGAAGGAAAAGGTGGTATATGGAACCCAACACTTTGGAAATGCATTTTAGAGACGCGACGATGTGGGGCTTGGCAATTTACTTTTGCCAAGATAAGTGTGGTATCTAATTTCATTAATAATTCATGTTCAGTTTTTAATATTTTTGCTGCTCTTGTCAATTTTTTTGGGATGATTTTTTTTTTAAATATGTGAGATATGTGTTTTTGCTGCAAAACAATTGATCAATTTAAGAAAATTATACAAACAAGGTATATGCTCTGTCACATGTCTATATTTTGTGAAGAATTTGGATTCATATTAATTAGAACACAACTTGCAATGGCCTATAAGTTTTTTTTGGTCAATGTTATACTTACCAGATTTGTAGAGATTATGGCACCAGTATTTTCTCGAGAAGCTTGGCGGTGTGTGTGGCATATGATTCAGGTGCATTTCTATTTATGAACATGTTGTGTCTACCATATTTATGAATTCTTATACAACGAATCTCCTCATTTTGTTTGCTCCTTAGTTTCAGCTGATGTATCAATTTTTTCTTATTTTTTTTAAGATTTACTCGCACTAACACAAGTGTTCCAATTTCCAAATGTTTTTGTAGAATGATTTGGTACATGGGTGGGGTTTGGATTTTGCCCTCAGAAGATGTGTAGAGGTTGGTGGATATTTCCTTTTTACTCAAAATGCTAAGTTGCAACATTTTGAGCTTGCATATTCTCAGTGCTTGATCTTTAAATTTCTTAGATGACAGTCAGCTCATGTTTTAGCATGAACAATATTTTTGCTTTTTTTGTGTGTTTTGTTTTTTATGTCTCAAGACATTTTGGTTCTCTCCCTATTATTAGTGCTGATATTATAATCATAACCAGCAATATTATTTGGTGCTTCCCTGGTTGAATTTTTGTAATCCAAAAGTTATCTGTCAGCCCCAATTGTTGAATGATTGATCCAGCATGCTGTAGTGATAATTAAAGTTTAGTTAAGTGAGACTAGTTGTCCCTACTTCTAATAACCCATTTATTTTGTTGCCTTTACAGCCTGCACATGAAAAAATTGGAGTTGTAGATTCACAGTGGATAATTCATCAAGTAATTCCTTCTCTTGGGAGTCAGGTGAGTCATAAACTTGGGACTAATGAAGAATCTGTTCTGTGTTCTGCTGTCCAGTGCTTGATGTTTCTATTGGTATTATTGTTGTAGTGTAACAGATATTTCTGATCATATCTGGTGACTATTTTGTTATTTCCATGCGTCTATATTTGATACTGTGTGCGTGCATGTCTGAAAATGGGGTTGGACTGGGGGACGGGGTCCACATGGCCCTGGAAAAAAAGGGGTAGGGGGTAATGACCCAAACATGTGCAGAGTATACTAGGCATCTGTACCCAACCAATGTATGACCAAGTATTGTGTCCTTGTACTTTTCATTAAACTAGCTAAGTATCCTATGCAAAGCACGGGTTTATTTTATAAATAACATTATTTTCAATATTTATTTGTTTTATATATATGATGTTTATTAAAAAAAATTGAATTTCACAAATTAACTTAGTATTAGTATTGGTCTTAGAATTTAGAATAGTTACAACCTTCGCTTAAAAAAAGCAAATAAATATAAACCACATACAATTGTCGGACTTGCAAATGATTGTTAGTAATGTGATTTTTATTATTTTAATTTAATATTCAAATAGTTTTTTTGATTTAATTTTACAATAATGAACTAAAGGTTTGCTATATGAAATAAATTGATAACTAAAATTTAATTATGAAAATATTTTTTATAATATATTATGTTTTAATAATAATAATAATAATGTACTCATAATAGTTTTCCTACATTTTAATATATAGTTATTTAAGAATAGATTGTTGTGGAACAATGAGTTACCGTTATGATTTTTAGTTTTAAAAGTTAACTAAATTTTAATCATTAATATCTAAGTTAGAGTTGATTTCTTAGTATTAATTAACTAAGGTCTATTAGAAATAGAAGTAGTAAATAATTTTTAATCATTTATATATGTTATTATATATATATATAAATATATATTTTAATATAAATTATTATATATATATAAATATATTTTTAATATAAATTAATATATATATATATATATATATATATATATATATGATATTTTTATATATTTTTAATGTATAGTTATTTAGAGTTCAAAGTTGAGTTGAAACCTAACAGTAAAATCCTTAATATGGTTTTTAAGTTGGAATTTATTTCATGACTAAGTAACTATAAGACTTTTTTATATACTAAAATTGATGTAAACCAATAAGTTACCATTTGGTCATAATATTTTTATTATATATTTTAAATATATAATTATTTAGAGTCCAAAGTTTTTTATTGCACTCTTTGATATATAAAATGTTCCATGCTAATCTGAAATTGAACTGGACGCCGACGGGACCGAAATATTAGGCTACGGGTTCCAGATAATCAACTCTAGTATAAATTCAATTTTTGAAACTTTGAGATGATGCTCTTGTGATTCAGTTGTAGTTCATGAAGTTTTGATAATTAATAAATTTTAATGTGTAATTGATTGTGGAATGGAGGTGATAATATATGGATGTGGAGATAGAGTTTTAATTTCTAGGAGTATAAAAAGAGTTTTGGTTCTAATAGTATTATTTTAAGGATCAAAGACAATAGAGTTTTGGATCTAATTAATTCATTTTGTAAGATAGAGTTTTAATTTCTAGTAGCATAAAAAGAGGTTTCGTTCTAATTAAATTTGAGGCTTATATTTATATAGATATAGTTCTAAGCCTATTTAAAATAAATCAAATAAAATTAGGGAGACTTTAAAAAATGTTTTAGTAGTAGTTAAATCCGAGTCCCATACTAAGACCAAAGACGTAGACCAAAAAATCAAGTCTTGTCTTATTTTAGATTTATATAGATATGTGCAAGAATGAGCGTAAGAATACACATGGCAGAATGATTCTAGAAGTTTATTTCCGAATTCTAAAGGGCCCTACAAAAAAAGAGGACATGAAATACCAAGAATGTTCATGTTCAAATTTGTGTTGCACTTGCAAATTCCATTTATGCCCCTTTTTCATATTTCATTTGGTAAAGCCGGGGCATCATTGACAATTAAGGTTTGTTTTTGGTGTTTGGTCCTCATCAAACCAAATCAGAAATTAGATGCTGCAGCTGTGGAGGCCTAATAACTATGTGTCTTGATATTTGTGTGATATGTAAACAATCTATTGAACTTCATGCTCATTTGTTTATGCCTTGTGTCGTAGCTTTGGCATCTGGTATTATTAGCTGATGCAGTTTTTAGACAGCCTTGACCTTCTCAATTGATAATTTAAGTCTCTATAAAGTTCTTTCGAGGTGTGAATTTTTTTTTTGATTATTTGGGGAATTGGATGAACATGAATTCTAATATTTTTGTGGAGTTGTACTATTCTTTCAACTTTTTTGAGATAGAGTAATATTACTCTCTACCACTTCCATCCCCCTTTTGGTTGTTGTATATCCTTCTTTCTTAACATCTTTGAATTTTGATTAAAATTTATTTTAATGAGTCATGATTTTCACTTTGCTTTTTTGTCTCCCTGTAAATAATCAGGGTAGCTCGGAGGATGGTAAAGCTCCATGGCAAGGGGTATGTAATTCTAAAGTCGTCATACTTTGAATTGTATTTTATTTTTAACTTGGCCTGAAACTTGGTACTTTACGAAGTTTCCTGTCTATTGTTCATTCTTAAAAAAGTCAAAGGAGAATTTTGAATGTTATCTAGTCCCAACTCAAGTTGTTTGTATTTGAAAGTGCAAGTAGCGAAAATGAATTTGTATTTGCATTGCAGGTGAGAGAGAGGTGCAGAAGTGAGTGGGCTCTATTTCAGGATCGCCTTGCACATGCAGACCAGGCATATTTTATGCAGATGGGCAAGGGTTAACTTTAACATCATGCTTGCAGCTATATATTGTACATTGCCTTGTGTCCTTTATCCCATCTTTTTGTTCATCAACCCTGTAGGGGGGGGGGGGGGGGGGTACATGATGTTATATCTTTCAATAGGGGTGCTACCCACATTTTTATGTAGTTATAGACGGATGATGCAAAAGAATACCAGTTGTTTGTGCAGCATATACACGAAGTCTATAGGTTCCACTTACTTGTGTGTTGCTTTATCATATGTTTGCAGCAAGGTATAACCTTACATGTGACAAAAGGGGGACACCCGACTCCATATAATTTAGATTTTTCTTTGGCTATACTCCCACTTTTCCAAAATGACCTTTACAAATCAAATCAATTTCGATTCAAAAGATTGCTCTTAAATATTGGGAGGGTTTGGAGAGTATAGGATGCTTCTAGTTGATATTTTGTAATAGTATTAAATTCAAATGCTCCACTGCTAGTTCAGCCAATCACGTTGTGAATTCATCCATTGTTTAATATATATATATATATATATATATATATATATATATATATATATATATATATATAATGAGAGTTTCTCAACCGCAATGGACAATATCTCTCAAAATTCGAAAATCCAGGATTTGAATTGATGTCTTTTCATTGATTCCTCCTAAATTGCATTACGAACTCGGGTCAGTTTTTTTATATGAGTTTACGCCTGCGTTCTTGTGGCCCCATGAATCATTTCTGGCCTTGACAAATTGTTGTTGGTGGGAGTTAAACCACTGCTAACTGCTGGGGTCAATTGTTTAATATTGTAAAAGGAGGTTTGCTGAATTATTTAGCTAAATAAATTGCTTTCAGTATACAGATGATATGTACGTATATAAAAAGATTAATAAATTGCATTTAGTAAATGGATATATAAATAGGAATGGTAAATACAATACTCGAAAGCCATGCGGTGTCCAACATCTTCTTTGGTCGAAGGGTACTCATTAGTACCCGTCAGGCCGTCAATGCCGATACAATATCTCTCTATCAATGAAAACAAAAAATTGAAGATAAAAAAGGATAAAACCAATAACATCTCCAACAATTTTAACATCATAGATGAAATTAAAAAATAAATCACTAAATTAGTACCTTCAACAATTGAAAAAGAAAAGAAAAAAAGTGCTCTAAAATTTGCCTTCTATATGTTTGGGAATATTTATTAAGACGTGATATGAATGGGTGGTTAATTATTAGTTATGGACGTTGCTATTTATTTTCTGTGGTATGGTTTTCTGGAAGATACGAGCCAAATTAAGTTTAGTGGTTGCCAATAAATGGCAATATTTGCAGATGACTATGTATTCGATTAATGCATGCTACATAATTAATGAGCCACCCTCTGACAAAAATAATGTGTTAAGGTGTTAGTGGGCCCATAACCCAAAATATATATATATATATATATATATATATATATATATATATATATATATATATATATTTTATATACGATGCAAGATTTATGGTAGTAAATCTAGCCAACATAGTTAAGGCTCGATTCTAATTTCGACTTAAAAAAATACGAATGAGACTCGAATTAGTTAATAATATGATCCAAATCGGCATTAAAAATAGTTCAATAAAAAATATGAGTAGAATCCGAAGCGAGGTTATACTCAATTTCGCTTAAGATTCAAACTATTCAATTTTTGATTGTGATTCGATACATACTTTGGTTAATACATATTCGATTAAATGTTCGATACATTCTCTTATAATATATACAAATTTAAATCAAATTAGGATAATTAGTTATTATTTTGTTTTGTTTTTAATTTTAATTGTGATTTTATATTTGTAAAGTGTAATAATAAATATATTTTTTCAATTTTAAGTAAAATAATAAATTCAATTTATAATTATATTTATTATAAAACTAGTTATTATGTGGAGACTCGAATTCGAGCTTGAATTTGAAGCTCGCGAGTAGTTTGAATAAATATTCGAGTCGAGTCGGATCGAATTCGAGTAATAAATATTCGAGTCGAGTCGAATCTGAATAAAATTTTTCAAATATAATTCGAATTCGAGTACGAGTTTATTTTTTCGAGTCGAATTCGAGTAGTTTTCTGTTCGTTTCGGTTCGACTCGTTTACACCCTTAACAGTACTATATATATAACGTTAATATATATATATATATATATATATATATATATATATATATATATATTAATCGATTTTCGTTTAAATTTTATTGTTCATAATGTTATGCGTGAATAGGAACATGAATATTAAAATAATACTCCATCCGTCCCAGGATAAAAGTCCTTATTACTATTTTGGGTTGTCCCATGTTAAATGTTTACTTTCTTTTAATAACCAAACTTTTACACATTTTTTTTCTATTATGCCCGTAGCATTAAATATCTCATACTTTTCTTATTCTAATTCTCTCTCCATATTTAATGACATTATTATGGGCAATTTTGTCATTTTATTCCTCTTCTTAATATGTGTGAAAAGTCCACCAAGACTTTTATCCTGGGACGGAGGGAGTATATGTTAAATTTATTATTTATGTGTGGATAATATTATGATATTCTTATACCCTCATGTATTCATGTTAAAATTAACGTGATTATTTTATAATCAATTCATGTTCATAATTATATATTTTAATTTAAAATTTTGAACATGATGTGATATATTATTAGGGCTTTTAAGTTGGTACATGTAAATTTTAAATAATGTTAATTTTCAAACTTGATTAATATGTTTAAAGAAAATTAAGTTTGATCATAATAATTTACATGTATGTGTGACTCTTTTATTGTTAAAATTAATAATCAACCCAATGGAGGTTATTAATTGAAACAATTAAAGATTAAGAAAAGTCACATAATGTTATATTTAATAAATAAATATTTTAATTTTACCCAACGAAAAATTAGAATTAGAATTTATTAAATAAAATTTTATTGCATAAATAACATGTTTATTTTGTTTTCTACCCAACGGTGATGCGTGGATAAATGTGTTGTACATTATTTTATGGGGATGTTATTAGTATATTATTAATTAGACCAACGAAAAATCAATAATTATGCACTAACATCTCATTAAAATCTATTTTTTTGGGTGTTGTAAATAGATTTTATGTAACTAACTGCTTGCCCTACAGTTGGTTTTATTATGATTAATTATTAATTATTGTTGTACATTGTGGATTTCTTTTAATTTTTTGTAAGCATGCTTATGAGCTTGATTGTATTTCAGCATTGACTCCAACTAATATTTTTGGGTATCTCTCTGGAATTGAAGCCTTGAATGAAACTAATTTTACTGTTTGAAAAGAGCAAGTAAAAATTATTCTTGGCGTTATGAATTTGGACTATATATTACGAGTTGATCCTCTTGCTCCACTTACAGATACAAGCTCAATTGAGCAAAAATTTATTTATGAAAAGTGGGAGCCAACCAACCGCATGTCCCTTATGATCATGAAAAACTCTATCACGACATCTATTCGAGGAGCCATTTCTGACTCTATGCTAAAGAGTATTTAACTTTAGTCGAGGAACAATTTAAGGATTCTTCTAAAACTCATGCAAGTACCCTTATTTTGAAAATGCTCACTATCAGGTATGATGGGGTTAGTAGAGTGCGCGAGTACATTATGATGATGAACAACGTGTCCTTTAAATTAAAGGGTATGGATATGGCGATTTCTGAGGGTTTTCTTGTTCACTTCAGACTTCTCTTTCTGCACAGTTTGATTCATTTAAGATCAATTATAACACGCAGAAAGAAAAATGGAAGATGGGCGAGTTAATTGCCATGTGCGTCTAAGAAGAAGAAATGCTTAAGATTGAAAAACCTAATGTTGCTCATTTGACTACCGCTAGATCTCATAAGAAGAAGGATCATAAAAATGGCAAATGTTTTAAGAATAAGGATAAGTAAATTTCTACCAAAATAAATTAGGCAAATTATTCAGGTAACAACTCTGAGGCAGATCCTAAATGTCACATCTGTAAGAAGCAAGGACATATTCAGAAAGAATGCCCTAAATTCAGAGAATGGCTTGAAAAGAAAGGTATATTGTCCTTCAATTATGTAACTTATGAATCCTTTCTAATTGATGAACCATTAAAATTGGCAATGAAAAATCTATACAAGTTGAAGCTGTAGGAACTATTCCTTTAGTTTTGGAGAGTGATTTCATCTTGTATTTATATGATACACTTTATGTTCCCAGTATGACACATAATTTAATTTTTGTATATAAACTTGACGTTGATGGATTTTCGTTTAAGTTTGGGAATAATAAAATAATTATTTATCATTACTCTCATGTTATTGGTTCTATCTCTTTACAGGGAAACCTCTATAAGATAAAGTTGGATAATGTCTTTGTTGAATCCTTGTTAACAATGAATGTGACAGAAAATACCTCTAAAAGTGGAAATAAGAGAAAACTAGGTAATGAGAATTCTTCAAAATTGTGGCATCAACGCTTAGGCCATATTTCAAAAGACAGAATGCAACGTCTTGTAAAGGATGAAATTCTTCATTCACTAGATTTTTCTGATCTTGACCATTGTATTGAATGTATAAAATGAAAATTTGTGAAAGGTAATAAAAAAGGAGCAACTAGAAGTAGTACACTTCTTGAGGTGATTCACACTAATATATGTGGATCATTTTCTCCAGGAATTGGTGGACACAAATCATTCATTATGTTCATTAATGACTATTCTCGTTATACTTATGTGTACCTGATTAATGAAAAATATGAATCACTAAATATGTTTAAAGTTTTCAAGGCTGAAGTTGAAAATTAACTTGATCAAAAAATTAAAGTAGTGAGATCAGATAGAGGCGGAGAGTATTATGGTAAACACATCGATACAGGTCATAGTCCTGGCCTATTTGCCTTATTTTATCAAGAAAATGGAATCGTCACTCAATATACAATTCCTGGTACACCGCAGCATAATGGTGTAGCTGAGAGGCGAAATCGTATCCTTATAGATATGGTACGTAGTATGTTATGCAATTCTAGTTTACTTGTGTTTTTGTGGACTGAGGCATTAAAGACAACTGCTCATATTTTAAATCGAGTTCCTAGCAAATCTGTCCCTAACACTCCTTATGAAATTTGGACAGGTAGGAAACCTAGTTTAAAATACTTACGGGTGTGGGGCTGTCCAGCCGATGCTAAGATTTTTAATTCACAAATAAAGAAACTTAACTCTAAAACCATTAGTTGTCATTTCATTGGATATCCTGAGAGATCTAAGGGTTTTCATTTTACTGTCCCTCGCATACCACTAGAATTGTTGAGACTAGACATACAGAGTTTTTAGAGAATGGTGATTTAAATGGGAGTGGTGAGCCTAAAAAAATTGATCTTGAAGAAAACATGTTTTATGTTTCTAATCTTGTAATTCAAAAGGGTGAGGCACAACAACCTCCTATTGAGGCGAATGATGCCCCTGAGATGGCTGAGTCACCACCTAATGTTAAACCTCACATTATTGAAAATCATATTCCTGAAATTGTGCAGCCTTTACGTAGGTCTGAAAGACATAGAAAACCTATTAATTTTGATGATTTTATAACATATCTAAATGAGATTGACTATGATTCAAGTAATATTAATGATCCTATCTCCTATAAAGAGGCCATTATGAGTGCTCAATCAACTCAATGGCTTGAAGCCATGAATGATGAGTTAAAATCAATGTAGCTTAATAACGTTTGGGATCTTGAGGAATTACCAAAAGGTTTTAAACATGTTGGTTGCAAGTGGGTCTATAAGACCAAGTTAGATCCTAAAAGGAATGTTGAAAGGTATAAAGCTCGATTGGTTGCTAAGGGTTTCACTCAAAAGGAAGGTGTGGATTATAATGAAACTTTCTCTCCAGTATCCAGAAAAGATTCATTTAGAATAGTCATGACTTTAGTAGCTCATTATGATTTAGAGTTACATCAGATGGATGTTAAAAGTGCATTCCTTAATGGTAACTTGCATGAGAATGTCTATATGGCACAACCAGAAGGTTTTTTGGTTAAAGGCAAGGAACATATAGTATGTAGACTTGAGAAGTCCATATATGGGTTAAAACAGGCTTCTCGACAATGGTATCTTAAATTTCATGAGGTGATGAGTAATTTTGATTTAAAGAAAAATATAGTGGATCAATGCATATACTTGAAGGTCAGTGGGAGTAAATTTATTATTCTTGTTTTGTATGTTGAGGATATACTACTTACAAGTAATAACTTAGACATGTTTCATGAGTCCAAACATTTTCTTTCTGGAAATTTTGATATGAAGGATCTCGGTAAAGCCTCTTATGTTATAGGTATTGAAATTCATCGAGATATGTCTCGTGGGATATTAGGATTGTCCCAAAGAATTTATATTGATAAAGTTCTTAACAAATATAACATGCAAAATTGCTCCCCTAATATCGCACATATTGTTAAGGGTGACAAATTTGGCTCATATCAATGTCCTAAGAATCAACTTGAACGTGATCAAATGAATCTTATTCCCATGCTTCGTGGTCGGTTGGGAGTCTTATGTACGCTCAAAGTTGTACACGTTCGGATATAACGATATAATCGGCATGTTTGGTGTAAGACCCCAACTTTTATAAATAAAGATGAATTTTCTATAAATATCATTTTTGAATATTATGGAGTAAATTTGATATAATGTTATAGTTAAGTGGGTAATATTTATAAATTTTGCAAAAAATGCATGAAGTTGTTATATAATATTCGATTGGTTCAGGGAATATTCGCTTTAACAGGGAATATTCGTGACAATGGCACAATCATTGGTGGACCCCACAATGAAATTATTGTCGGATTGAGAAAACGACAAAAAATACTTTATGAAAATAACGACAAAAGTTTTACTGTTAACTGTTGAAACACCCTGTTAAAAGTACAACAGTGAACCCCAGATTTTATGAATAAAGAATTAATTTTCTCGAAATAATTTTTTTATATTATGGTGTGAATTTGAGATAATGTTATAGTTGTGGGTAATATTTATAAATTTTGCAAAGTATGCAAGTTGTCATATTATATTCGATTGGTGGGGGAATATTCGCTTTTAAACAGAAATATTCGTGACGACTAAGACAATCATCAATAGTGGACCCCATAACGGAATTATTGTCGGATTGAGAAAACGACAAAAATAATTTATTGAAAATAACGGCGGAAGTTTTACCGTTGATACTGTTGAACTACTCGGTAGTAAAAGTGCAATAATACGCGTTGTTACATAGTAGCACACGGTATTGATTATTAATATTTATGTGAGAAGTCACTCAGTTTGTTCAATTATTGCTACAATAGTTGCTGCATAGTATCTCACATTATTTGATTCAATTATTGTTGATTTAGAAGTTTTGTTTTATTCACGTAATAAAAATAGAAACATCTTTTTATAAAAAACAGAATACTTTATTAAAGTTATTCTATAAATAGAATATATTATATTCTATTATGCATAGTAAATTTTTTTTATATAAAATGTAATACTTTATTAAAGTTATTCTATAAATAGAATATATTATATTTTATTATGCATAGTGTTTTGCATAGTGCCAAGATAGTGTTTGCATAGTAAAAATCTTTTTATATAAATAGAATATATTATATTTTATTTAAAAGATTTTTCTTTAAATATGGACCGTCGATTAAAGTAAATCAATATGGACCGCTCATGGATTAGTTATGATGCATTCCATTTTCCTATAAATAAAGCTCATTCCTTCATTATTTTCTTTACTTAATTCAATCAACTCTGAGAGAGAAACTATAGAGAGAGACTATAGAGAGATAGAATAAAAGTTTCCTGCTACTTCACTACACTTATATCAAGTATTATTTTATGGTAAGGGATATTATTCTTTTGTATTCAAGAAGAGAACTTTTGTTATTCCATTTCTTTATTGTTCATTGGAATAACTCAGATCTGTGCTACCCTATACTTGGTGACATTCTTCTATTATTCTGCCTTTTATTATTCGCTTTAATATCCTCGGCCTATCTATACTGTGGGACTGGTTCCATTTTTTATTATTCCGCTTTTATTATTCTCGTGAAATATCCTATCTCATCTTATATGCACTTGGGACCGGTTCCATCATTTATTATTCCGCATTTATTATTCTGTTGGAACATCCTGTCGGTGTGAATTTCACCTGACCTGGTTCCGTTATTATTATTCTGTTGAAATAACCGTCTATGAGAAGTACCGCATGCATGGTGATATCTTTTGTTATTCCATTCGGTATTATACTCAGTTGATTAAAATTTTGACTTCTATACTCCATGAAATTAGTGTAATATCCTTGATATTTGCGTTTCATCCAGTATCTTTTCGTGAAAATATTCTTCTGAGCATTCTTGAATTTTACTCTACAAAGCAGTACCATGTTGATAATTTGGACGTTATTGGTTCCTGGACAAATTAATTCTTGAACTTGTTTTTATTGAATTCTTATATCATTGTCATCATCCTCATGTTTATATTATGTTGAAAGTCATCTGTGGCCTGTAGTGCATAGATGGACTTGGTATGATTATGACCAGGGATTATTCGGTATAATTATGACCGTAATGTTACAAATGATGTGGAAAAAGTCCTCATTGGCCGTGGTGCATTGATGGGCCATTTTTGGTATGATTATGGCTATGGATTCTCTTCGGCCAAAGGTGCAAAGATGAATTGTTTTATGGCATGATCAGGACCGTTGATGAAAACACGATTATCTTTGGCCCGTAGAGCATGGATAATTCGTGTAGGGATGATTTCATGATGTGGATTATTTATTAAGCTGAGTCTCAGCGATAACAGTGATGAAAAACCTTTTAAATCATAAAAGATAGTAGATTTTATTTTCTACTTGACTCTTTTAATGGATTGCTTGTTCCGCTGCAGTTAAACTTGATATCTATTATATTTTATCCGTTTAACATTGTTGAGGGACTAATGATAATTTATTCTCGCATTATCTTAGTCATAATATTTCTTCTTTGAGGCTAGTTGAGTTCACCCTTTCTTTCACCGTTCTTCGTGAAATGAGAATATATATTTGGGACGAGTCGAGAACGAAGTGATGGTCCGAGAGGATAGCATTAGTAGTCCTCACTATTTTATGAAATAGTGTGATAATAATTGTAATGAAGACTTCTTTTGAGTTTGTATAATCTCTAGTAGACAATAATTGTATTCAAACTCACAGTTTATGTTTTTGTCGTATTGCATACCTGATACAGTTGTATTAATAAGTTGTATTTGAATTACATCTTTATGTATTTGGCGACCCAAAATGGGTGATGTATACCTAATTTTGGGGCGTCCACAGATTGTATCAAAGCTTAGGGATATGATCACCGGCTAAGATGTGAGATAAGAACTAGGAGGGAGAGACGGGAATTCCTTGCTAGTATGACTTTACCTAAGTTTATTTGGTATTTAATTGGTCACAAAGTATAGGGATAATATGTGATATGTTAATTAACCCTTGTTTTATGGCGGTGTTTGAAAATGGCATCCGAGAATGTTGAGATTATCAATGGAGCACGGTAGAGGCTGTTGAGTCTCCATGGATCAATAATCGAGGATAATGTGCAACCGGAGGACAATACTCCTCATGAAAATAATAACACCACTGAAATGATGAATGATGGGATGGTCAGAGGCTTTATGCAATTCATGCAACAACAGGCGAAGGCAGCTCCTGTCCATAATGTAGGTGGAAACAATGGTAACCCGTTGGTCACCGCTAAGCAGTTCAAGGAGCTGGGACCACCAGAGTTTTTGAGAAAGCCAAAACCACTTAAGGCGGAGACATGGATAAAGTATGTTAGTTCCCAGAGGGCACAATAGATCTAGAAAAGGGGGTTGAATAGATCCTTTTTATTAAGTTTATAAATATATATTATTATTATATTAAATTTTCTGCTTTGGTGTTCTAAGCATTTTCTTATAAATAGGTGCTTAGGTTAGAATTGAAAACCACAATGAAACTAAAGATTTCTCTCTCTAATATCGGCGTATTTTGTGAGTATTTTAGTACTTTGAGTATTGCTATATCACAATGCAAGTTCTTTCAATCTTATATCCAATATTCCCGCCGTAAATATTATTCTTTCCGAGGTAAGGGATGTTATTTTATTCAAAATGATATTATTTCTTTAATATCATTATCTTAAAAATATTGGTTGGAACTTGTTATCAAATTTGGAACTTTTTCATGCTCTGGGTTACTATTCATGAGTTACTTATTCACGAGTTACTATTCATGAGTTATTGTTAGTTCCTGGAGGCACAATAGATCTGAAGGGGGTTGAATAGATCCTTTTTATTTTAAATACTTTTCCGGTTTATGATGTATTGTTCATATTAGAGTATCCGACAAACATAAGAATCTTTTCAAGCCTTGTTGAATAAGTAAAAGATTCCCTTCATTGATATATTCATAATTATCGTCTAATGTTCATTGGGTTAGTTTAGTTGTAGCAGTTAAAACATACATAGCGATTATAGCGATTATAGACATAATGTAAATGACATAATGTAAAAGACACAAGAGGTTTTAAGTGGTTCAGAAACTCAAGCTCCTAATCCACTCTTCTGCTTTCAACTAGCAGGATTTCCACTAAGGAAGGGCAGCACCCTGAATCTCTACGATTCTTTCAAGGCCAGCAGCCTTGGGACTTCAGTTCACTAAGAACTCTTCAAGGCCAGCAGCCTTGAGACTCTTCTAGTTCCCTAGGAACTCTTCAAGCCCAGCAGGCTTAGAACTTCGTTTAGTCCCTCTGGACAAGGACCCTTTGGCCCTGCTTTGTTTAATCCCTCCGGACAAGGACCCTTTGGCCCTGCTTCATTTAGTCTCTTTGGACAAGGACCCTCGGTGCCCGCTTTCATTGAGTTGTTTGTTTGTTGTTGTTGGAGTCAGGTTGAAATTTCTAAGATGTCTTCATGCTTTGAACATCTTCTATCCCTAGCGACTTGGCTTGATCATCCTTGAAGAAGCGGTTGAGTGTTGCATGATGCTCAAATTTCTTAGGTTGCTTTCAACTACTCCGGGATGACCCTTGATGAACCGCCTTGAAGATCATTCTCCTTGGTATTGATGGTCGCATACGAGAGGCTTTTAAGATGATATAGCTCTTACGCAAGCGGTACTTAAAAGCTTTCTCATGCTTGACACCAAGATGGCTTTTTGATCTCCTTCTTGCTACTCGATGCCTTCCCATGATGGACTTGCTAAGTTTACTAGTAGCTCTTCTCTCTGCATTGTACTTAGAGTCTTCCCATGATGGACATCCGGATGGCATGATGCTCTTCTTTCTCTCTCAGCTTGTAACACTTTCTTCATGTAGTAGAGCTCTCACTTCATATAGTAGAACTCATACTTCTACTTCTTTGCTTGATCCGACTTTTGAGTGTTCTTGGTGGATCGTAGAGTGAGCCTCTGGACTCACTATCACTTGATTCGATCACCCACCTTCTCTCCAAAACTCACAACTCCAATGACCTTTGATCTTTGAAACTCTTCTACATTTACACATCTTCCCAATTCTTCCGTTGGAAAGTAGCCGTTGGAAGCTATTCAAATGTCTTCGCAGATCTCGAGTTGCTTGAGGTAGACTGCTTGATGTGACATGTTATACTTTTTCTGACACTACAGTCTACTGTTTCACCTGCCCTGTCAGATGTATCACTTTACTGTCTTGGGCAGGTTGAAGATTTTATCTCTTCTGATTTCTAGATCAGAGGTTGTCCTTTTGCATTGATGCTCTCAATAAGCACTTGTTCGAATATTACTCTTCAGATTGAACCGTTGCCAATGCTTCAGTCTTCAGGTATTCGAACTCTACGATTCTGATGCATGTCTTCTTCAGGACTTGATCGTAGTGTCTTGTTGAGTGTTCTTTCGTTAGTTGGTAGAGTTAACAATACGATCTGGAAGAGTGTTGATTGGATCTTCAATGTAGAACACCCCTTCCTTGTATTATGCGGTGCTTCAATACTTCGCCATTTGCTTTGGCGTTCTCGAATCGATGGCTTTGATTCCTTGTCCTGGTCCCTTCGAATATTAAGACACTTCATTGTGGTGCGTCCCACTTTTACTTTCTCCTTGTGATCTCCCATTCACTTATCATCAATGATCGACACGACACTTAATCACTTTAGCCTTGCTTTTTAGAGGTGACCCAATTATCTCTGCTCACTTTCCATCACCCCGCTTCTTTGTTTGGCAAACACTACGATCTTGGTTACTTCTAAGGTCGTTGTCTTCTATTCTCTTGTCAAGAATCGCATTAGTGACTTTTCCTTAATCATTCTTTGAAGTCTTCTTTGAATCATCTTGTGGAAGACTTCATCATGAATGGCCTTTCAACTCAATCTTGATCTTTGATTGGATTGTTGCTTGGTTCTCTCAACTTTCATGCGTGTCATTAGATTGAGTGCTCTCTCGGTTCCCTTCTCGTGGATTGCATCTTTGCGGTGCCAACCAGGAGGCTTCGTACCTTTGGATATTCAGGGAGCGTTCATTCGTTGAGAATCGTGATCTGCTTCTACGATCCCGACTTAGCATTGTGAGCACTTTTTTGGAGTCGTAGTTCTGCGACTCTACGATTCAACTTTCTACTGTCAAGAGACACTACGATCCCGAGATCGATCTCTTGACACTCTACGATTTCTGCCTTGTTCTTGTTGTCTTCATCTGATCTTGCCCGACTACGATCTATGCATTCATTCAGTGGACTCTACGATTTCAGAGTATAGCCTACGATCCTTGTCTTGGCTTTGGCATCACTAGACTCTACGACTCTGAGTGTAGTCTACGTTTCATACTTGGCTTCGACAGATGGTCGTTCGGCTTGTAGACAGGCTGTCTCTATGATTCTGAACATGACTTCCTCAGCACACTACGATCCCGAGGAAGCTTTTCTCAACACACTATGATCCTTCTTCGTTTCCCCTAGAAGTCTACGAACTCCGAGATCTCACTATCTTGCATACTCCTATCCTGCCTCGATAGCTCCCGAGTTGACTCGACTTCTCTAGCAGACTCACGACTTTTGGTACAAAGGTTTCGACGATCGACAAGCTCTATCTATTACAACATAAGATCAACCTAACATGCTTGATCTTTCTATATTTATAGTCCTTGTACATCATTTCTTTTTAAGGACTTCACAAAGTCATTTTTGCTTATGTAGGATCAACTCTAACATATTTGATCAATTCATTCTAAGTCCTTGTACATATATTTCTATTATTTATCAAAGGACTTTCTGACTTTTCTTCACGCAAGCATACTTACATATTCATTCATATATATATCATAATCAAATCATATATTAAATAGGAATATCATTCACATGTTTATTCCTCGACAATCTCCCTATTTGATTATGACAAAAACAATAAGTGCATATGCATGTTATGAATGAATCTTAGATATGTTGATGGCATTTGTATTTCTAAACAGATTAATCATGAATGTCATTTATATTAATATGGCAATTATATATTCAGACATTTTACATCCTGGATCCAGAACATACTAACAGACTAGAGATGTGCCTCCTTGGCTCCATGTATGTTTCCAGGATGCTTGTTGATCAGCTATTCATCTGATTCTGCTTCTTGCTCTTATTCCCCCTCAGATGATGATCTTCTATCTTTGTTTGGCTCCCCTTCATCACCTTTCTGATCTGGTTTTCTTCGAACTTTCTATGATTTTGGTATCATCATCTTGAGCTCCCCTCGGATGATGATTCTTTATCTTATTCTTACCTTCTTCTTTGACTTCTTCTCCCTTAACCCTCCGCTTTCTTCTTCTTTCTTTGCTCTTTTCTCCCCTTTTTTGTCATCAATCATTTGAGAGAGTCGCCCCATGTTGGACATAAGTCGCTTCCATCGTAGTGGGAGGAGTTTGCAACTTCAAACTTTAGCTCTTTATCCGAGTTCAAATTGCACGCGAAGAAGGGACTGCTTGGATCATCAATCTTGTCGGAGGGCTTCGATCCGCTTTGCATTAGCCTCCCGAACTTGTAGAGCTTCGCCTTACGATCTTGGATGGCCTTGATAGATATTATCTCTCTCTTGGTTTGAGAGATACATCACCAAAAATAGCTTGAAGCTTGTCTTTGAAAGAGTCATCTCTAACGCTTGCCCTGCTTCGTGATTCTTGATGAGCATAGATATCTTCTTGCTTAAATCATCGTGAGCTCTTCAAGAGTTCTGCTCCAAAGCGGTTTGATCCTCTTGATTGGTAGCTTCAGATGTGGGCGATGGATTGGACTTCTACGATTGTCATCTTTGGATGATTTTCAAAGGTGTGGATAATCCGAACAATTATGGAGTACCAATTGCATGTGGAGGATGATGGAGTGTCTCATTATCGATGCTTGATTATAAGGAGACTTACGAGATTGGATTTGAACATCATAAGCGATAGAGTGATCGAGACTCACGATCGAACTTCTTGGACATGGTTCTTCTTCCTTCAGAGTCCACCCTACGATCGTAGGGATGTAGAGATTTCGACGTCGATAGATCTTGAAGTGGGTTTGGTTTGTGATCGACTTTGGTGGCAAACTTCTTCACTCTTGAAAGTTCTCGAGCCACCGGTTCCATGCTTGAAACCGCTTATAACACCAACTGAAGTAGCTTCCATCTTTTTTCAAGAATGGCCTTTAGCCATGACATCCACTAGAAGAACCATCTCATTAGCGAGATCATCACTACCAGTGAGAATGGTTGTGCAGGCACCATTTCCATGTTGTTCCAGCTTCTTGACCAAGTCAAAGGAGGTCATTCTTACTATTCTCGATCTGCTTCACCTCCATGGTTTATCCATCTGTCAGGAGAGTCTCTGATGGTTCATTGGGAACTTCTACTACTATTCTCCTGATAAATCTTGCAGGTGAGAGAACAGGGTGGAGTTCTGAGTTTTCTGATTCCTGATCTTCAGAGTTGGAATCATTTCCTGCTTCTTCCTTCTCAGAACCAGAACCATTTAGATCAGCTTCAGCAGAGGGATCATCTTCATGTTGCATTTCATGTTCAGACTCTTCTTGATCATCTCCAACAGAGAATCCTTCTTGCTGAATTTCATTATCTGAACTTTCTTCATCAAGACTTTCCTTAGATACTTCTTCTTCACTGCTGGCTTCTTCTTCAGCATCTTCTCCTGGGGATACAGATTCATCATCACTTAATTCAATGATGGCATTTGATTGGCATCGTTCTTTTTTGAGGCAACCGGGTCACTGACTGTAGCTCTTCCTTCTTCGTAGTGAGAGTTCAACTATTGGAGAGACATACTCTTCTTCTTTTTTCACCTCGACTCCATTTTCTCATCGATAAACTTCTTTGAAGATCAAGACCGGCAAAGCGTATTCTTCTTTCGGCCTCATCACTTTCCTCGAACCATCATGAGAGCTTTCTTGGATTGAGGGACATGTTCTTCTTCTTCTTCTTCTAGAATAGTATTTCTGACCCATTCTACTGGCGGGTTAGGCGGATTGCACTTGGGGATGCACTTTGATCATTCTCAATTCCTTTTTCTTCATCGAGTTGCTTCTCCGAGAATTGGCCATGGGGCTTGAGCACTTTTCTTCCATCACATCACCTTCACTTTCATTTCTCGAATCTTCGACCGTGGACTTAGCTTTCTTCTTCGCCCTTAAAGCAACTCCGTTGCTTTTTCTTTTGTGGTCTCAAAGCAGTTTGGGCTTCTTCTTCCTTATCTTTGTTCAAGGAGGAGATTCTCCTTGGTGGGGCTGGGCTTTCTTCACTTCACCAAATCTTTTCACCACTTTTGATTTCTTCCTAATGGTGTGATTTCAAATTGCCTGTGAGTTACTTGGACTCAAAGCTCTCTGCCTTTACTGTCTTCCTCTTCTTTGCAGAGGCTCTACTGCTGCTTCCAGCTGTTAACCTTTTGTTCTCCTTGGGGTTCTTTTTCCAGTTTTCAAATAACTGTGGAGACATTACTTTGTGCACATTCAGGGCTTCTCCCTCATCATCCTTGATCTTTCCACCTAGCTTTTTCTTCAGTATGATACTCAGCAGCCTTCCATGAAACACTTTGGTCAGTGGTTTCTTCTCACCCTTCTCTACCCACTTAGAGATATGATCAAACCAAATTGCTCCAAAGTCAATTTGTTTCTTCAAAGACTATAGGCGACATAATCTTGATTGTTGATCAATCACCGTATCATGTGCAATGTTTTTACGTAATGCACTTTCCTACAATTTCAAATTTAAAACTCATACTCTTCTTGAGGAACTCCTTCTTCTTCATATCTTTGAAGCTAGAGTTTCTTTGATATCCCATCAACTCCTTCGCTTTGTTCAACGTTCACATCTTCAAGGTTCTTTAGCCCTTGGCTGTGGAACCTGAGGCGATCGATTAAGGTCGGAAGATTTCACTTTCAGAATCGACCTTTAACCTTGGTAGATAGAGTTCCGAGTTTATGGAGATGTTTGAGTAGAACTCCTTAACCAAAGTTAATGTATACACGAGTACTACTTTCGAGACATTCTCGAAACCCACTTTCCTTTTTATGAGTCTAAGGACGTCCCCTAAACTTCTTCTCGAATTTGCAAACGATTTGGTTCCAAGTCAATGTTTGATAACTTGCCGCTTCTCATTTGAATCGCTCAAGACTCGGGTGTTTGATTTAGAGAGATTATACGAGATGGTCGACTAAGATTTGGTTGACTCGGAAGGTTAACTGATTTTGCTCTTGAAAAGCTTTACAGGGTTTTAAAAATGGGAGGAGAAAGGTTCGATATCTTTTGGTAATCGCTCTGATTTGAACTTGTCTTTATGGCGCTCCTTCTAACTCAGATACTTAGTGATGTGTCAACTGGTCCATTGGTCAGCACGTTGCCCAAGAATGAGTCAGAATTCCCCATAACTTTTTAGTTATTAGAGGAGTGGACGTTTAATTGATGTGGCTTTGACCGTTGACCTTTTGATTCGTAGAGTAACATGATGAGATAGCTATAGACTCTACGATTTCATTTGTTTACTCAACGATTAATTTACGAGAGATCTTTGCAGCGGATGGCTTCGCTTTCCTCCTTACTTCGATGCAAAGATAAATTCAATCAATCGATGTATTTGAACTTATCTCCTCAACTTGAATGGCTTAGTAGATGTCTCATTCTTCATGCTCCTTGAACTGGAATACCCTTTGGTAGGATCTACGATCGTTGAGTTGTCTTCTTCTTCGGTCATTTGAGGTTGCAGACTACGATCGTTTAGACAAAGATTACGATCGTTGAGTTTGTACTACAATCTACGATCGTTGGTGACTTCAGTTTTTTTGAGATGAACTAGATCAAGCATTCCTTCCGGGATAAGGTAGCTCGGGAAGGGCCAACCTCTTAGAGTTAGCTAAAGGGTCGCTTTGTCCCCGAGGCGCTTTCGTATGAAATACTAAGACAGTGATTTTCAATGACATCTCATTAGACCTTTTCCGATAGGGAGGTCTTTTTACCACTTCGGATATCTCGCATTCTTTGAAATCGTGGTGTCCTTCGCTTTACACTACGATCATGTGTTTGATCGTAGGAACTTCACGATTATGGATTGGGTGGTCGAAGGGTTATCGTGAAGACGTTTTGAGACGTTCCACCGACTATGGATCTTCATATGGTTCATCGACCACAAAGTTTTGGGACTCAGAATGGTAGTACATCTCTTCGTGTTTTAATAGTGTTGTTATTCCTTAATGAGATCACCGCTCCCCGTTGTTGATGTTGTCTTCTCGGATAGATGTGATTCCTTCTTCATGTTTATTTGAAGGTTGCCCAAAGATTTCTCCTTCCGACCGAATCATCATCGTTGCTTTAGTTTTCCTTGTATCGTAGAGATGAGTATTTTCGAGGATTGATCACTCTACGATCATTTGGCAAAGACTACTCTGAACGTAGTCTTCTTCATCGATCCTTTGTTTTGAGAAGTTCTACTTCATAAAGAACTCCTTTGTCTTAAGCTCAATGATCTTCATTGTGAGCTTCCTCGAGAGATCCTTTCCATAAAGCATGTCTTTCTTGATATGGGCACATAGAATCCTCTTTATCTTCTGCGCTTCATGGCATGCTCTCATATCTGGATGTGCAACCATATGAGCTCCATTCTGGTTAGCTCGGAGGGGGTCTTCAGGATGAGCTTGAACATATAGGAACTTTATCGACTCATTTCGAATAGTCCTTAGCCTTCTCACTGGTTGTATCTAATCAAGTCTTCGCTTCATCATTCCTTAGTGTGGTCGACCGTCCAAATACTGCGCAGTTTAAATATATTTCTATTTTGGTACCCATAGTTAAATGGGTCCTCATTAGGTTAGTTTTCTAAACCCCTGCTCTCTTATTTGGATAATCATCATATTTATCATCAATGTGACATATCCATACACGCAACTATCTTATGATAATATATTTTGAGATGCGTGATGGTGAGTGTGTGTGATTTAACATTTAATAACACACTTTCTATCTATGATGGTTTCATCATTCACCAGGTTATGTTCACAATGTTTAAGTGTTCAAAGAGTGATAATCACTCCACGATTTTAGGAGTATCCAGGTTGATTCATTGAGGTGATCGGTTTACAAATCAAAGAAGATCCTCTCTTGCAGAATCGATCATGCTCGTGTTATCAAACACTTAGAACATAGGCTTTGTACATACATACTAACCCATCAAAGAAAGATTACTTCACATAACGCTTCATTAGGTTCATGATGCTCTTACGACCCATTTCGGACTTCTTTCAAGATATCATCTTCAACCTAAAACTTGGATGGAGAGAAAATTTGTAGTCATTTGAGTTTCCATCCTCATGTTACTTTCTCTTCACCTTTTAGGTAGATTATGACTCATTGATGAATCATCATTATAGTTCATAAGAAGATGCAATAATGATGTACATTTATAATAGTGAGGAACTGCCTTTTTTTACCGTTAGTTACTTAAACAGTCATTTTTTGAAGATATCTTGAGTTTGGGTATTGATGTGCATGGCTTTACTTTTTACTCCTCGATGACTTAATGCTCTTGTTGGCCTTTCATCAATCGACCGTGGTCTTGAAGATATAGATCGAGAATCGTAGCATTAAGATCTTTGACATTTTTTGAGTTTACAAAGATAAGACCCAAATTGTTGGTTGGTCACTCATAAGTTTGAGAAGATTTTCTTTCTCCTCTCGATCAAGATTTCTTAAGACGCTGACCTCTTCATCTTTCGGACCGATGAATGCTTTACTCTTTGTCACCGATGTCACTTGCTCTCTTCTCTCTCCTCGTCTTGTCTTGAGACTACAAGATTGATTGCAGTGCTAGGATTGGTCTTGTTGATATAGCGAATCGAGGATATGGACCAATCTGAGCGACTTCTGTGTGTATACACATTTTACCTATACACATATTTCCAACGTATGAGCTCTTCTCGCATATAACAAGTTACTTACTACTAAACTAAGTTTAGAACAATGTTGGTGCCTTGGATCGACTCAAAGCGATTAGCTTTTGAATATAACATGAGAACCTACTCGATACTAATTGTTAGTTCCTGTAGGCACAATAGATCTGTAGAGGGGGTTGAATAGATCCTTTTTATTTCAAATACTTTTACGGTTTATGATGTATTGTTCATATTAGAGTATATGACAAACATAAGAATCTTTTCAAGCACAAATGGAATAAGTAAAAGATTCCCTTCATTGATATATTCATAATTATAATGACAATGTTCATTGGGTTAGTTTAGTTGTAGCGGTTAAAACATACATAAGCAGATTATAGCGATTATAGACATAATGTAAAAGACACAAAAGGTTTAAGTGGTTCGTAGACTCAAGCTCCTAATCCACTCTTCGCTTTCAACTAGCAGGATTTCCACCAAGGAAGAAGGCAAGACCACGAATCTCTACGATTCTTTCAAGGCCAAGAAACTTGGGACTTCATTCACTAAGAACTCTTCATACGGCTGACACTTGGGACTCTTCTAGTTCCTAGAACTCTTCAAGTCCAAAGAGCTTGGAACTTCGCTTAGTCCTCTGAGCAAGGACCCTTTGGCCTGCTTTGTTTAGTCCCTCCTGACAAGGACCCTTTGGCCCCGCTTCATTTAGTCTCTCTGACAAGGACCCTCAGTTCCAGGCTTCGTTGAGTTGTTTGTTTGTTGTTGTTGGAGTCTGTGTTGAAATTTGCTAAGATGTCTTCATGCTCGAACATCTTCTATCCCTAAGCGACTTGGCTTGATCATCCTTGAAGAAGCGGTTGAGTGTTGCATGATGCTCAACTTCTTAGGTTGCTCAACTACTCCTGGATGACCCTTGATGAACCGCCTTGAAGATCATTCTTCTTGGTACTTGATGGTCGCATACGAGGCTTCTAAGATGACCGTAAGCTCTTCTACAAGGTACTTAAAAGCTTTCTCATGCTTGACACCAAGATTGCTTTTGTGATCTCCCTTCTTGCTACTCGATGCCTTCCCATGATGGACTTGCTAAGTTGACTGTAAGCTCTTCTCTGTTGTACTTAGAGTCTTCCCATGATGGACATCCAGATGGCATGATGCTCTTCTTTCTCTCGGCAGTTCAGAACACTCTTCATGTAGTAGAGCTCTCACTTCTATATAGTAGAACTCATACTTCTACTTCTTGCTTGATCTGACTTTTGAGTGTTCTTGGTGGATCGTAGAGTGAGCCTCTGGACTCACTATCACTTGATTCGATCAGTCCACCTTCTCTCCAAAACTCACAACTCCAGCAGCCTTTGATCTTTGAAACTCTTCTACATTTACACATCTTCCCAATTCTTCCGTTGGAAAGTAGCCGTTGGAAGCTATTCAAATGTCTTCGCAGATCTCGAGTTGCTTGAGGTAGACTGCTTGATGTGACATGTCATACTTTTTCTGACACTACAGTCTACTATTTCACCTGCCCTGTCAGATGTATCACTTTACTGTCTTGGGCAGGTTGAAGATTTTATCTCTTCTGATTTCTAGATCGGAGGTTGTCCTTTGCATTGATGCTCTCAATAAGCACTTGTTGAATATTACTCTTCGATTGAACCGCTGCCAATGCTTCGGTCTTCGTGTATTCGAACTCTACGATTCTCGATGCATGTCTTCAAGGACTTGATCGTAGTGTCTTGTTGAGTGTTGCTTTCGTTGGTTGGTAGAGTTAATAATACGATCCGGAAGAGTGTTGATTGGATCTTCAATGTAGAACACCCTTCCTTGTATTATGCGGTCTTCAATACTTACATTTTGCTTTGATAGTTCTCAAATCTTCGATGGCTTGATTCCTTGTCTGGTCCCTTCCGAATATTAAGACACTTGATTTGTGGTGCGTCCAAATTTTACTTTTTCTCCTTGTGATCTCCCATTCACTTATCATCAATGATCTGACACGACACTTAATCACTTTAGCCTTGCTTTTTAGAGGCTGACCAGTATCTCGGTTCACTTTCCATCAGTCCCTTCTTTGTTTGGCAAACACTACGATCTTGGTTACTTCTAAGGTCGTTGTCTTCTATTCTCTTGTCAGCAACTGCATTAGCTGACTTTTCCTTAGTCAGCTGCTGAAGTCTTCTTTGAATCATCTTGTGGAAGACTTCATCATGAATGGCCTTTCAACTCAATCTTGATGCTGATTGGATTGTTGCTTAGTTCTCCTGCTAGCCTGCATGTCATTCGTTGAGTGCTCTCTGGTTCCCTTACTGTGGATTGCATCTTTGCGATGCCAACCGAGAGGCTTCGTACTTTTGGATATTCAGGAGTGCTCATTCGCTGAGAATCGTATCCGCTTCTACGATCCCGACTTAGCATTGAGCACTTCTTTTGGAGTCGTAGTTCTCGCACTCTCACGATTCACTTTCCTTTGTCACAGACACTTCACGATCCCGAGATCGAGATCTTGACCTTCTACGATTTACGCCTTGTGCTTGTTGTCTTCATCCCGATCTTGCCCGACTACGATCTCTCAGATTCATTCGATGGACTCTCACGATCTCGAGTGTAGTTTACGATCCTTGTCTTGGCTTTGGCATCGCTAGACTCTATGACTCTGAGTGTAGGCTATGTTTCATACTTGGCTTCGGCAGATAGTCGTTCGGCTTGTAGACAGGCTGTCTCTACAATTCTAAACATGACTTTCTTAGCACACTACGATCCCGAGGAAGCTCTTCTCGACACACTACGATCCTTCTTCATTTCTCCTGGAAGTCTACGAACTCCGAGATCTCACTATCTTGCATACTCTATTCTCGCCTCGATAGCTCCAGAGTTGACTCGACTCTCCCGGCGGACTCGACTTTTTGGTGCGATGCTTTCGACGATCGAACAAGCCTATCTATTACAACATAAGATCAACCTAACATGCTTGATCTTTCTATATTTATAGTCCTTGTACATCATTTCTTTTAAGGACTTCACAAAGTTGTTTTGCTTATGTAGGATCAACCTAACATATTTGATCAATTCATTCTAAGTCCTTGTACATATATTTCTATTATCTATCAAAGGACTTTATGACTTTTTCTTCATGCAAGCATACTTGCATATTCATTCATATATATATCATAATTAAATCATATATTAAATAGGAATATCATTCACATGTTTATTCCTGACAAAGTAGATTACCAAGATATTTGATGTCTTGGAATGCTCGGAGGAAGCGAAAAGGTTCCATTCGCCACCTTTATGTTGCGTGAAGAAGAGATCATTGGTGGGAATTTGTAAAAGCGTTACCCGACTGACGACTCAAGATGTCTTGGGAGAAGTTCCAAGAATTATTCAACGACAAGTACTTTCCTGAAAGTATTCGCCACATGAAGGAGGTAGAATTAATCAAGCTGGAGCAAAACAATATAACCGTGTCGCAGTACGAGGCTAAGTTTGCGGAGTTATCCTGGTTTGCAATCCATTTGGTCGATAATGAGGAGCGAATGACACGAATGTTTTTGCGAGGTTTGAAACCCGATATACGTCAATACCTCATTTCTCATAAACTTTGTTTATATTTAGATGTTGTGAATAGGGCTCAGTTATTGGAGCACGATAATGAGTCAAAGACAACCAAAAGCGCAACGACCAACAACACGATAATAATCATCATCTGGGTGGCAATCGGTCATCTAACAACGATAACCATCGTGGGGGGATATTATCATGCCAAGAATGGTAACCATTTCTGGTGGTAATCATGGCCAAGATAATAAGAATGGACATTTTAAGAAGAAGGTTCAACAATGACGTGAAGACGTCGGCCAAAGACCCGCTTCAAAGGAAGAAGAAACGCTCTCCTATCGGTTAGTATGTTTCAAATGCGACAAGAGGGACACATCCGTCCAAACAGCATGCGCAAATAATCCAAAGCGTGTTTTTAATTACGGAAAGAAAAGGTCACCTAGGCTTCGATTTTGTCGTATGGTGAAGTCAAGTCCAATTGGGATAGTGATGCTAAAGGATGTCCCGCATGAGCCAAAGCCGTAGGTAGTTTAAGAGAGGCGTTTTTTTTCTCGTGACGAGGAACCCGAATAAAATTATCACGGGTAAGTTAATCATAAGTCATTACGAAGTATATACCGTGTTAGATACCGCCTACTCACTCTTTTATTTCACCTAGTTGTTCAAATGTTTGTACTTAACTCCAGGAGAAGTTAAACTTTGATTTATCTATTGAAACTCCATTGGGAGAAACCTTCGTTACCTCGACTGTTTATAAATCTTGTTTGATTCAAATCGACACTTTCACGTTACGTGTCAATCTTATCTCTTTGAAAATACTTGCCTTTGATGTGGGTTTTTTTTTTGAAACGATTGGTTAACTACTCATCATGTTTTTCGTAAGGTTGTTAGCTTTCATATTCCTAACCAACCTATTATGCGAATTCAAGCAACCAAACCACTAAATTCAATTATTGTCATATCAAGCCATAAGTAAAGAGCCCCGATCCTTTTGTTGATGACTTCCTTGTGTGGAATGCACCGAAGCCAGACTTTCTGTAGGCGACGTCGTGAATGACGATGACAAGTTGATAGGTATCATTGTGAGGTGCTATCTAGGTTAAGGGATAAAAGTCACAGTTGGTATCAATGTGACGTACTATCCAAGTCTTGGATGAGAGTAACAGTTTTGAATAATATTTCTATCATTAATAAATCTCTTAACGTATTCCTGAAGACTTCTTAGCCTACCCTTCGAGCATAAAATTGAATTTTGTATTGACCCCGGTACAAAACCCATTTCTTAAACCCTCAAAATATTTCTTCAACCAAAACGAACGTATAATGCGCCAAAGATGTTGACTTGAGCTATTGAAGATTACGATCGTACCATTCAATATCATCGTGGAAGAGCGAACGTGGTAGCTGACGTGTTGAGTAAAAGATCGTATGCGTTTACAAGTGCGATGTTGTTAACACAAAGACTCATTTCGTATAACTTGTAAATGATGAAGATAGAGTTAAAGACTCTAGGGACCTACGTGAAGATAACGAATATACGAGTAAAATCGACTTTAATCGATAAAGTTAAAGACACTCAAGCTACATACCCGAATCTGATGAATGTGAAGAACAAGGTTCAAGAGGCGTTATTCTGAAGCGAGGAGTCTTTGAGAGAGAAATCTCAACCCTCGATTTAATTGGCCCATTTGAAATCCTCGATGAAGTAGGAACGTGGCCTATAGACTCGCTTTTACCGCCAAGTATGTTGCGTGTTCGTAACCTTTTTTTACGTATTGATGTTACGTAAATATGTGGATGACCAAACCACATTATTAATTTAGAATCGGACGAGATAATGGATGATTTAACGTATGAGATCTCGTGTTAAAATCTTGGATAAGAAGAATCGTATCCAACACTCAAGGGTTATACCTCAAGAGTTAGAATCAAATAAAGTCAAGGTATCTCACCTGCTCGGCTAAGATACCAGTGCACGCACGTAAATTTCGAGAGGCGAAAATTCCATAAGGAGGGAGATTGTGAAACCCCATATTTTATGAATAAAGAATTAATTTTCTCGAAATAATTTTTTTTATATTATGGTGTGAATTTGAGATAATGTTATAGTTGTGGGTAATATTTCTAAATTTTGCAAAGTATGCAAGTTGTCATATTATATTCGATTGGTCGGGGAATATTCGTTTTAAACAGGAAATATTCGTACGACGGCACAATCATTGGTGGACCCCACAACGGAATTATTGTCGGATTGAGAAAACGACAAAATAATTTATTGAAAATAACGGCGAAGTTTTTACTGATTGATCTTGTTGAACTACTTTAGTAAAAGTGCAATAATACGCGTTGTTGCAAGAGTAGCACAGTATTGATTATTGATATTTATGTGAGAAGTCACTCGCTTTTGTTCAATTATTGCTACAATAGTTCTTTGCATAGTATCTCACATTATTTGATTCAATTATTGTTGATTTAGAAGTTTTGTTTTATTCACGTAATAAAATAGAAACATCTTTTATAAAAAAATGTAATACTTTATTAAAGTTATTCTATAAATAGAATATATTATATTCTATTATGCATAGTTGTGACGCCCCCAAAATAGGTCCATTCCACCCATAACCAAAGCATTATATCAAATTAACCCTTATTAATTTAGAATAATGAATAAAGGAAAATTCAATTTTATTTATAATAAGTTGGGGTCTTACAACCTCCCCTCCTTATGAAATTTCATCCTTGAAATTGACTTGCGTACCTGGTGTATCGAAAAGATGAAGATACCTCGCTTACATTTCTGTTTTCAACTCCCAGGTCATTTCCTCAATAGCATGGTTTCTCCACAAAACTTTAACTTGTGGTATGACCTTCGTACGTAGCACATGCTTCTTCCTATCCAAAATCTTGATAGGTACCTCCTCGTATGTTAAGTCTTCTACTATCTCGTGCGGTTCTAACTCAATAATGTGGTTGAATCGTCCACATATTTACGTAACATCGATAAGTGAAAAACGTTATGAACACGCGTCATACTTGGCGGTGAAACGAGTCTATAGGCCACAGTTCCTATTCAATCGAGAATTTCAAATGGATTAATAAATCGAAGGTTTGAGCTTTCCTCACCTCACCGATTCTCGCTTTTTGGAATAACAACTTCTTGCACCTCCTTCTTCAAATTCATCAGCTCCGGTGTGTAGCTTGAACAACTTTAACTTTATCGATTATACTCGTATATCATCACGTGGGTACCTAGAGTTTTCATCTCCATCTCTATTATTTATAAATTATACGAAATTAGTCTTTGACAATATCGTATTCGTACTTGTATACGATCTTCTACTCAACACATCAGCTACCACGTTCGCTTTTCCAGGATGGCATGGTCAGAACATGTGCTGAAATGAGTCTCCTCTTGAGTTCTTCAAAGCTCTTTCCACATTCCTCGTTTCATTCGAATTTTGTATCTCTACGAGTCAGCTGCGTTAATGGACTAGCGATTTGAGAAAATCTTTCCACGAATCTCCGATAATAACCAACTAAGCCTAGAAAGCTACGTATTTCGATTCTTCGACTTAGGTTGCTCTCAATTGTGACTCATATCCCAATCTTGGATAGCACGTCACAATGACACCTATCGATTTACTTCTGCACGAATATGGCGTCCCCTACGAAGAGTCTGGCTTCGGTGTATTCCACAAAGGAAGTCACCATATAAAGGCTCGGTACTAACTCTTGTACTTGGGTTTTAACTCACGAAATTCAATAGGAGCCATTCGATATGAGATTTTAGAAATGGGTTTTGTCTCGGGATTCAAAGTCGATACAAAATTTAATATCGAGCTTTGGGAGTAAGCGAAGAAATTCCTCGTGAAATACGTCGGAAAAATCAATAACAACAGAATATTATTCAAATCGACGTGTCTTTATTCAAATCCATAACATGGACTAAGAAAACTTGACATCCGTAATAAACGAATGACTTCATGGCTTGATATAAAATGTTTGACTACTGATGGTTTGATTGCTTGAATTGAATAACGAGTTGCTTAGGAATATGAAAACTAATAACCTTACGAAAGCAATCAATTTGGCATGATGAGTAGTTAACCAATCAATCTCTAAAATCACATCAAAAGCAAGTATCTTTAAAGAGATAAGATCAACAGGTAATGTGATAGTGTCAACCTGAATCAAGCAAGATTTCTAAATAACGGATGTAATAAAAGTTTCTCCTAACGAAGTCTCCAATAATAGGTCAAAGTCTATTTTCTCCGTAGTCAAGTTCAAACGTTGAAGCGCAAAGCAAGAAGAGATAAAAGAATGGGTAGAATCGGTATCTAGTAAGGTATAAACTTCGCAAGAATTATAATTAACTAACCTGTTTAAACTCATTCGGGTTCTCGATTTTGACCGGCCCACGCGACAAACGCTCTTCTAGAACAGCTTGACTTTGACTTTTCCGAGACATCCTTGGAATCACCACTTCCGCTAAACTTGGTTTCGCTTATAGTACAATCTCGGCGATGTGGCCTTCCTTTCCACAACATAACATACCTTGGATTGTTGTGGGATGGTTTGGTGATATGTCCCTCCTTCCCGCATTTTGTAACATCTAACTGGCGGTCGTTCTCCTCCTCTAAAGCATTTGTTGTTGGTCTTTGGTGCTCTTTATTGATGTCTTCCGTCATTGTTGAATCTTCTCTTTCGAAATTTCCACTTGAGTCACCTTTCCTATTATCATGTCCACGATTACCACACGTGTGGTTACCGCTTTGTCCATATTCTTTCCTCCTCATTTGGTTATCATCTTTCCGATGACTACCACAGTTGTGGTCCCTCGGTTGAGTATACTCACTATATCGCTCTCGATAATCGAGCCTCATTGACAACATCCTAATACGAGAAAACTTATGAGAAATGAGGTATTGGCCAATTTGAGTTTTAGACCCTCGAAACATATCGCGTCATCGTTCCTCATTTTCCACCAAATGAGGTGCAAACCTGGACAACTCATGAACTTAAACCCGTCTTGAGACACCGCCGTCATGTTACTCTGCTCCAGTCTAATAAACTCCACTTCCTTCATATGACGAATACTTTCAGGGAAGTACTTGTCATTGAACAGTTTCTGAAATATTTCCCAAGACATGTTAAGTGCATCTGGCTGGGTACGCTTCACAGATTCCCACCAGTAATCTGCTTCACCACGAAACATAAAGGTGGCGAATGGAACCTTCTGTTCCTCCGTGCATCCCAAGACATCAAATACCTTGGTAATTTGCTTGACCCACGTTTCTGCCTTGATCGGATCCGGCTTTTCATGGAAATTTGGTGGTCCCAACTCTTTGAATTGTTTGGCCGTGACAAACCGCTAGCATTCTTATCATTTCCACCAGTGTTTTGTACACGAGTCTCCTCGTTCGATTTTGCATGAACCGCAAAAAGCTCCTAAACATTCCATCGTTCATCGTTTGCTCTAGTAGTGTTGTTTACGGGAGGAACATTGCCGGCTGTTGCGTTCTCCTCGTTGGTGAGTCTGGGCGTCTCCACTGGTCTCATTTACTCCACTGTTAATATTCTCGATCGACATTCTCAAATCTCATCATAAAACAAGGGTTAATTAAAAAAATTAACATGTCACATAATATCCTTATATTATGACTTGACCAACAAATAAGCTTAGGTAAGACACACTAGTGAATGATTTACTCGTCTCTCCCCTCCTAGTTCTATTCTCCGATCTCCGCCAGAGATCATATCCCTAAGCTCTGATACCAACTGTGACGCCCCCAAAATAGGTCCATTCCACCCATAACCAAAGCATTATATCAAATTAACCCTTATTAATTTAGAATAATGAATAAAGGAAAATTCAATTTTATTTATAATAAGTTGGGGTCTTACAATAGTGTTTTGCATAGTAAAATCTTTTTATATAAAACAGAATATTTTATTAAAGTTATTCTATAAATAGAATATATTATATTTTATTATGCATAGTGTTTTTGCATAGTGCCAGCGTAGTATTTGCGTAGTAAAAATCTTTTTATATAAATAGAATATATTATATTTTATTTAAAAGATTTTTCTTTAAATATCAGACCGTCGATTAAAAGTAAATCAATCTGGACCGTTCATGGATTAGTTACTATGCATTCCATTTTCCTATAAATAGAAGCTCATTCCTTCATTATTTTCTTACGAATTCACTAAACTATAGAGAGAAACTATAGAGAGAGACTATAGAGAGATAGAAGAAAAGTTTTCTGCTACTTCACTACTCTTATATCAAGTATTATTTTACGGTAAGGGATATTATTCTTTTGTATTCAAGAAGAGAACTTCTATTATTTCATTTGTTTATTGTTCTATTGGAATAACCTGTATACGCGGGCTACCCTATACTTGGTGACATTCTTCTATTATTCTGTCTTTATTATTCGTTTAATATATCACATCATGCTTTATCTGTTGGACTCGGTTCCATTTTTATTATTCCGTCTTTATTATTTTATCTAATATCACAATACATCTTATCTGGCGGACTTGGTTCCATCATTTATTATTCTGTTGGAACATCCTGCCGGTTGTAATTTCACGACCGGTTCCGTTATTATTATTCTGTTGAAATAACTGCCTGCGCAAGTCTGCGCATGCATGGTGATATCTTTTGTTATTCCATTCGGTATTATACTCAGTTGATTAAAATTTTGACTTCTATACTCCATGAAATTAGTGTAATATCCTTGATATTTACGTTTCATCCAATATCTTTTCGTGGAAATATTCTTACGAGCATTCTTGAATTTTACTCCACAAAGCGAAGCACTATGTTGACAATTTGGACGTTATTGGTTCTGGGACAAATTAATTCTTGAACTTGTTTTTATTGAATTCTTATATCATTGTCATCATCCTCATGTTTATATTATGTTGAAAGTCATCTCGTGGCACATGAAGTGCATAGATGGACTTGGTATGATTATGACCAGGATTATTCGGTATAATCATGGCCGTAATGTTACAAATGATGTGGAAAAAGTCCTCGTTGGCTCGTAGTGCATTGATGAACGCTTTTTGGTATGATTATGGCTATGGATTCTCTTCTTCCAAGTGCAAAGATGAATTGTTTTATGGCATGATCGTCGGATCAGTTGATGAAAACACGATTATCTTTGGCCGTAGAGCATGGATAATTCGTGGTCGTGATACTAAAGAATATCCTTGGCCCAGAGTAGTGGGGGATGATTTCATGATGTGGATTATTTATTAAGTTTGAGTCTCAAATGATAACAAAGATGATGAAAACCTTTTAAATCATAAAAATAGTAGATTTTATTTTCTACTCGACTCTTTTAATGGATTGCTTGTTCACTGCATTAAACTTGATGTCTATTATACTTTATCGGTTTAACATTGTTGGGGACTAATGATAAATTATTCTGCATTATCTTAGTCATAATATTTCTTCTTTGGGCTAGTTGAGCTCACCTTTTCTTTCACTATTCTCTTCGTAAAATGAGAATATAAATTTGGGACGAGTCGGGGAACGGAGTGATGGTCCGCAGGATAGCATTAGTAGTCCTCACTATTTTGTGAAATAGTGTGATAATAATTGTAATGAGGACTCCTTTTGAGTTTGTATAATCTCTAGTAGACAATAATTGTATTCAAACTCACGGTTTATGTTTTTGTCGTATTGTATACGACATACCAGTTGTATTAGTAAGTTGTATTTGAATTACATACTATGTATCCGGCGACCCAAGATGGGTGATGTATACCTAATTTTGGGGCGCCACAACAAGAATACGGCGTGGTTGCATAGTAGCACACCAGTATTGATTATTGATGCTTACGTGAGTAAGTCACTCAAAGATTGTTCAATTATTATTACGATAATTCTTTATATAGTATTTTGCATAGTAAAATCTTTTATATAAAAATGTAAATACTTTTATAAAGCTATTTGTTTTATTAGACAATAATTAGAATATATTATATTTTATTATGCATAAGTGTTGCATAGTGCCTGCATAGTGTTTTGATTGTAAAATCTTTTTATATAAAATGTAATACTTTTATAAAGTTATTTATTTTATTAGACAATAATTAGAATATATTATATTTTATTATGAATAGTGTTGCATAGTGTTCTGTGATAGTATTTTTATATAGTAAAAAATTTTTATATAAAATGAATACTTTTATAAAGTTATTCGCTTTATTAGATTATAAATAGAATATATTATATTTTATTTAAAAGATTTTGTTTTAAATCTGGACCGTCTGCTTAAAGTAAATCAATCTGGACTGCTTCATGAATTAGTTACTATCTACGATCCATTCTTCATAAATAAAGCTCATTCCTTCATTATTTCTTATGAATTCACCGAAACTCTGTAGAAGAGAAACTATAGAGAAAGAAGAAAAGTGTTCTCTACTTCACTTACTTACATATCCAAAGATTTTCTTTTTCTAAGGTAGGGGTATTATTTCTTTTGTATTCACGTGAAGAGAACTTCATTATTCCATTCTTTATTATTCTACGTTGGAATAACTCAGATATCTGCTGGCTACCCTATATTTGGTGAAATTCTTCTATTATTCCATTCTTTATCATTATGTTGGAATAACCTGTCTATGCGAAGTACCACATGCATGGTGATTTCTGTTATTATTCCGTTCTTTATTATTCTATCTCGTCTTTACATTTACACAGTTACATTCTTTATTAATGCTGTTGGAACATCCTCGTCTGCGCTTTTACGCATGACACGGTTCCATTATTTATCATTCTGTTGGAACATCACATGCGTAAGTTTCTGCGCACGACCGTTCCGTTATTTATTATTCTCGTTGGAATAACTCATGCATGCGATTATCGCGTGCGCCTCGTAATTTCTTTTGTTATTCCATTCTTTATTATACTCAGTTGGTTGAAGTTTTGACTTCTATACTCCATGAAATTAGTGGAATATCCTTGATATTTGCGCTTCATCCAGTATCTTTTCATGAAAATATTCTTCTGAGCATTCTTGAATTTTACTCCACAAAGTAGTATCATGTTGACAATTTAGACGTTATTGAGTTCAGGATGAATTAACTTATAAATCTTTAAAATTTATTCTTGAACTTATTTTATTGAATTGTCATCATCCTCATGTTTATAATATGTTGAAAGTCATCAGCGACCACACGTAGTGCATAGATGGACTTGATATGATTATGACCGGGGATTATTCTGGTATAATCATGGCGTATTTGTAATGTTACAAATGATGTGGTAAAAATCCTTATTGGTCGTAGTGCATTGATGGATGATTGTTGGCATGATCATGACCATTAATGAATACATGAATATCCTTGGCCGTGAGTCATGGATAATTTATGGTCGTGATACTAAAGAATATCCTCGGCCAGTAGTGCGAGGGTGATTCAATGATGTGGATTATTTATTAAAATGAGTCTCGTGATAAAAGTGATGAAAAACCTTTTAAATCATAAAAGATAGTAGATTTTATTTTCTACTCGACTCTTTTAATGGATTGCTTGTTCCGCTGCAGTTAAACTTGATGTTTGTTATATTGTATCAGTTTAACACTATTGAAGACTAAAGATAATTTATTCTGCTTTATCTTAGTCATAATATTTCTTACTAGGCTAGTTGAGCTCACCCTTTCTTTCATTGTTCTCTTCAGGAAATAAAAACGTAGCAGGGACTAGTCGGAGAACGGAGTGACGGTCCAGAGGATAGCATTAGTATTCCTCACTATTCTGTGAAATAATGTGTTAATAAATGTATTGAGGATTTATTTTGAGTTTTAATGATGTCTAGAAGACAATGTTTGTATTAAAACTCATAGCTCATGTTGTATATTTAAGATTGTATTTGAATTTTGTACCATGTATTTGACGACTCAAGATGGGTGATGTATACCTATTTTGGGGGCGTCACACTTGGACTTTACCAGTCAAATCCAGGTTTGGATCAATGGAAAACAGCCAAAAAAGTTTTACGCTACTTACAGGGTACTAAGGATATTATGCTTACATTTAGAAAAACAGATAACCTTGAAGTTGTTGGTTATTATGATTCTGATTTTGCTAAGTGTAAAGATGAAAAGAAATCCACATCAGGGTACATCTTTATGCTTTCAGGAGGCCCTATTTCGTGGAGAACTCATAAGTAGGAGTTAACTACCATTTCCACGATAATGGCAGAATATGTGGCTTGTTATCTGCTACTTATCACGCCATATTATAAAGGAATCTTATTTCAAGACTTAAGGTTGCAGATTCCATTTCAAGGCCATTGAAAGTATTTTGTGATAATAATTATGCTGAGTAGTTTTTCCAACAACACCATTTCGAGTCGTGCTGGACTATACATCGACACTAAGTACTTATTTGTCAGGAAAAGAGTTGAAGATCAAAACGTTGTCATTAATTATATTAGTACGCATGATATGTTAGCGGATCCACTTACGAAAGGCTTACTACACAAGCTCTTTTTAGAGCATATTGCATGTATGGGTTTAACTGATAGTCTTAATTAATGAGTTATTTTGATGTAAGACAATAATTTTGAGCTCGTTGTTTTGAACTTCACATTATGTTTATGGTTTGCTATTCTCTTTATTGTGCACACTTGAGAATTTATGAGTAAACAATTATGTTTTGGACCATATGAATGAGTTTAATTTATTACCACTTATGTAAACTCTATTCATACTTGTTATGCTTAATGTTAATCTTTATTTTAATAAAAGTACTAATTGTGTAACTAATGAGGATCTTGTGTTAACAATGACACAAAGATTGTATTAATTCGCATTGATGGTTTTATTTGAACAAGATGTAGATATTAAATTAATACTTGACCAAATTAATGATCGTAAGTGTTATGTTTTGTATATAAATAGTATTTCGGCCAAGTGGGAGATTAATGTTAGAATATTTTTTATCCTTACGTGGCCTCTACTATTTATGGAATTAGCATTACAGGCCCTAGAGTTTTATAATCTTGATGGGCGATTTTGACCCTTAATTATTCTATAAATAAAACAGTTAGAGTTTGACCCCAATTATCGTCTCAAGAATTTTATATACACGCCTATACATCTATCCTAAGATTGAGAGAGGCAATTAAAAACTTTCACCTTTAAGCATAGCGAAAGCCTGATACACACAAAATGTCTTCTCTTAATTCATGTAATTATCTAATTGATTAATTGATTTTATTCTATGCAATAACACGTTCCTGTATAATTTATTCAACCCATACAATTCACAAAACTCAGCAAAAATCTATACCATTATCTAGAACACCAATATTCGAAAAAGTAGGTAGCCAAATTTGTTAACACAAAGAAATTTGGAACAATTTTTATAGCAATTCTCCATCTGGAGCTGTTATATATGGTGCATTTTGTGATTTTATATGTATGGCACCTTTGATCCTGGAGAACTAATTAACGTCTGATTGATAGATGAGGAGGAGGGCGGAAATTTTGATCCAACACTTGAGCTTTAAAAAAAGGTAATAACACCGTCGTGGGCGGCGGCGCTGAAGGTAAGAAAATAAGTTACCCGACCAGGCAATCCACAGTTTCCGTACTTGGGAGCATTATTAGGAAGTGTGGTGTGTGAACACTGCTCATACGTCCCTCCAGCATGATCGCGCGTGGCTTCCAATTTCCAAAGCGGATTATAAAATTGCGGGAATTTTGAGTGGGCCATTTTGTTTGACTAACAATTGACTTTCCCTAATTAATTAACCATCGGCCGTTAAATATATGAACTCGCACATTTCAGTTTTCAAACTTTCCTTCAGTAACTCACCTCACCGCAACATTAAAGTTAAGAGTGATACTAAATAGATAGAGATCGGCAGATAATTTTCCGGCAAAAAATTACAGTAAAATTTAAAGCTCCGATCGGGATGGGTGTGGACCATCGTGAGCTTTGTCTGGTGGATCCCAACACCGTTTTACAATAAATTTATGAACACAAGATCTCCAATTTCGATACAGGTTGGCTATTTTCCACCAAGCTCGGTCTTTTTGGCTCCATTTTGTTTCCCCCACTTACAGTTGTTTTAATGTGCGCACTCAGTTCATATATCAACATGTTTATTTCTTGCTACTATTTCTCTCTCTCTCTCTCCCCCCCTCACCCCACCCCACCCCACCCCATTTGATTAGGGTTTATTTGTGAGTTTTGTATACTCTGCAGCCTGTACTTTTTTTTTCCCTTCCAAATAATGTGCTAATTTTGTGGTTTTAATTGTGATATTTGACTGTGAATTTATTAATTGGAGGTTCTGACTATGAAAATTATTGCTGTATTTATTTCTTTGTCAATTGACTGAAGTGTTAGAGTGGGAATTCAGTAATGGGCCAGGCTCTTATGTTCGCTTTGCTGCTGTTTCCGCTGCTTATTGGGGTCGGTATGTATAAATATTTACTCTACAATCTTCTGTTTTTGTTTAAGGTACCATTCTTTATCAAGAGAACTCTAAAAATCATTTTATGTATGACGAGATAATCCTTTCAGAACCTAATGGTGCGTTTGGATTGAAGGAATGTAATGGAGATTGGAATGATTCATTCCATTCTAGTTGAAATGAGTTATTTGCTCTCCCTCTCCTAACAAACTACTCATAAGGCTTTGGGCATGAAATCTTGGGCAAGAATGTTAAATTTCAGTCGAAAATAGCAAAAATAAATAAATAATGGACCAAACACAATTTTTTTCATTCCATAGGAATGAGTCATTCCATTCTCACCTTTATTACTTCAATCCGAACGCAACATAAGTGAAAAGCATCACTATAGTTTATCCTTGATTCACCAATAAAAAGAGTTGGAAGTGAAAGTCTTTCTTTGAAACATATACTCTCGAGAATCTTGAATTACATGTGGCTTCAATATGAGTATATTACATTCCCCTTTACATTTTCTCTCTTCATATTATTTTGCTAAAAACTGCCGAGGTTCCTTTTGCTTCTCAAGACAATTTAGTTTTTATTTTTATCTGCACTTCTTTTTACATCTGGTGTACAGTTCAAAATTTAGGCAAGACGGTCTAATCATGTCTTTAATGTAGCTATTATCTATGAACATATACTAGTCTCTGCTAATGGAGTATATGCTTTCTTTTCCCAGCTTGTACCACAACAAATGCATCTCCTACCGGAAAAGATTTTGAGCATTGTGAAAATACAGTCAAGCAGTGGGCATCTTCTTCCCTTCATTTAGATGTCAAAAATGATAAACATATACTTCAGGACTTGCTATTTTTCCTTCATGTCCCAAGAACAGGAGGGCGCACATATTTGTATTGGTAACATTTTTAGGATTAGATGCAAATGTTCCTTTTTGGCCTTTTCAATTTTTAAATATTTATATTAAAAATCATATGAAGGGCATAAAAACTCATTATATATATAATATATGGTATTTATAGTTTCTTGAAAAAGCTGTACACTAGCTCTCTTGAATGCCCTCGTTCCTATGATAAGCTGCGGTTCAATCCCAGGTAATATATTTTCGTTCTTGTATTATTTTATCATGTATATTACTATTGTTGTTGTTATTGTTATTATTATTGTGTATATATAATTGTGTTTTTATGTTGGTTGTCAAACTCTTAAACTAGATTGACTCATTGATCTACTACATGGTCTGCTGAATGAAGACACATGGCGATCATCCATGGGTCTCATGTTGGTGAATTATCTTAACTTACAAAGTTCTGACTTCTGAAACCATATGGTTTTCCCTTCTTTATGAACTTGCTCTTCAGATCATCTACTAAAGTAGCCAGACCATGGACGTTTTAGCTTTCCTTCAAATAAGATGGGGTGCTTGCTTGAGGTGTACTTTGATGTAAATCGTATATGGTTCTTAAAAGCAAGATAACACAGAAAAGAATTAAATATGCAATGGAGAAAGAAAGTGAAAGAGAAAGGGAACAAATTCTAAGCCGGACATTCTATAAGGGAGAGTGACATTATATGGTCTATTATGGGTGCAAGTTTTCAGGAAACCCTACTTTTTTTTTCTTTTAACCACGAAAAGGGTAGGCTTTGACCGGACCCAAAATACACATAAACTTTTCAAGGGATTTTCTCTAGGAAGACTAGGATTTCTTATGCCTATAAATACCCCCTCACGGATATCATTTGAGGGGTCCCAAAATTCCAGAATCAGTGCTTTTTCATTTTGCCTCTCCCAATGCTTGGAAGCTTGCCCTAATTTCACCCTCTCCTAATCATCAATTGCTAATCCTTGTTTATTCTCAACTCTCCAGCATCAAACCCTAACCCTAACCCTAATTTGGTGAATGAAGATTTCTATGCTTAACTTGCACTTTGTCTCTTGGCCTCCTTAGCTGCCATAGCAGTACTTTATTGTTTTCATCTTTAATACTTTATTCTTAACACGAAACTGATGGGTAACTATTCGTTTTTACACTTTGGAGGTGAACAAAAATTGACATTAGTTAGTAGCATTATTGTGGTAGCTATGTTCATTATTTTCCTTAATAAATTAATTCTGATAGTTACTATTAATTGTTCTGTTAAGGACCTTTCTAATTCGATTATTTTTTGTACTGCAGCAAGAATGATTGCAGGTTATTGGCTAGTCATGATGACTATAGCATGATGTCCAAACTTCCAAGGGATAGAACTTCAGTGGTGACGATACTTAGGAACCCAATTGACCGTATTTTTAGCACTTACGAATTCTCGGTAGAGGTAGCTGCTAGGTTTTTGATTCATCCTAACTTAACGTCTGCCACAAGAGTATCTGGACGCGTACGTTCAAAGACAAATGGAATAAGCACGCTGGATATTTGGCCGTGGAAGTATTTGGTTCCTTGGATGAGAGAGGATCTATTTACTCGGGTATGTTTGTTTAGAACTTTTCATTGTTTTTACCTAATTAATTATTTTTTACTACGTACTGATGCTGTTTGGTGTTACGCTATCTCCCGATATTCATTAATATTGTACTTGTATTCATAGAAAGGAAAGAAGTCTTCCTCCAAGAAGAAAAGACGAATAAGGATCTCAGAAAATGATAGTATATATTGTTTTCTTCTCTTTTATTACTTTTGAAAATACTCCATCTAATGTATATTTTTTTAACTAATTCCTTGGATTTATTGGGGGGCCAAGAAAGATGAAAGCTTGAAAGTCTATCAAAATTCTGCAAGCGCAGTGTTAAATGCTTGATTTCCATGAGCTATGGAGTTCATGACTTTATTAGAATGATTCAGAGTCTTAACTTTAATTTCAGCTGGTATCCTCTGTAATTCAATTCAGTAACCTACAATATAGATTTATAATTTGGTCCTGTGTAGATTGTCCTTGGATCCCAAGCTAATCTCAGATAACTAAGTATAATAAGAGGTAGAATCAGTTCCAATCTTATCTAATCTAGACTTTCACTATTCTTGAATAATGAAAAACATGAGTGCTACAAATGTTGATAAATATTTACATTTTTTTAGATATTCAAATGTATTTCCAAGGCTAGCTTCTTAGGTCCTTTATGTCTTGATTTAGAAGTTCAAGCGATGAGGAACGGGATTAGTATTTTGTTTCCATGGGTAGACACTGCCACACTGGTTGCATGATCTATTTCTTTATTTGCATAATCTCTATCAATCAACGGGTCTCTTATTGCTCCAATTACATTGCTTGTATTTATGTAGAAATACTTTTATTGCAATATACATTAGTGGTGCTTACTGCATTTTTATACCTGATGAGTCTTTTTTGAATTCTAATGGACAGAGAGAATCCAGAAAGCATAAGATCTCTGCTTATACTAAAAGTAATGACTCATACAATATGAAGGACATTGTAATGCCATTACTTGAATACATTCATGACCCGATAGCTCTGGACATCATTCACAATGGAGCCACATTCCAGGTATCATAGCATATGCCTGTATTTGCAGGCAAGACAGACCGCATGTTTCAGTTTCTAGCTTAAGTTACCAAGTATTATGGGCTATATGTGTACAGAAGCATGGAAGCAATGGTATGCGTTGAGTCTCCTTGATTAATTCTCGTTCATAGGTACAATAAATATCATAATAATGTGCTTAGGGGCACAAACTCATGATGAATTTCTTATAGTAATGAAAGTGGTAAAGCCAAATTTTATCTTAGAGATAAGAAAGATGGTAATAATTCTGTGTATTTTATTTTTTTTCTTTGTTTTGTTGCTTCGCAAACATCTTAGGATTGAATAAAAGCACGGTGTTGGAGCATATTGTTGCGTCTCAAATTCAAATTTGGGATTCGACATTTGACCCAACATGGAAACTATTTTTGCGGTGACATGAAGGAAAGTGAAGATGAGGTTTAGTGGTGGTAGTGGAGAGTTGAATCCAATAGATGAACCTCTTATATTATTTGGGCTATTATGTTTTAAGCCTAGCTATATATTTCCTTCATCCCACAAAAGATGTCTAAAGTACAAAAAATTGTCACTCGAAAGATGTTTAAAGTACACAATTTAAGTTCAAAATATTATATAAAGACTATTTTACCCTCAAAAGTATTTAAGTAGTGTCCACTCCTTTTTAAAAGGAGTGGACACTTCTTTACTTTGATATTTCTTAAGTAGTGTGAAAGTTGAACTTAATACATCTTTTGTGGAATGGAGTGTGTATATATTATTATAGTTTGGGTTTTTGCATTATTGTTTTTTTGATTTAGTAGCCGCCTTCAGAGAGAGAAACTGTTTGGGTTTATTGGGGTTTTGGGTGTGACTTGTCAAAATTCTCTTCGCTAATCGGATTTTCACATTCAAATTAGTGAATATCTTCTTTCTTTTGCCCATGATTTTTTCTAATTTGGGTTCTATATGTAAATGTTGTGTTCTTGTATTTCATTTTCTTCGTTGATTATGTGATTGATATACAGTAAAACCTCTATTTAGTCAATAGTGTTGGGACCAAATTAATTTTATTCCTATACGGAGGTTATAACTAAATAAAGATGTAGTTATAAAAATTATTATTTGACTTGGTTTTCTTTAGTGCAAGTGGTATAGAGATAAAGCATGCACTACATTAATAACCAATTAATAGAGTATGTCAAATTGAAGGTATACACATTGATAAAAGAGATGGACATAATTTCAGAAAATTGTACATATATCTATATTTATGTAGTGTTAGGAATGTGCAAAGTCAGCTCAAAAGTTTAAAATCTTGTATTTTCATTAATATTTTTCTCTCGATATAAATTCTATATACCTTTAATGAAACCCAACATATTTTTGGCAATATGTAGATAATTATTACTATATGGGCAAGTTTCTTAAGAAGGGAACTAAAAGAATTATAACTTATTACAATATGGAGTTTATTACTATTTATAACTGGCCTAAGTTGGGACCAAATTTTTTTATTACTATATGGAGGTTATTCCTATATAAAGTATTACTAAATAGAGGTTTTACTGTAGTTTGTTGTAACACTGGTTATCAAAATCGTGTCATACGTATCTTACGATATGATACCATGCACATGCAATTTAACACAATATTTCAGGTGTATTAAAAGTGGCATTGTATCTATCGCATGTGTCGGTTATGATTTATGATTTGCGATTTGCGGTACTCTTTTAAGTTAGCAACAAACCTAAATTACTTTTATGGAGATCCAAAAGGGTTCAAACATGACTTGAAGCCTTTTACCATTTCAACATGAGAGGTTTTTCTATGTTTACACATTCTATCTCTGATGAGCCTTAAAGACACTTTTTAGGTTTTCTTATCTTCGTCAACAAAATGTCGTTCTTCTTCTCATGCCATTTTTTACACAAAGAAACATAAATAGTACATAGTTTTAGAATCTTACACTTGATAATTTTGGGTATTCTCTGTGGGTTTTATAGTTCAAGGTGAAGTGGATTTTATTTTTTCTCTTAATACTTTATAAGTAATACTAAATAATATTGAATATTAATTAATACTCCACTTTAAAGGGCGTTTCTAAGTGTTCTGCGTAGAGTTTTTTTTTTGCGGGGTTTGGGGTGGGGGGAACTCATCATCTGAAATATCGAGCTTGTCAGTTGGATTTTGCATCCCTAAACTTTTGTCATAGGGCACACTTCATGAGTCTGGTGCCTTGTCTTTTTGGATTATGAATCTCGCTTTGGGCCGTGTGATGTTCGTAGGTTGAAACATTCTGGCAATGCGCACTCAGTCAGGTCATTAGATACATATGTGTCCTCCTTTTATGCTCACACGTTGCTTTAGAATATTATGTCCTTTTTGGAGTGTCTTTGGGCACCAGTAATTGGAGCTTTTCAGGAGGTAGCTATTTCAGATGTCCATAGGGACTGGGGGACTGTATTTTGTTAAGCACATATATTTTCCGCAACTTTTGGTGGACTGTTTTTTGACCTCTGATGTTTCTTTCTTCTTCATAATAAAATACTTCTTTTATATTCTAAAAGAATAACATTAAGCCAGGTTTATTTTTTCGCGGACCATTGTATCATTTTAAGGGCCAAATACCGAAATTACAAGTGTTTTCACTGTTTGGCTAACTGATACTATAAATAGGTTGCAGGATTGACAAATAACTCTAATTTAGGGGAATCACATAAAGTGCGCCATTGTGTAATAAAGTATCAGATTCTTGGTGAATACGTGCTTGAAGTTGCTAAGGTAATCATATGAGATTATGTACCTGTTGATAAATATGGATTATAATTGTCACTCTGATTCTCTTAAATATCTATATGGCGGCAAACTTAATAGATACTTTTAATCTTGTAGAAGAGGTTGGACAATATGCTATATGTTGGACTCACTGAGAACCACAAAGAATCTGCCACAATGTTTGCAAATGTGGTTGGTGCGCAAGTGATTTCCCAGTTGATGGCATCAAGCTCAAGTACGGAGCTTGCGGCTAACAATGAATCAGGTATGTGTAGCTATGATTTTCTATTCGTCAGTTAAACTGGCATTTCAATTGGGCTTGTCCAATTCTAATTTTCATGGTACTCATTCCAAGCTATTAAACAGAATATTTCCTGATTTTCATTGTACTCGTTCCAAATCGTCTTGTCCAATTCTGAATTCTTTCAGTTCGGACATGTATCTTTTTCCTGTGAAGGATAAACTGAAATGGTCAAACAAAATTTGTATAGTTTGTTCATTTTTGAAGGAATGAAAGGTTGAATGCAGTATATTTTGATCTTACAAAAGTCAAAATTATATGACAAGGAAACTAGTGTACACATGTAAGAGGGCTTAAATTTTTTTTGGGAGGATATGCTTGCTCTTACTATGCCAGTGATATGGAAAGAGGTTCTGGAGGTGTGCAGGAAACAGTTACATCAAGCTTAGATGTTCAATAAATTAGCATATGTTGTGCACACCAGCGGGTAGCTTGGAAAAAGGTCTTTGAGGTGTCTATTTTTTACTCTTCTATTGATATAGAGTGGGGCATATGAACTAGGGGTGGCAATAGTGTCGTGTTAGGAGAATTCGTTTCATGTCAAGTCATATGTATTACACTAAATCAGTCAACACTAACACGACCCGTTTAATTAATCGTGTTAAGATTCTCAACACCAACATTAACCTGTTTATTAATTGTGTAACGTGTCAACCAGTTTAGTAGACAAAGTAAAAAATTTAAATAAAAAATTACAACACAACTAATTTATTGAATAATAACATAATTTGTTCATAACAACAATATATATTTAACAAAATACTAGATAACGTGCTTAGAAAAGTAACTAAGAAAGCTAAAATTTAAAATTTTAAGGCAAATTATAATGTCATATTATATTTATTTCCCAAGTATTTTAAATAAATGGGCATAATTGTGTTAAACATGTCAACCCATTGATAACATGTGTCTAATGCATTTAAATTCCGTGTTAAAAGTGTCGTCCTATTTATGACCCCAAAACCGTTATGCTTTTTATGTAACACTTACCCTTGTATTATATGTCATGTTCGAGTCATGTAATAAATTGCTCCCCTAGTATGAGCAGTCTTTTGCATGCTTGACCTAAGATATACCATGGTAATATGGTGCATCGATAAATTCCTAAAGATTCTCTTCTCTCTTTTTAATTAATTTTTCGTCATCAAAGTGGATAGTGGGAAATAAGACCATAGCGGTAATAGGATAGTGCCTTCACTGAGACTGGAACCCTTTACAACTCCTATATAAGGGAGTCTTTGAGACCACTTGAGCTAGATGTTGCTAGTGATATATTCCCTAAGATTCTCATATGACCGTTACATTGGATTTAGTAGAGGATCATGCTGTGATGGTTGAAGGTTCAAAAAATTAGTAATAGTTACTCCGTTCATTCTCATATATAGTCAATCTTTCCTTCTTAATGTCTATAAAAAACGCTTTTCCAATATAAAAATCCAAGACTCATATATAGTCAATCTTTCCTTCTTAATGTCTATAAAAAACACTTTTCCAATATAAAAATCCAAGACTCGTTTATAAAGTTATTACTAGATTATGCTAGAATATTATGTAAAAGGAAGAAGAAAGAGAGAGAGGGAGTGTGTATGTCTTACTGATACCACACCCCAAATATAGACTTCAATGCTATCATTTACAACAGGAAAACCTTTTTCCAACTTACAATAAGAAAAGATTTCCAACTTAGAACAGAAAACAATATCTTCAGAGAGTTCATTACCTTTCGTGAATAAAGAAAATTATATTCAAAGTGCAAACTTGATAGAAGTCCTTTTTCTTACATTTAGAGAAAATGTACGAGGCCAAAGTTGGAATGTTTTACCATAGTAAATTACTGTGAGCGCATTTAATTCATCTATGTTTTACCATAGATGACGGCTTGACGCTGATTATTGCGCAAGTCCACTTATGAGGTGGACTGGAGACATTGATGATCGTTCAGGTAGTATTGATGGTCTTAGTATTGGTTTAACCTGACAGGTTGTCTGAAGAAAGTTGTCCTTGTGATTCTGACCCGGTTTTGACAGTATTTGCTGGTAAATAGATCAAAGTGGCAAAAAAGAAATGTTGTTGTGTAAAACTTTTCCAAACTGGACATGTTACAACTAACAATTACCAAATTCTATGTTGAGTTTGGGTAACATCTGTGCAGTGTAGTTTCTCATTTTTGATTTCAAGAGACATTTACTTGAAAGAATTATGAATTGCTTTACTCAAATGCAATTCTCTTTTTGCAGCACAACAAATAACTTCATTTCCAGATTCAGAGTCTGACACTTCACTTCACCAGGTAAAAGGGGCAATCCTTTCTCTTCATTGAGAAACAATGCTTGAGATACCTATCATATGTATCTCCAAAAAAAAGAAAATAGCTTCAGATATCTATCATAATTGCAATTTTGATGCATTAATATGCCTTTGTAACAGAATAGTAGCTCGTACCAAAAGGCAAACAAAATCTCTTTCACTGAAAAAGTTGAAGCCACAAAAGAAAATGTAAGCCACTTCTCACGGTGTTTTATCTGCCTATGTATTTGCTAATTTACAAACATTGTACCATTAAAGGTCTGACTAAGAGCCCTTTACTACCATATCAGATGACTCTGGAGAAACTTACAGAAGCTTATGAGACTTGTATTTCTAGCTTACGTAATTCCCAAGCACAACGACGGAATATGTCTTTGAATAGAATCTCCCCTGCAAACTTTACAAAGGAGGTACAATTTCTATCAAGTTCTTCATAAGCTAGTTAAGTTACTCAGTGAGTCGGTGTGTTGTTGATCTTCTATTCTTCTTCCACCGCATGTTGTGTGCAAATACATTTTTATATTTCTTGGCTTGATCATTTTTAGCTGCAAACATTTAAACAAACCTACAAAATGGGAATATTTTATGGGTTTTTAGCTCTGAAAGAATATTAGATGATATAAATTGACTCGTATGCAAACTTGATGCAGGTAGAATGGATATACTCTTTTTCTTTTTGTTTATTTTCTTTCTTCTTCTTTTTTGTGCGGGGGGTGGGGGGGTGTACAGTACCTATATATAGTTGATGTTTCTTCTCCGCATAACCAGCCATGAAAATATACTTTACTGATTGCTTTGGAAAGAATGGTACTCCTGTCCACATATGGATGTCATACCTTATTCGGCACAAAATTCCCTTCCTGTTAGTCTTGTAAATCAAATCAAATGTGATAGATGATGGGATCCACAATTTTTTTCTTTGTTTTGTAGTAGTATCAATACTTTAATCCATTTCAATGAAATTGTCTCGTAATTCTTTAAGTGACAAACATTTTGGGACATCCCGAGATGGAACGTATGATGCTTATTTTGGAATGAAAGTACATAATGTATATTCCAACAACATTTAGATTCTCAAAATCGTGTGATTAAGTATAATATTAAAAGGGGATTATGCACATAAGTGAGCTCAGTTACTATTTAGTGTGTTAGTTTTTCCTTGGGTTCTTTCTGAGCTAACCAGTAGTTTATGTATTGACTAATTTAGAGGTCCTGAGTTATTTTATTCTGGTTTAGTTTCTTGCTGGAATATGCTGATATGCATATGATCCCACTCGTTGTTAGAGGGATTATGGTGAATGGGTGTTTGTGGAGATACGATTAGTAAAGGATTTAGTTGGTCTGTCCCTGTTAACTCAGGCATTAGGGTGCTGAAACAAGTGGATTGAGTACAGATAAGATGTATATCTGTAGTATGATAAAGGGCTATATTTATAAATTTTAACTTTGTTTGAAAGTAGTTTATAGCACGTATGTAATTTATTTACTTTCTTTGTGGTTTTACATTTCAGTTTTTATTTTTATATTTTGGTTTAAAAGGTAAAAAAGAGGGGTTGGGGGAAAGGATATCTGGGAAGTTCAGTGCCAATATCAGTCTCACGCATTTGTGAATTGTGACTTGGTCTTGTATTGGGTGTTGAACTTCTAGATTGTATCATGTTCAGACACTTTTGATTGGAAGGTGGTACATGTTCGAACTACAATTGCTATATGTTCAATGATTAGATGTACTTCTTTACTTCCAGCCACCAATATTTTGAGCTTTGAAAATTTTCAGGCACGTTTGCATGTTCCTGAACTGGTTCTCCAGGAGATTGCATCACTTAACAGTCTAGACATGCAGCTCTATAAGCATGCTCAGGACATTTTTGCAAAGCAACATAAATGTATGCTGCAAAAGTTGGTTGCTTCTGTAAGTGCCCCTCAACCTCGACATAGATGTTTGTACGAGTGCTTGATATATCAAAGCAATATAGAACACGAGTTCTTAATAAACCTCCTCACTAATACAGCCAGTGTTTTTACAAATGAATTATAATTATGCTGTATGCCTCTCTATTCACATGTCATCCTGGCCTAGACTACTTGATTATATGTAGGATCATATTGATGCACATTTTAATGACTTGATTTTTCACTGTAATAATTTGCAGGAGAGCAAGTTGAAATATTCATTCGAAGCTGCTTCAAGGAAAGTTATTTTGTTAACCGCCATTGTCTTTCTCCTTTTCTCCGTTTTCATAGTTATAAAAGCAAGAAGAAGAACATCAAAACTTAAAATATGAATGTGATTTGATGCAAATTTATATAGAGAGAGATAAATACAAAAGGTTTTAGGAGAGGGATGGAAGATCCATCAATCTTGTGATCCTTCCACTTAAATTTAAGAACCAACTATGGCAAATTTGTTGAGATGAACGTCATGATATGGTGAAAATATATGGTTTCCCTCAATTCCATGCATTTTGCTTCTCAATCTTTTATTGTAGGTGTCTTTTGGGTTTGAACATATCCTCTATTGAGTATTATTCAAAAGTTTACTTCTCCTGTTATATGCTCAACTTTGGTTTATTTTCCCTCAAAATTTACTTTTCCTTTTCTTCATTTTTCATGTGAGAAATGAAGATAGGCTTAATACATTGTACTAATGAATTATCACTTTAAACGTTAAAAATACATTACCCCAAGTTTATATACTTCAAAATATTAAGCACACTCCAATTTTTGTGTTTGCCAATATCTTTTATTATTTTTGTAAATATCATAATATTTTTCTTAATAACTATGTATATATTTTAAAGTTTATAGTCCAAGTAGAAAGCAGGAGCTCAGACAGAACAAAAATATCCCCTTTGTTTCAAAATATATGAGTAATTTGATATTTTGAAATTAATTAGAGACATTTCAAATTTAAAATTGGTAAAATTCATTGAAGTTGAAACCAATAAATCTTTTAAAGTAGTTCTTTATAAATGTAAAGTTAAATTAATTTGTTATTAATTTGAATTTGAGGTATCTGAACTACCCTATATTTGAATCCGTGGAAGTAGTTAACAATTTTATACTTGCCACCTACGTGATTGTACAAAATACAAAATCTTACTACTTAATGGATAAAAATTTATATATATTATAAATATTTATGTCATTTTTTCATTGTCAATTATATGAATAAATATTAATGAGATCTTCAAAAACATAGGTGAGTTATTTTGCAGTATTTGTACAATATATATCAATTGAATTCAATTACTTCTTTCAGTTCAAAATAAGGTTAATATAATTAATATTCATATAATTTTGAGTTATAACATTCAAAAAATTAAAATTAATATTAATTAGTTGATTCTAGACAATGCAAGTACTTGAAATCGGTTTTTTAAATTAAAATTAATTTTCTTAAAACGTGAAATTAATATGTATCCCATTTTATAATTCAAACGCAATATATTATATTTTAATTTAAGATAATGTTGGGTGCCTTAAAAATTTTATTTTAAACAATTTTTTTTATAGCATAGTCGATTATAATAAATATATTGAGATGAGACACTAATAATATTTTTGATAAATAATTTAAAACCCTTAACAGTACAAGTTTTAATAATGGTCAAAAACCTTTGGTCACAATGTCCCGCACATGGCTAAATCAATCATTCCATTCCACCACATTCCATCACGTGTCTCTTTCTCTCTCAATTCTCATCTACTACTACGCAGACCACTGTTCTCCCCCTGTTCCATCGCCTTAACCCAAAAATTGACCAAATTTATCGATTCCATTTTCCTTTTTCTTTTTCTTAATCCCTTAATATTAATACACCAGACATAAATATTCAGTGTAGAGAGAGAGAACAGAAAAGGGTCTTCTTTATATTTATCCTCCTCCATTTCTCTCTTCAGTATCCTTTCTTTCCCTCTCCTGTATTTCCGCTGAAAAATTATCAATGGCATAAAAGGGTTTTTCCTGAAGAAGAGTGACGAGTCTGCATTCATGGTTAAGCCTAAGGTTTGTTTCCCTTTTCCACATATTTCTCAAATTCTGCTAAGCTTTAACTTTCCCCTTTTATTGCAACTCTTAAACCCTGAAAATGTCACTTTTCCTCTGTTTCGCTGTTGAGAAAAAATGGATGATAGAGAAAGTAGATGAAGGTTTTCCCACCGGTTGGTTTGTGGGTTTTGTTCTACAGGAAAAAATAGACAACCTATAAACCTGAATTAGTGAAAGCTACTTGGGGTGCATGAGGTGTTGGGATCCATTCTTGCCTTTTGGCTGGCAAGAATGTTAAATTTCAGTCAAAATTTTTTTGGTGAAAACTGAAAAACCCAAGAGATATGGTTTTTTTTCTCTCTTTTCCTTCCATTTTTCTCAGCAGCCAAACTGGTTTCTGTCGGTTTACTTTCTTAGGGCAACGTTTTATGAGGGGATAAATAAATCAGAAACGTTAAATAAACAAAAACGATGTCGTAAACACGTGTTCTAATTGATGTCTTATCCAATTTTCTTTCCTTAATTCCACCGAAAGAATTTAGTACGTCACGCGGTTTTGATGACCTGGATTTATAGATTCATCCATTGAAAATATTAGTAATTAAATCAAAGATATTCTTCTATTTTTTCTTCCAATTAGTAGAGAGATCAAGGGGATACAAACCAAGATTCTAATTTAGATTCTGTTTAGAGTCCATATATTTTTATTTTTTTTAAAATACCAAGATTTTGAGAGACAGAGGTCTCTTTGTCTGTCATATTGGTATTACCTCAAAATCCTTTTAGAAAAAGATAATGTTCCTATTAGGATTTTTCCATTTAATTTCAAGTTTCCTTAACCAAATCAATAAAGTCATGAGTATTGATCTAATGGTAGCTATAATTCTAATACCAATAGAGATTCATCCTAGTAACATATAGGCTATTCGGTTATAACCGAAAACCGAATTATCCATAATTTTACTATCCGAAACACTAACCGGAACTAACCGAATTACCGAAAACCGAAATACCGAATTGTACATTTGGGTATTCGGGTAATAACCAAACTTCAAAAAAAAGCCCACCAGCCAAATAAAACCCAGCCCACATGAAAACCCAACAATAGCAAATTAGCAATAAGCCCAACAATAGCAAATTAGCAATAAGCCCAACAATAGCAAATTAGTAATAAGCATTAAGATTCCGAACAGAACAGAACAGATTATCCATTAATCCGGCGACTAATCACCGGCACAAGCCGCACAATCCGGCGACCCCCATGGGTTCCGAACAGAACATATTATCCATTAAAAACACTCAATCAAACCACCAGAGCAGCAGCAGGACATAACAGTAGGAAGCCACCAGAGCAGCACATCGACGAACCAGACCACCATGGTTGCCGGAATCACCAAACCAACTCCATGGTCTCATCGTGGTTGTGATACTTTCTTTTGAATACTTACAGGTTCTGCAGCATGTTATGGATGGACTCATTTTTTCACATTCAAGCCTGAGGAATCCGGCGAAGGACCACAGCAGAACCTTCAAAAACTATCCAAATCTGAAACATTAAGAAGATAAGCAATAGAACCATAGAAGTCAGATCGAAAGCACCCGGATAAACCAATAATCCGAGCAAATCATCGCCCAAAATCGAATCCTATAGATTGATAAACAGTAAGCCCCAAATATAGCCCCTGAAATTTCAGTGGGGCAAGGGTCGAGTATAACAAGCCCACAATCACTTCAAGAGAAATTAGACTGATGTGAGTTTCGGTTATTCGGGTATCCGAATAGCCTATTTTTTATAACCATACCCGAAACCGAATACTGAAAATTAAATCGGATATAACCGAAATTAGGAAAAAAAACCGAAAAACCGAAATAATTCAGTTAAAAAAATTCGGTTGTGTTCGGTAATTCGGTTTTATCCGTTTTTTGCTCACTCCTAGTAACATATGTGACACATATTACACTCCCCTAAACCTTAATTTATACCATTCTAAAACCATATAACAAAATCATAATAAAAAAGGTAAGGTTACGAGTAATTTGTGGTTCAAGTCAAATAGTCGCATGTTTATTTATCTATTTATATATTGGGTAAAGTCTACAGGGTGCATGGATTTGTCCTGGTTTGTCTTTTCATTGTTAGTTGCTTTTGGATTCTTTTAATATCTTAGTTTTTTTTCAGAAGGACAGTATGGTTGAGTCTGGATATCAGAATGGTTTTGTTAATGGGGTGCCGGGTGATGATTCCTTTCATGATGTTATCAATCTCTTTGATTCAATGGAAAGTTTGGAAGGAGATATAAGTGTTGATACAGAAGATTGGGAGGCACAGTTTCAAAGCCTTGGACCAATCCCTTCGGAAGTCTTGCAGGGATTTGCCCATGTTTCCCAAGCTAACAATTGCAACGGCATGCAGGGCTTCTGCCCTAATAACTTTGTTCCGGTGAGTTTATTTATTTATATTTATTTTTAAAGTTTGGATTATTATTAATTATATATTTTTGTATTATCTATGTTTGTGCCAAGAAGTGTGTATGGAGTGACTGCATGTTTGGCTTCATGTCTCTGTTGTGGCATGCCGGGTTCGACATAATAATTTGGACTCTCTTACATTTGTGTCTTTGTTTTTGCTTAATAATAGTACTTCTCTACTTGTCCAAAAAAAGAGTATGTGTGGAGTCTGTTTGTCCATAATGATGAATCCTATTTTGTCAATCCAATACTATGATTTATTGGGGAAAAACAGAGATATAGCATGCTTTTGCGGAATGCTTGTTATGTTTACAACTGAGAATGAGGAGCAAATATAATTTTTATATAGGAGGTTTTACCTTAAAAAAATAGTAGTTGGAAAAACAAGAATATAATTTGTGCAGGTTTATGGATTTTTCCCCTCATGATGCTTAGTAATACCCCATATTTAAAGACTAGCCTTCTTGGATGCTTAGGAATCACTGACAGGCTGAAGTAGTAGCAATTTTTCTAGCTAACTAATTTGAGGTTGAAAAATCTAATGAACTGTTGAATCAATTTTATTTCATTGACCTATAGAGATGATGTGTCTGAAGTCGTGAGTTGTGGGTGAAATAAAGGTTTTCCATGTCATGCATTATATTGCAGAGCATTGAACTACAGATTCATAAATTCATTTACTAGGTTGAAGGTTAGGTGTTCTGAAGAATATATATTCCCGTTGTGCACCCACTTTATTATAAAATGAGTTCATTTGTTGAATCAAATTCTTTTTTTCCAAAAATCCTTCCTCACACCTAACCATTAGGATTTCCTTAATCCATCGGCATATGCATTCTTCATATTGAAAGCGTAAAAGAGAAGAGTCCTAGTTCTTATTGAAGTAGTCAAATATCTTGGTGTTATTTCAAAAGAGTTTACTTGAGAAGTTTTATCCTTGTATTTGGCTCGTACGAATTAAGGTTTGTGGAGTCCACTTGAATCCATTGGCATTGCCGTATTGGAGTGGCAATCTGAAGAAATTCAAAGTACACAAAGTTTAATTTATATTCTAAACTAATCTACACAATGCAACCCGAAGTATAATTAGCCCCTAAGATTTCAAATTTTCTTGCCTAGGTCTTCTTAATCCTTGCCTAAGCGGCAGGTCCTCTATCGCCTTGATTTGGTTGGGCCACCTAGGCGGGATAAAAAATCTACTGCATCAATTTAATATGGCTTGGAAGCACTATAATGCTTAAAATTAATTTGTTAAGCCTTAAAAGATAGTTTTATTTTGTTAATAATTTTTCATGTACAATTAAAAAAAATTACATCTACTATATGCTCTGTATAATATAACAAGTATATATAATAGAAAAATAAATAAACAGTCCGCCTAGGAAAATGCCTAGGCGGCCAAGGCGGTAGGTGCCCAATTTGCTGCCTAAGTCCACTTAGCGATTTGTGGAATACTAAATCAAGGACTTTTTTGTATGTCGAATAATCTCAAATCCCAATGAATTCCCAAATCCAGATTCGTGAATTCTTCTTGGGGTTTCTTTCATATTTTTTAATAATAAAAATTGAAAATATTACGAATACTATCTACGAAATTAATATATTAATTAACTAGTATATATATTTCTAGTTTCCTAGATAATATAAGTATTTAAAATTTCTATGTTTCTTGAATTTTATCAGAGAATTAATATTTGTAAGTGTTGAATTTTTTTAATGTATGTATATATAACTATATATATACAGAAAAAATCTATTTAATATGTAAATATGTGCCCCAAACTGCTGAATCACTGCATGGCGAACCTGGATCCTCGATCCCAAATCCTTGCTTCCTAGAGTAGCCCCAAGTTAAATTTAAGAGAAATTTGGATACCACTAACCACATATACCTCCCAAAATCATCATAGCCCCCAACTTCCACAAATATCACTATATCTTTCTTCAGCACTGTCATTAGATAACTCCAAATTGTTGAAACAGACTGTCATTGTGTGGGAGTGGTATATGTGAACTGATGTTATTCAAGGAATGTGAAATTTATAGCTTTTTTGTAGCTCAAAAGGATATTCCACTTACCTGTATCTAGAAGTCAAAAGGTGTGGCAAGGAAGCATCAAGAGGTGCAGATGCTCCTTTTATTCTTTTAAGGCCACCTTGTTGCTATACTGCTCGTCCTACTTAGGCTAAGCAAGTGGAAATTCCGCAGAATTAAAGTCATCATAATGACAGTTCATAGAAGCTTAAAAACTACAAAGATAATGAGAAAAGAGATGTCTGGATTTGGAATTGCTATACCAAACAAGCACACTCCTTGACTTCAGAAGTGGTATGGTAATGCTTAGTTCTGTTATGAAAAAAATTGAGGAAACTTGATAAGTCTCGGTTCGTAGACGAGTGAAAACTTATGGTGTTATTAATATATCATACACACAATACGGATAGCAGGACATAAGAGGCTTACCAACCCATTAAGCTGGATAAAGTTTGAGGCTTTGTGACACTTCTGGTTATGTGTTTCCATTTAGCCTCTCAAATATCAATTTCTGTGAGATGCTGTTATATGTCACCAACCCACATTTCTATTGTTCTAGATCTCCTGGATTATGTCTCATTCCTTTATATTTTCTGCTCCAAAAGCGACTTCTGCAAAATCTAGTTTTGGCACTCAGTTAGTTTATGGTTATCATACTTATAAATGTGTTTCATTTCTCTTTTATATATCCAAAACCCTTAGGTGGCCTTTGGATGTTGTTGTGCACATTGTTTAATTTCGCATTGTTTTCTTAAAATCTGCATGCATATGTAATAGTGTGGTTGGACTATAATGGTTTGCCCAACAGTTTCTTCAATAAATGTGAATTGTTTCCTTCTGTTTCTGATAATTTGGTGGTTGTTTTATTAAATTTCTTCAGAGTGATGGAACTTCTGAGCTAAAACAACTACCAGATGTTGTTGAAGTCTCCAGTGATTCTTCTCGTGCCAAAAAGTCGAGCTTGTTCCATACACCAAGTCCAATTTCTGTCCTTGAGAGCAGTGGCTCTTACTCGGCAGAAAAGAGCATGTCCACCAGCCCTGAACTTCTCATCCCAGTCCGGACGCGAAGTAAACGACACCGACCCTCAACCTTCTGCAAATGGCATTTGATTTCTCCCATAACGCCTTCCGAAAAGACTTTGAACAAAAAAGGCAAAGAGAAGAAGAGAAAGAAACCGTCACAGCTTCCAGAAGACTCTGAGGTCAAGGAAAATCATCTGCATATGCATGGCAAAACATGCACTCACTGTCAGTTGAAGGAAACCCCACAATGGAGGGATGGACCAATGGGGCCAAGGACCCTTTGCAATGCATGTGGAGTTCGTTATCTGTTAGAGAGAAAGAAACCGTCACAGCTTCCAAAAGACTCTGAGGTCAAGGAAAATCATCAGCATATGCATAGGAAAACATGCACTCACTGTCAGGTCACGAAAACCCCACAATGGAGGGAGGGACCAATGGGGCCAAGGACCCTTTGCAATGCATGTGGAGTTCGTTATCGGTCAGGCCGTCTCCTTCCAGAGTATCGTCCCTTAGCTAGTCCTACTTTTGTTCCATCTTTGCACTCGAACTCTCACAGGAAGGTTATACAGATGAGGAACAAAGTTATTCAGGAATCTTGTATGCCCGAGATGAACCCTGAAATGTTATCACCACCCGAGATCTTTCCCATGAAGGTTATGCAGATGAGAAACAAAGTTATCCAGGAATCTTGTATGCCCGAGATGAACCCTGCAATGTTACCACCAACCGAATTCTTTCACATGAAAGTTATGCAGATGAGAAACGAAGTTGTCCAGGAATCTTTAGTACCGGAGATGGACCCTGCAATGTCGCCACCACCAGAATTTGTACCCATGAGTAGCTACTTATTTGATCGCATATAAGGAAGTAAGGGTAAAGCTTGTGTACAAATATGAATTGAAGTTTAGGAGAGTAGGAAATGGCGAAAGGCATTAGATTGTTCGCTAGAAAGTAGGAACAATGTTATGGGGTTCAGGGTGTAAAATTAGCTTGTAGGAACACTTTATGCTTAGAGATCTTAAAGCTATTGAAATTTGTTCATTTTATCTAATGATTCCTGTTGGTTTTTGCTGCTCACCATCGCTAGAAAGTAGGACCATTGATGTTGGCACTTTTTTAGATTGATCCACTAATTTTTGATTTTACACCATTAAACTAATAAAAATAATTTAATCAAACCAAAAATTGGTTGGACGTCAAAAGGGAAAATAATATGACAGACAGGGTCATTAAAATATGCTTTTCTTTTTTTCTACATCTTTCATCTTTCATCTTTCATCTTTCATCTTACTATTAGTATTAGTATTAACTGTGACATACTAAATGGAACCGAGATAAGATAGGCCTCAACTGAAAAATATATTTCCTACATTACAAAATATACTCAAGTCGATTGCAATACAGGACGATAGTGTGTGTGTGTGTGTATATATATATATATATATATATATATATATATATATATATATTAAATAAAGAACACGATAAATTTGAAATTTTTTATTTCTTTTTTTGATTTTACTTTTCTTAATATGTGTACAAATTATATTCTCTCTCTTTTTACTTGTCTTTTTAGAAATTGTAATTTGTTCTTTTTTATTTATCGTTTGTAGATTTTTTAAAAAAAATTAATGACCGTTTTATCTCTACATTAAATATTAAATTGTTTATTTTTCATCTTTTTAATGAATTTTAAAAAATAATATTGAGATTGTATATTTATTTTAATTAATTACATTTCTTAAATTTTCTATTTTTGCCTAAAATATCAAGTAAAAAGGAACAAAGGAGGTACTTTGTTGATCTTTTTAGGGACAGTGAGTAAGAGAGAGGGGGTCCCGTTAATCTTTGTTGGTGTGATCCATTCATAATTTAATTTAACAGTCATTTTATATATTGCGATAAATTTATACGAATTTATAATGGTAAAATTTATTAATACATGATATTAATATTAATATAAATTTTAAGAGAGTCTCACTTATTATAAATTTTTTCAAAAATAACAAATTTAGGGGACATTGTTCTAGTGATATTTCTAGCGATTTTTTTTCTTTTTTGGTTTTTTTTTGTAGTACCTCTCAATAAATGTATATTATTTATTCCAACTGGAATTTTTTAAAAAAATAGTGTTTTAGGCGTAATTTGGATACAAAAAATAGGACCTGTACAATCTGTACAACCCTGTTTCTTGTATGTATCCAAATCTATCTATTAAATACACTAAAATGCAATACATGATACCATAGCTTGACATCTGTCATTACCACAATTCAACACGTGTCTTGCCTAATTAATGTTCTTTAAGATCCTTAACAAAACTGTCCATCTAAAATAACAAATAAGGTTGAAAACAAACCCTAATTAATTCCCCTAAATTTTAGATTTATAATCCCCTAAATCACTACAAATCTAAACTGTTTTGATATTATCAATTGTTTTGATATTATCCTTTGTAATTTAATTATTATTTAATAAAATCACTTATTTATGCTATTAATTAATTTTTTGGATTTATAATCTTTTAAATCACTACAAATTTAAACAGTTAATAGCATAATGTCATTCTCTTAATTTTTTAGATTTATAATTTCCTAAATCACTACAAATCTAAACTGTTTTGATAATATCAACTGTTTTGATATTATCCTTTGTAATTTAATTATTATTTAATAAAATCATTACTGTATCTCAACACTACCCCCTACAATGTATATTCATTTGTTTTTTGATTATCGCACAACAATCTACCATCTTTTTATTATATTTTAATTTATTAATTGTACGTACACATTTATTATTAAAAAATTGAATAATCCCGCCGCAACGCGCGAGTTTGTATCTAATTACACATAAAAGACTATTTTTCTTAAAAATTACAATTGAAATAAATATTATATATTTTTTGGGAGGTACTACAAAAAAAACAAAATTTAAATTAAAAAAATATCGCTAGAATGTCACTAGAATAATGTCCTAAAAGGATTATTTTAAAAAATTTATCATTAATACTTATTCGTGTAATTAATAATTAAATAATCAACATAAAATATTTGGTGTATATATTATTTTCTTTAATTTAATTTACTACTGACTTCTTCCCTTCTGAATCTGACGTCATTCAGTGGTCCAGTACATAAAAGCATTGTTTTTGTTTCCATATATCTCGCGACACATTTCAAATTACCACGACACGATATTACTCTCCTTTTTTTCAAATTTACTAAGTTTTATATAGGAGTATTATTCATTCACCAATAAATTTTCTTTTCCCTTTAAAATATGATTAAACTTATTAGTATAAATTTGTTTAGAAACAAATTTGTTTAATAGTATGAATTGAATTTAAGGGAGGGAGGGGAAATGAAATAATTTATATGTTAATAAGTTTTTATTAAATATAAATTATTATTTACATGAAACTGTAAGTAATAATATCTTTTTTAATATAGCTTATATAGAGCAATGGTCCTAAAAGTAATATAAAAATTACTAAATTTCACCAATAATTTTTATAAACATAATTTTCTCTTTATTTCTACACTGTACAGTACAGTACAGTATTTGTAAAATAACTTATTCATATAAAATTAGTCTTAAAAATATTACATCATTAATACTTGTATTTTTTGGATTCAATTATAATAAAATTAAATTATTGATTAATTGACTAATTAGTACTGACCAGAGAGTCATCTTTTTCCGGTCGACGTGTATTGATTTATTACAAAAATTAAGTTCATGCTAACTTCTGCGTGTTTTTTGTTTCAGTTCTAGACAGAGAAAGTAGAGAGAAAAAGACTGATAGAGAGACAGGAGAGTTAGTGTATTATTATTATTTTTTGCTTTTTTTGGCTGAAGATCTGAAGAGAAGAGAAGAGAAGGCGTAAGAAAAACAACAAAGCTCAGGTAAGAGATAGAGAAATGATATTGAAATTGTTGGTTTGGAGTTTTGTGTATGGTTAGTATTTTTAGTAGCTCTGTTGTTAAATGCAATTGGCTATGAAAAGTTTCCCCTCTTTTTTTGGGTGTGGTGTATTTTGCCAGAAAATTCTGAGTTTCAAGCTCCAAACTAAGTTTCTATGGAGTTGTATTGGAGTTCAACCTAACTAGAGGAGAGAGTTTAAAATCAGTACGTATTGAGCTTAAGTTGGAAGAGTAAATGCGACGAATTGGAGTGAACCTGAACTGTTTCTGAATTGTTTTTGTTTTCTTGTTCATTTAGGGATTGCGGGTTTGGTTTTAGTCTTTCCATGGTGAAGAAGAAATGGGCTAAAAGGTCTTTTTTTTTGCTCACTGATCTCTGTCCTTTAAGGTAAATTGATTTAATTTCCTCTTTCATTCTCACTCACTACATCCCCAAACATGCATACACTCTTCTGATATATATATATATATATATATATATATAGGAAAAAATGTGTGTACACAGCTGTGTATTACACAGTAGGTTATAGCGACGATTTTTTGGGCTATAGCGACGGTTTCACCCGTCGTCATAGCTATTCTGGGCTATGGCGACAGTTTACCGTCGCTATAACTCAAAAATTTGTCGTCATAGGCCTACTGTGTAATACACAGCTGTGTATATACATATAGCCCATATATATATATATATATATATATACACACTCACATGTTTATATTTGTATATATGTATGTATGTAGGATTGTAGTTTTCTTTTATTTTTGTTGTTCACAACTTATTTGCAATGTTTTTCCTGAATTTGTGGATCTTTGTTTTGTTCACAGCATTTCATGAGAAAGGCAAAGAATCTAGTATATAAAGTAGGGGGTTAGATTCTTGCTTTATTCCTTTAGAAGAGCACTGGTTCGTTGCTGGATTTTTTAAGTTAGAGATTGCAACAAACAATTGCATTTAATGAAGAACAAGTAAATGAAAGAGGTTGATAAGAGTTTGGACTCTCAATTATGGCATGCCTGTGCTGGTGGCATGGTTCAAATGCCTCCTGTGAATGCAAGGGTCTTTTATTTCCCTCAAGGCCATGCTGAGCACTCCCTTGCACACGTTGATTTTGGAGTGTTGTCTAGGATTCCGGCCTTAATCCTTTGTAGGGTTGCTGCTATTAAATTCATGGCAGACATTGAAACTGATGAGGTTTATGCCACAATTAGGTTGATTCCTATCGAAAACAATGAGAGTGATTATACTGAGACTGATGGGTCTGAATCCCCTAAAAAACCCAATTCATTTGCAAAAACATTGACTCAGTCAGATGCTAATAATGGTGGAGGTTTTTCTGTTCCTCGGTACTGTGCAGAGACCATCTTTCCTCGTTTAGATTATACTGCTGATCCCCCTGTTCAAACTGTATTTGCCAGGGATGTTCATGGTGAAATTTGGAAGTTCAGGCATATCTATAGAGGGACGCCCCGGAGGCATCTGTTAACAACAGGGTGGAGTACTTTTGTGAATCAGAAGAAGCTGGTTGCAGGGGATTCAATTGTGTTCATGAGAGCAGAAAACGGAGATCTTTGTGTTGGCATTCGACGGGCAAAGAGGGAGGGTATTGGTAGCTCTGAGTCCCCTTCTGGTTGGAGTTCTGCTGCTGGAAATTCTTTTTCACCTTATGGAGGATTTTCAGTATTTTTGAAGGAAGATGAGAAACTATTGAGAAGTAGCAGTAATGGGAAGGGTTCTAATATAAGGGGAAAAGTGAGGCCTGAATCTGTTATTGAAGCCACGTCCCTTGCCGCCAAAGGTCAGCCTTTTGAGGTTATTTATTACCCACGTGCAAGCACTCCAGAGTTCTTTGTGAAGGCTTCTTCTCTCAGTGCCTTAATGAGGATTCAGTGGTGCTCTGGAATGAGGTTTAAAATGGCCTTTGAAACAGAGGACTCTTCTCGGATTAGCTGGTTCATGGGAACCATAGCTTCTGTTCAAGTTACTGATCCCATCCTCTGGCCTAATTCCCCGTGGAGACTTCTCCAGGTACTATGCGTTTCTCTTGTCCTTCTCTATTAATAGTAAAGATAAATAACTCTTTAGTTTTGTTGAATGAATTGGTACAATATTGTTTCTCTTACTAAAACTCTTAATTTTGATTGTACTCTAAACACTAGTAAGAGGAAACTTTGTCCCGAAATGGCTGTATCACACATACTGCTCTCTGCCACAGTTTGGTCTTTGGAGAATTTTTTATCACTTGCTCATCTCAAAATCTGAACTTTTTTTTGTCCTTTGATTCTTTAATATGCACTTGACACCGCATTAAATTCAATGGCATTTTCTTTTGTAATTTTTAGTGCAGTAGTTAGGGTAAACAGTATAAGTTCATTTGATGAGTCCCTTTGTTTACATTTTCTTTGGCACAACGTATTGCAGGTGACATGGGATGAACCAGATCTGCTGCAAAATGTAAAGCGTGTCAGCCCATGGCTGGTTGAATTGGTATCAAATATGCCCATGATCCATATGTTACCCTTCTCTCCACCAAGAAAGAAGTTGCGGTTACTGCAACACCCAGACTTTTTACTTGACAGCCAATTTCAAATACCGTCATTTTCAGGCAACCCCCTTGGGCCCAGCAGTCCCTTCTGTTGTCTATCTGACAACATTCCTGCAGGCATACAGGGAGCCAGGCATGCTCAATTTGGGATACCCTCAGAGGATCTCCAGTTTAGCAACAAAGTACAGTTGGGGCTTTTCCCACCCACTTTCAAGCAGCTTAATCCACAAATCAAAATCTCCAATAGTGCCACCCAAGGCAGCACAATTGGTGCTGATAATATATCTTGCTTGCTGACCATGGGGCATTCTAGTCATAAGCTGGAGAAAACAAATGTTAAGAAAGCACCCCTCTTCTTACTTTTTGGTCAGCCAATACTTACCGAGCAACAAATCTCTCTTGACTGTTCCAAGGATGCTGTTTTACAAGTTCCAACACAGAAAAGTTTACTCGGTGAGAATTTTGAAAAGCCAGAAAGATGCGTTCTTAATAGGCTAGGTCTTCCTGAGAATCTGTCCACTACCGGATTTCTGTGTAACCAAGGGTTTCGCACAGCTGAGCTAGGACTGGAGACTGGTCACTGCAAAGTATTCTTGGATTCGGAGGATGTTGGATGGACTCTTGATCTCTCGGTTCTTGGGTCTTACGCAGAGCTACACAGAAGACTTGCAAATATGCTTGGTACAGAAAGATTAGAGAAGACGACTCATGTGCTATACCAAGATGCAACAGGTGCTGTTAAGCAAACCGGAGATGTACCATTCAGGTGCCATTATAGTTCTTTATTGTTTTTCTTCCTTTGATATATTTCCATGCTGTCAAAAGTTCATATTGTTGAGGCAAATATGAACTCCTATATTGTTATACTTATTGGATGTATTTTATTTGAGTTGCAGCACGTTCATGAAAACTGCAAAAAGACTGTCAATCCTAATGGATTCAGGCATCAATAGTGTTGCAAGGTAAACTAAATCTCATTTATTCAACATTGTGCATCTTTGATTAGCTTCTTAAGAAACTATTATGAGCCTTTTGATCCCACTTCAGATTTTCGGATAATATCTTCTTAGAAATATGTGCAAAATTTTTTATTTTTTCTTGTACGAGTTTTTTGTTCAAACAAGCTATTGAGAATAGACTTTGAACTTCTATGTTTAATTCTCCTTCGTCAGGAAATGGATTACAGGTATTGGGAGTGCTGAACATGGTGTAGAGCCTTCAAACCAGACAGGCCCCTTGAGCATCTTTGCTTAATAATATTTGTGAACAATGTAAGGCAAAACATTGAAATTGATTATTAGGTACATTTATTGCCTTTCTATTATCTATTATGTATTAGAGAACTCTATTTTGAATTATGCTCCATAAGAATGTACATAGATCTAGTTAGACGCCTATGACTGCTGCATGTAAGAAAATCCTATGGTGCCCATCTGATGTTAGCTTTTTGTGTTTCGGTTGCTGCCATTCCTTGCACAATGCATTTGATTTAAAGTGCAATGCTTTGTTAGAGAGCACGGACGCACTTAAAAAGAATGTAGTTAAACTCTTCTTGCATGGCCACCATATATATATATATATATATATATATATATATATATATATATAGGTGCAGTAAACATGAATGTATCATATGATGTGGATGATCTATATTTGTTAGCATATTGAATGTGAGAATTACCCATAGTTTTTCCCAAGCATGTTGTGCGTGAAGGGTAGGAAGTGTAGTGAAATGATTATCATATGCCATAAATCCCAGTTTGCTTACCATTTTTTATTTTTTCTTGTTTTGATATTTATTTCCACCTTTTGTTTTCTAAACTTGTATTTACATTTGAAGTGCACAAACTCTCTAAAATGTATTTGAGTATGCTTGTGTCATACTTATTAGGTGAATTTCATCACTTATAAAACATTTCATATTTTCATAGTAATGGCCGGCAGAATATATATTAATGGTGTCTGTAGTTAGAATATGATTTTTGTGGTCATGAGTCCAGAGGCATTATTAATCTTTGACTTTATTGGAATGGCTTTTTGCTGTTGTAGAATGAATCCCCCACTTGCTGATACAAATATGAAGGAGCCCACTGAATTAATTATTTATGTTTTCATTTTCTTGCAGGATATTTTAAGGAAATTTGATATTTTTGATATTTTTACAGAGTCTCTCACACTCGCACAAAAGTGAGACCCAAAAATTGAAAATCCAAAAGCTGGTCTTATGTGAGTTTGAGAACATATTTGACAATCCCCATATTTGACAAAACCCTTCATTAAATTTATATTCCCAATAAATAGTTGTATGTCATGCTTTTTATTTTGCAAAAAGAGTAGTATAATTTTAGTAAGAGTAACATAAAATGACATACTACTATTTTAAATTTATCATTATAATTTTATTATCACATCATATTACTAAATTAACATTTATTATGTTTAAGAGTATACATGCAATAACAATATACTATAAAAAATAATATACATGTTGGCAAATCTCATGATAATGTTGAATTGTTACTAACGTGAAACTCTAATGCTACGTTTGGATTGCAGAAATCAAGGTAAGAATGAAATGACTCATTCTCATAGAATGAGAAAATTTATGTTTGGTTATTTCATTAGAATGGAATATACCAAATTTTTATATTTTATTCCTTGAAAATGTATGAAATGATTCATTCCTGACTCATTCCCGTCAGGAATGAATCATTCCACTCATTATTTCATTCTCTTTCCAAGTCTATTCCTTCACCAATTTTATTCCCTCAATTCAAACGTGGCATAAAAGATAAGAATAATAGCGTTTGGATCTCTCCTCAATTCTCACCTATCCCATGTCCACGTAAATTTGTCGTCATGCATAGCCTACGTACTATTAATATATTTTTATATCAACCAAAAGAAATTTAAAGAAAAAGGGTAGTATTTTTTTTCTCGCAACTGTATCTGGGTTTTCATGTCCCCTATGTTTTTTTTAATTGAAATTGTTCTTCAAAACGCCAATATGGACTTGGTCCATTCCAAAATTATTTTCTGAAATACTTTCTCCATTTCAAATTATTTTTGATTTATAGTTTTTTTTCTTCTCAAAACTATGTTACTTTAAATTTTAGATTATGGAACAATATTAAGATTTACAAGTTAATTGAGACTTTTTTTTTGATATAATAATGTAATTAATTTCGTTAATAAAAATAAAAACATTTATTCAAGTATATATAATATTCAAGTGAATTTTTAGAACATTGACAAAATACGAGAGGATCCTAATGAAGAGGAACCAATTCATAACAATTACTCATAACACAATGAACAATTGCAACTGCATTAGACTATTACATTTTGTTAGTATTATATCTAAATGCACCTCCCTTGATAATAGAATCCTCTTAAATATGACCAAAATATATCATAAAAATTAATATATAATGTTTATATTGATTGTTTGATTACCAGTTATATGAATAAATTTTAGTGATAATTTTTTTTTAAAATGTATAATAAGTGGGGTCTTTCTATAATTCTTATCAATCTTATGTATTGATAAGTTTCACGATTATAATTCTAAGATAAATTTATCGAAAAAATAGCATGACTCATATATATATATATATTTCAGCTCTTCCAAATAATCTGGAGGGAAATGAACTCGACGGTTTTTTCCGTCTACTATAAAGATAAAAACTCGACTTTCTACTGTTATAGCAATGTAAAAAAATCGTCATTTATACCTAATTTGTTCTTAGTTCGCTTTTTTCCAATTACTTGGAAAAGCGGACTATATATATATATATATATATATATATATATATATATATATATGCATAAAAATGATAGCTGATATATAGTACTTTCAGATTCTAGTTTCTAACGCAAATAATACATAACACAGTTGCACCATTTGTATTGAAATTACATATTTGATCCGGAAGATTTTATACTGAAATATTCATTTCCTTCTATTTATCCTGTCAAATTTACATAATCACTAATTTTTTACTGAAAAAATATATTATCAATGTATCAAATTTAAATTTAGACATTAAACTCGTACCAAATAAAAGTAAAAGCTTAACCTTATATAATTTTATGATAAATAAAGTTTTATTTAATTTTTTAAATTTTATTTCATCCCTAAATAATTTGTTTCAGTTAAGAAGAAGGTGGAGGTACAAGTAGGGATGCACAAAGGCTGAGGCTCAAGCTTCTGACCTTGATCTCGCCCTGGCCTTGCCCTGTGTCAAAGTCCCACCACCCGGCCTCGAGGCTGGCTCGGGCCTGCCTGGCTGGTCGCCTCTGCACTGGAAGGCTTGAAAAGGCCATTTTTTTAGACAAAAATCGACTGCCTCGCTTAGGCTCGACATGAGGCCCGCTTTGACCTGAGACCTTACATGATTTTTTATTCAATTATTTATAATTTTTGAACTTTAAATTTATTCATCAATAAAATATAAAATTTTACATATTTATTATTGTAATTTATAAATTATAATACATTAGTTTTAATTAATACATCAATAAAATTTAAATTTTTAATTATTCATTCTTGATTTCTTGTTGATACATTTAATTAATATACATCTTCAATGAATATAACTAGTTAGTATATTTAATATTAATAATAAGTTAGTTACTTAGTTGATTAAATATTAATAATAAGTTAATTTATTGTAAATACTAAAGTACTAATATATAACAATAAAATTTTATTAATATTCTTTGTTAGTTTAATGTTAAATATTAACATTAATTAATACATCAATAAACTAATTTTTAATATTAAATATTAATAATAAGGTAGTTTCTTGTAAATACTCATGTTCTTCATTAATTTGGATATGCTAAATTCTTGGGGGGGTTTATAATTTTAGTTATTTTTTAGGTATTAATTATGTTGTACTAATTTAAATAAAAATTCCATAAAGTAATTAGAAAATTAACTGGAATTAATACTTGAGATATAACCATGTAAGAGTTTAATGATCATAAATGAAAAGATATATATGTGTTTAAACTTTACAAAATATATGTTCAACCGATCCTAGTACGTACTATAAGAAAATAAAATCGAAACTAACTTTATATTCAAAAAATAAAAGTTTAATCTACAGTATTTAAGTAATCTACAATATTAATATTTTACAAAATTAATTAATTTATATTTTATTATTTATATTTTTAATATTTAATATATAACATTAAAAAAGGATGACTGCACCTAGCCCAGCTGCCTTTGGTCCAGGTGCCTCTGGCCTTGGGTTCTGCAGTTCGACCACTTTGGTCTGACCGAATCGACTTGGGCCAGGCCTGTGCCCACAGCCCAACGACCAAGGCCTGGCCTGGCCTGAAGGCTAAAAATCAATAGCTTGATCTGATTTGGTCAAAATTCAAATTCTGACAGACTCAGGTGAAGCCGACCTGTTGTGCATGCCTAAGTACAAGGCAAAGTATAGAAATTAAGTTGATAGGAAAGCAAACGACGACAGATTTGGAGCTTCCGTTGTAGGTAGGTCACATTCCTACGTGTACGGTCAAGATTCCTTTTGTCAGTTTCCTATAAATTCTCCTTCCTTCTGCTGATCTAGGGACGCCTTGAATTTTTAGTAAAGTAGACAAGTAGTAGTAACTTCTCACGAGATTTTTAATTTGATTTCACGAGATTTGAGATACGAAAAATTGTCTGAAATAAATTTGATATTTTCATTTTTAGTTTAAGAAAGACGTTTCATATTATTTTGATACTAATATTGAAATAAAATAATTAATCTTTAAACTCTTTTGGATGAACATGAAAATTAGACTTATTAAAATTCTAAAACATTTATGTCCACAGAGTTTTTTTTTCTTATTACGTTAATTAATTTTTATTCTTATTACGTTATGATGATGGGTCTCTCTCGCTTTTTACTTTTTTCTTTCTTTCTTTTTTTAATATTATTTGAGTACAACTTTTTATTCATAGCATTGCTCTTTTTTCTTTTTGAATGCCCAAACAGTAGGAGTAATAGTTTTGAGGATTGTTATTTTTTCACAAGGAAAAGACAACTTCTCACATATAGGTCCCATTTATTATTCACACCAGAAAAATCTTATAAAATTATTAAATTCTAATACTGATTATGCTGGCAGAGTAATAAATATCCTTAAATGTTGTAAAAATATCATTAAATACATAAATATTGCTTTAACATTATCAAAAGGATGGCCTAATAAATTAATATTTTATCTAATGACTTAATAATTTATCAAAATACAATTTATATTTTATCTAAAAAATGATTTTCTTTGTGAGCTGGACCAAATTCAAAATAGTTAATATGAAGCTGATATTTCTGTGTAAAAATGATATTTTAACACTTTATAAAAAACTATGTAAAAAATAATAATAATAATAATGTGACAATATCAGTTCCCTAATTTATATTTTTTGAATGATTATATATATACATGAAATATAAATACTAGTACAAAACTATTTAACTGTTGAACCCCATCTTTTCCAAACAAAAGAAAAGAAAAACTTTTAAAACAAGAGTAATGTTAGAGATTTCAAAATTTCCAACCAATGTTATTACCCTTAAAACAATTGTCAAGCATTTTGAGACATTTGAAGGTAAGCTATACCGTGTCAATTTCACAAATAGAGTTGAGTAAAAAAAGTTCCACAGATCTTCTTCTTCTAGAGTAACTGCCTTGTCGATGCTGTTAGATTGCCAATATGATGTTGAGTACTGTCGGATGATAATTTGGATTTTAATATAATAATAAAAAAGTAATAATTATTATTACTGAATGAGACTTGTGATTACCGAACAAACAAACACAACAATAAATTAACCATATTCAGGCTAATGCAAGAAATAGTATAATTGCAGAATAAAACTCACAAATTAAATCTCAAACTGCAAAATAAGAGTCGCAATAAATAATCAGTAACAACCATAACATAGCCTAAAGCTAGTTAATTAATAACAATATTGAAACAAAAATACTGTACATATATGTCTGCTCTGAAATGGCAGATGGGCCACAACCTACCACCATATCAAACTTTGAGGTCAAACAACCAACCAATTTTTACTCCAATACTGCAACCTCTTGATCAACCCTCCAGTAGTTGGCGTCATTAAATTCTTTCATTCCCGCCCCACTGTCATCTGAATTCTCCTTCTCCGCCATCTTTGGAACAATGTTCCTTTTCAATGGCCCTGCTTCCCCAACAATGCCCTCCTTCAGGGCCTGGTTCATTGCCTTCTCCGTGCCCTCTAATTCAACCCCGACAAATTCAACATCTTCTTCAAACAAGGAGGGAACTGCAGCTGCCCTTTGCCTTGAATCAGATCCTAACAACCCGTCATTAGAATTTCTGCAAGTCGAGGTACCATTCGGTAAAATTTCTCCGCTTGAAGTGGAACTAATGGGTGCCTCAACTGGATTACCAAGATCAACGCCCGAGTTATAATCCTCAAATGGGTTCACACTAGATCCAACTGTGAAATCAGATGACTCACCCCATCCCACCCATTCAGGTATAGGCCTATCTCCAAACAGATCATCACTGGCAGCTGTTTCAAACCGGAAGAAGCCTGTGTCACCATAAGGATTAGGCTTCTCATTTTGGGGATCCAAGTCTCCGGTATTTATTGATGTAGTCCGGTTAAGTCCATTTTCGGTGTTGTTGGAACTGGATGTAACATTAACAGGGCTTTTGCTTTCAGCCAACTCCTCGTCCTCCCCAACTACCACTTCATCATCACTACTGCTGTTACCACCACCATTTGCTGCTCCATTCAAGTTGATATCATCCATCATCTCGGATGGTGAGGTGCTCATAGGTGCCGCACCAATTCTATCATCTTGGAAAGCAAACCAGTTGGAATTCGTAAACAAACTGCTGTAGCATAGGAAACAAACACATTGGATATTCCAATAAAATTAGATACAAACTAACAATCTGAAGTTTGTCCTGTGCTAGGCTATCAAAACACTACTAGGAGAGGTGAGGGTGGGTGGGGGGGTGAGGGGTGGTGAGGGGGGAGTAGATATCGATGTGAATCTCAGGTATATATAAACCCCAAATGATAGTTAAACACCATCCAACAAAGAAATACTTGTCATTCAGCCCTACTTGCTGACATCATTTCACTAATTTCAAGTATGTTTCTAAATGGCAACGAACAAGACTCACCTGCCTTGATCATCACCAAGCCTCAGGGATGATATTACAACTTCAGCAGATTTGTCATCAAAATAAGCACCCTGCATAATAAAAAAAACAATAACAGATTTCATTAACCACTTATTTTTTAATTTTTAATTTTTTGGCCTAAAAGAATATTTATAGAATGGAAAGATAATCAAGAATCTTTGTTCCTCGCATATTTTTCCATTAAAAAATTTAAATGCATTTGTAGTCACCCTTCAAATTTTCATCCATTATATGGAGATAACTGAGTACATTTATTAAGAAAATTGCAGAATATAATATTACCTCGTCATCGCGTTCAAGAGCTCCATGGCCCTGCAATCAGGATGACCAGCATGAGATAAATCATATTAATACAGAAAGGAAAAAAGATACAGATATACAGACAGGGAGAGGGATAAAAAGAAAAATAAATTTAACAAAATAATCCATTTTCTACATACCTCTTCAGCGTCATCGTTATCATATATACTGTATCTAAACGCTTGACTCAGATTATTTGCTAGAGCTGCTACATCATAATCTCGATCATGAATATCGTCATCATCACTATCCCTTGTCCTATCCTGCAGTGCAGTTGGCCGACTGCAAATAACAGAAGTAAAGGGGAAAAAATCATTATCATTAGGAAGGGAAAGATGCCAAATTGCCAACACAATATGGTAGGGGGAGGAGAGAACAAAAGGTCAAAGTCAAAGATGGATCAAAATACTCACACCGCTCCAAAATTAGAAATAATTTTGTAATGCGAAGACTATTAAGGAAAATTTTATTCTTCCAAACTTATCATTAGGTAGAATATCAATATATCATAGTGGTGGAATAATAGTACAAGAAGAAAAGTAATGGCATGTTAGGAATTTCATGTCATTTTATAGTCTAAAATCATAAATGTATATATAATTTTGAAACAAACAAAAAAGGAAATTCATCTCTAATTTCAAACGCGGGGAATAATAAGTTTCCAATAATTGAAGCACCTTTTTGATTCAAGAGGTTTGAGAGACTTTTGATAGTATAAATCCCTATAACCTAACAAATCGAGTAGGAGTCTATTTAGGTGTTTACCTTTAGCTTTTATAATGCTTGCACATTCTTGGTAGTAGTAGATAGTGGACACGGCATGAATAAAAATTAAAGAAAATATTGTATGTGATAAAGAAAAATTATGAGAATAAGGGAAGACTTTTGTCTTTTCTCTTGTTCAAATGATCAATCTCTGTCTCGGAGAACCTTTGTTGAAATTAAATCATGAAATATAGTTTTTCCTACATAATGACTCTTTCAAACACAGAAAATCACATTTAGTCAGCAAGTCAGTGAACTTCAGAAGGGCTAAACCCATAAAAATAAAAAAATTATGTACAATGTCTTTAATTTAATAATCACATAAACACCTTTCATCTTACAATGCAACAATCCACAATTTGATAAATTCAAGACAACAAATTTGACATTAAGATTACACAGCTACCCTTTTAGACTGTAAACAGAGCAAACAACTATTTCCTCTACACTCGTATTATTACCCTAATCAAACTTGCATTGAAACAAATAAACAGAATAGACGAATAAAGAATGGACAAGAGACATACCCACAAGCCCACCGGTAAACATTCTCCACCATATTACGCTCCTGCAAAGCATTCACCTGCCAATCATTCCATTCGCTATTTTCCTATATTAGACCAAGAACAGTTGTCAAAATACATCAAAGATAAATTAAACCATATCTAAAATCAAAGCATATATTGTTGATTGGCATCACCAACATTAGTGTAATTTCACAATCACAAGATTCAAGGAAAGCGCCAATGCCAACCACCACTTTGAATATTGCCAATAATTTTTTATTTCTTTTACTAATTTTTAAAATCAAATGTTTTATTTTTGGATTGTTATTGCTAAGTATTTACATAATTATGCTTTTAATGTTATTCCATAGTGTTATGTTTTGAGTTTTAACGAATATGAAATTTTATTGTCAATATACTTCTTAAGTAAAATAAATAATATATAAATTGCACATTGTAAACGACTTGTTTTCATACGGACGTCATGGCGGTCACCTTGTCGCCTAGGCATCCTGGCAGTCGGCTACCGCCATAACTCGCCGTGGTGCCGTAACAACTATGCTATATACATCAATTGATCCTCCCTTTCCTTTTTGAGTCTAGGATTTTTGGAATAGAATCCTACTGGTTCTGATCATATTATCTACCCTTTCGGCACATTGTTCAGAATTACTTCCCTGCTAACCCATCAACTCCAATAATTCTAGCGGGATGTGGATAACTGCTTATTAGTTTAATATTGGAGTCGTAAGAAACTAGTACTTATGGAATGCTAACTATATACACGTGAAAGTGCATACACTATATAAGATTTGACCAGGAATTCCTGATTCATGAAGTTAAGAAGCAATAACTACTAAAGTGGAGCATGTCCTGGGGAGTATAAAAACATAATTTGTCCGGTACTTTTCATACCTGCAGATGCGCCTTAATGTGGGTATTAGTGTTTCCCAACTGAGCAAGCTTATTAGAAATACGTGTAATGTGTCCAAGGTTTCCCATCCGGGGAGCGCGTCTTCCAGCAGCAGGTACAGTTGGCTGAATAATAAAAACACGATACCACGCATTATTTTTGAAACCCTTTGCATAAAGTTTTTTTTGGCAGATATACGCAAAGATGATGCAGAGGAACTGAAAATAGAATAAATTGCAAATAATACATGTTCCACAATGTTTGCTTCTCAAGAATCTAGGTTCTTACAAACCATTGATTAGTAAGGATGTACTAATATTAGAGCCACACCATGCTGTATATATGCATGGTTATCCAATAATGGAATCACTCACAAATTATTACTAATAAATGAACCAACATCCATCATAATGCATATATTTACCTGATTGAGATCACCAGAAACAGTGGGGCTTCTATCTGTCTCGAGAATTTTGGCAACCAAGCCACACTCTTGAAAAAGATGGTCAACAATAGTGGTATTTTTGCTTTCTAAACATGAAATTACAATACTCTCTACATGATGATGCAAAGCATTATTGAACGGATACCTGCATTAATTAGAACAACATAGCATAAATACAGAGGTCAAGCATATCCAGACAAAGTACATTTAATGACTAAATTTTAAAGATATAAGATCAAGACTAATACATTGTTAATCATGCAACAAATTTCAAAAATGAAGTATTATCTTACTCGAAGAAGAGATCGAGGACTCTTTGAATAGTTCCTGAGTTTACCAATTCCTTCTCTGCAACTTCATTGCCAGTTTTCAGTAGAACAGCGATGAACTCCACAATCTACAATCAGATAGCATGACAAGTTAGGGCAAAATAGGTAAATCGAAATAGTAATCATGCTAAGTTGCTAAATAATTACTACACTGAAATTCTATATGCAATCAGCTAAAGCATATACTAGGACTACAAAAGAACGTACGAGTTTAAAATTGCTTTTGACCCTGTAACATCCAACTCTGAGCTAACAAAAGTCTACAAATTGGGATGGGGCTTCAGCTTTATCTGTTCATGCACATGGTCTTATCTTATCCTAAAGATGGTATATTTCATAATTTATTTTATGGCAAGTCCAACACAAGCATCCATGTCTCAAAAGGCAAACTGCGTGCTTATCCTTCTGGGTGACTATGTCTACTTTTGAGTAACAAACACCTTCATCAGATGTTGAAACAATAGAATATTAAGTGATGACACCAACATTATTGTTTTTATTTTTTAATAAATAATGACACAATCATTATTGGTATTATTATTTTATTTATTTATTGTTACTATTATTATTATTATAAATGATGAACAAATAACCAACCTTTAAACGGTACTTGCCAAGCGGAGGCCTCAGTTCACCATAGGTTGTAGGCAAAACCTTCTCATCGGATGACACATTCAGTAGCATCAACAAGTCACCTTCACAAACAATAACTTAGAATTATAATTCTCACACTACAAGAGCAAAACACAAATGTGCCAATTCAGAACTCCGAACTATTATTGGCATACACAACATGGCATTCGGATAGACTCTACTTCTATCTGACATTATACTAACCACACAATTGGGGGAGGGGAAAGATAAACAAATTGCCCAAGATTTAGTCCTCAAAGCTTGTCTGAGTCATAAGTCTCATTACCATAGTACTAACATATGGACAAACTTTTGGTCTTGTCCAATAAGAATCAATAAATGAGAACGAGGTATGTTATTTCCTCGGTTTAAATGCTATTTCAGGCTCACACTTTCGGTGGACGAATGTTCAAGAACAGTCACTCCTAATAAAGAAAGGGATAGCCTTTGCAAGTTCCACTACACTTTCCACCTTATCTTCACTTCGCCCACCCCTCCCAGAAAGGAATAATAATAATAGGAGCAAAGAGAGACTCAAAAAAGTCACCAAATAACTGATTTGAATATATTTATTACCAGAAGCATATAATCCATACCAACTGATTGGTTGTACAAACAGAAGGTGATAAGCTGAAACATCTTCATTGACTATCTCTAAGATATCAGTTAGACCTTAATCACATTTACCTCATCTACGATAAGTAAAACCTACGACAATACCAGTAGTGTTTGTGCTGAAAATTAGTTTATCATGACAATTGACAAGTATGAATACTATCACAATTAATCTCCATGACTTCATGTACTATCTTAAGTCAAAGGAAAAGGTATTAAAATTGAATAGCACAGCAGAGGATTTGAAAGCAATAAAAAATCTATGACAAGAGAGCTTCAAATTTACCAAGTTTCGGTAGCATTGCGTTAACAGTTTCAGGGTTAACATGTGCAGGTGTCTCATATACATGTTGACTTCGGAAGGAATGAATAAAAGGAGAAGGAATAGATCTTTTAGGATCCAACAAAGAAATACACACAGACAATGAGTGAACGAGTCCCGATTTTGAATGACAGTCTTCTAGCGCATGATCAAATATCCTAGCAACAAAACTGCAATAAAAGATAAGTTTCAAAATCACTAGCATAATATATATATCAGTTTGAAATGGCACACAAGTAAACCTTCATAGACCCAAAAAATATATATACAAACCTTGAGCTAGAGAGTTTAGTAGCCAAAGGTGATGGTGCATTCCGAGTTATAGCACATAAAGTTTCTGCAGCGTTAGCATGTACTTCAGGAGAACTCTGTACCCATCAAGAAACATGTTAGCTTACTCATCACAACAATCTGGAATCTGAACTTAGCCTAAGAAGACAAATAGTCTTCTTAAGTTGAGTAGAAGATGATAAAAACTTTCATAATTCAGAAATAAGTCAAAAATTGTTGTCTGAGTTAAAGAAAAATGTGTTGAAAATGTTGAAAGTGCTCTAAGAAATTTCTTAAATGTCCAAATGGAAAAACGATTATTGTGAAGTTTAAGTTCAAGTAGTAATGGGAGAATCGAATCACATGAACATATGTGTAAGATCCTAAACAATAATACTGAATAAGGGTTGAATGTTTTTGTATTAATTTTCCTAATTTTGAAAAGGTGAAGCAAGTTTATCCTTTCTGTCTAAAACCAGCCCCCATTTCCATCCCCAACCCCTGTCCAAGTAAAACCCAAATCAACTTATCTCTCTCCCCTCTCAATCAGTCAAGCATTTATGATATGAAACTAATTTTATTCTATATCCATCCAAATACTATTCAGCTTACGAAACCCTAGGTGTAACTGTCAATAAGTTTGTTAATAACAAAATTTAATATAACAAGCAAGTATTATTGCAAGTACCTTGATGCAATAGTTAGGTCTGCACTACAACAAATCTAAGGTAACTATAAATAAACTAACACTAAATTCAATGAACTCACAACGTGCCAAGCTAGAATAATCATGTTTCTAAACTGAGATTAATAAATTTACAATGCAATTATTAACTTACAGATGGACTCAGTTTATCCACAATCATTTCTAGCAAATTACTGTCTAACAACCACTGCATCACATCCAAAGAATTGGGATACATGTGATCATCAGCGCCTACAAGTCGAACCAAAACCTGTGTAAATAAAGAGCTCATCAGGGGAGAGGAAATTTTGCAAAGGTATGAGAAAACCAAAAGTCAACAACCAAAGTGCTACAAGTGTTAAGTGACAATAAACAACCTTGGTGAATTTTTAATAGCACATTCTTGGACACTAACCTCCATAATGGATGTAATACCGATCAAATCAACCAACTGGCCAAAAACATTCTGATGGGACTGCAAAAGAGCAAAGGTATAAACAAAACAAAGTCTCCAAATAAAAACATTGCAAAAGGGAAGTTTTAGCAAATAGCAGCTACATAATCTATTGTCATTTATTGCATGGGAAAAGTGAAGATTACGAGTATGTAATACACCTGCCAATTAAGAAAACCTCTAAGGCTCATTCCCTATGAGACGGAATTTGAAAATATGAAAACAAAATAAATACAAATGGCACTAGCATAACATTTACAAGTAGTTGCATGGGAAGCTATGATTGCAAGTAGGTGATACACGTGCCAATTGATTAACCCTCTAAGCTCATTCCCTATGGAATGGAATTACAACACATGAAAACAAAAGCAATACAAATGGCACGAGCATGACATTTACAAGCCATAGTACCATGCAGCTGCAATAAACATATAACGTATGGTTTGTCATTGCCGATATAAAAGAGCAAGAGTATATTTCATAAAGTTTCCAAGCAGGGAAACTAAACTACAGAACAGTACCTTCCGGTCAAGAATTAACAACTTCTGGTTCAGTACAATTACCCCTTCATATGCTATTATTATCGGCAGTTGAAAATTTATGTTTTCTTGATAAATTCATTTCCCTAACATATAAACTCCCATACTATAAAGATAAGAATAAGTGTGGTGGCGTCCCAAATATCGAGAGATGTGTAAGTAGGTTTGGTAACTCATGCCTATTCCTAATCCTAAATTATATGCTAGACAAGTCAAGCTTGCCTGTGCATGTCAACATACAGCAAGATGCAGCTCACCTCTGATGGAAATCACAGTGGATGATTTATTTACTTTGTTTATTTACTTATGGACTTATTTTAGTTTTAGAAGATGTCCAATTTATTTTAATTAGTTAGGGTACTTTTGTCTTTAATTATTTTCTTGGTTCCCAAGTCCAATTTAGGGTTTGGTTTATTTAAATACCAATGTAATTCTCGAACCCTTTACATTACTAAATATTGAGATTATCATTGGACATTTTAATCATGAAGATATTTCCTAGAGTTAATAGACGCGAAGTTAAAACTCTAAACCCTAGAGATTTAAGCGTAGAGCTTAAATCCTAGATTACGATTCCGTTACTTATTATTGATATTCATTTTCAAAGCTCGTCCTACATCAACCTCTCTGCCTGAACAAACATCAAAACTGCTGACTTAAATAGAACTTAATGATAGGCAAGTAAAGTGTTACAATATTCTGGGTGTGAAAAAAACCAAACAAAAAATATAGAAGTTCAACTTCTGTGGTTAGGATGATTAATATCAAGAGGTGTGTTTCATAAGTATAGAAACAGAAATCACCTCAACCTCCAATTACCATATGCATGTAAGTTTTAACTAATTACATTCTATTACCAAAACTGTTGTTGATTTTAAACGTGTTAATTCAGCAGATAATGCAAATATTCCAAAATTAGGATATGAACCCAAGAGCACCCATTATTACATAAATTTAACTGTTTACAACCAATGGATTTTATTTTAAGAAAAAGATCTACAAGTCAGAAATTGAATAGCATGTTAGCCAAGTAAAGAAAACTAAAGAATTTACTCACTTGAACATAAGTCATAAGTGGGATTGTCTTCCGCAACATGAGGCAAATCACAACCTACAGTGTGGCAAAATTCATCAAGCAAACAGCTTCAGCTAAGAAATGGGAAGTGACCACAATACATCATATAGAGAGTGGTTTTAGCATAATCAGGTTATACCTTGCTAAAATACCCAGCCAACAAAGCACTATGAGAACGAGTTGGTTCCAGGAAGGAGAAAAGTAGATCCATTAGCTACAATTGCAACAAGAGAAATGGAGATTAAAAAATGACATCAGAGAAATATCATCTTCTAGATATTTATGATGAATAGTAGATAACAATAATAGAGCCATACCTCTTCTTCCTCCACTAAAGTTTTAAGGATAACATCAATTTCACATGTAAATACCTCGCAGGCGATGAAGGGAAACCTAGAAAGTGAGAAAAAATCTGAGTATCTATAAACAAATTTACATTCCATAAACTAGAATAAAAATGATCATCTAAATAACTTATTATTTTAATCACAGAATAATAACATACTTGAAGGTGCGTTTGCTCTCAGCATCCTCCGGAGGCTCTTCAACAATATATTGTAATAACTGTTCCACCTGGGCTCTATCTCGCAAACTGAAAGAACATGTATATTAATTATTAACAACAAGATCATTTGTATCATGTCTAACTTCAGAGGCCTACAACCCCGTGAAAATATTTGTTGAATATGGCATTCAAAAGCAACCCAGTAAGTTAATTACAAATTAATGAGACGACTGTTTAAGGATTTGCACTCTTGGATTATCTCTTCTTCATCCAAAAGCTCTTCCAATGTGAAATTGTCCTTGTCTAACACTGACTCAACCTGACAATAACATTTAGGTCAGTGCATAACATGAAAGAGGATTTAGTGAACTTGCAACACATAGTAAAATGTTTTTAACATCATGCGAACCACAAAACCTCAGTAAATGTATGATATTAAATTAAAACATGTATCATAACATTGTGAACTGCAAAAAAGCAGTAGGCAGGGGGGCCTTCAATCGAAAATTTGTAAAGCATGTGAAAATGGCATAACCTTGGCACTACCATGTAACAAGACACAATTTGAATTCCTAAAAGCTTAATTTTTAGGGCACATAATATGAAGAACACAAATCAATACAAAATTAGTTGACAATGCCCCTAACTTATTATTAGCAAAAACTAAGATTACTAATTAATTTGGAATTTTTTAGGCCATAACGTGTATGGGATACTTCTTTTCTTTTTTTTTTTTTTTTTTTTTTTTTTTTTTTTTTTTGGGGCGCTGTAAGTGACACTTACACTTATCCCCGAGAATTAATTTCCGACTGTTGGCACAAATTTTGACTTGGTCAAGCTGAGCTCGTCCCAAATTAAAACAAATACCTTAACCAAATAATGGGATTCAAGATTATTTCGTTCATTTTCAAAATAGAATGTAATGTGTTTAATTTACACTGGATTTATAGCAATCATAACACAACTATTAAATTTAATTAAAGAAGTCAATTCTCATCAATTTGTATTTATATGAGAATCAGCATTAATTGGCATTTAAATCCTTTGTTATTACAATGGAAGTGTACTAAAAAACACCACCAACATGTAAACTTCTCACACAACTTTCTCTTAAGCTGCAAAACACAAAATTAACATCTTTTATAATTTAATAACAAAAAAACTCAGCTGAACTGAATCCGATACACAGCATACACAAGCAAACAAGATCATATTCACTACGTAAGTATTGGATTAGATAATTGCCAAGTGCAAATTTCAAAAGAAAAAAGAAAGTTTTTGAATTCAATTGAGCTGAGAAAAACAATATAAAACACTCACAGGTGAAGAAGCAGATAGAGCAGTGAGTTTCCAAAACATGTTGAATGTATACTTGTGTATATATGTATCTATATACGTATAGCTGGGAGAAGGAGCTCGTTCGGATCTGTAAACCCTAAATTGAGAGATAAGAAAGATAGAAGAGCTTCAGATTCAAGATGTGGTAAGTGAATCAGCTGGGAGAGGGGGCAAAAAACCCTAATTTTGGTACAAGGAAAAAAAGATCGAAAAGGACGCGAAGCGGTAAAGATCGAGGAGAGAGAATAGAAGAGGAGAAGAGAAGAGAAGAGAAAGGCGCTTTGTTTTCATATATAAACGAAGCTGATAAAATCATAAAATACAGGGAAGGCTTATAATAATATTATTGTTGGCAAGGGGAAAAGTACAAATTGAGGTCCGGAATTCACAAAACCTATAATTTGTATCGGCTAATAATTACTATTAGTATCGTTGCTTGCTTGAATGTGCTATTTTGTCTCGGTCGGTACCAATACCATGACCAATTTTCCTCTCTGGATAAGAGTATGTTGGTTATAATGTTTGATGTATTTGGATATGAAATATTAAATAAGTTATATTTTAAATAAATTATTTTTAAGAAAGTAAGAGTATTGATTGAAGATATATTCGGTTATCAGTATTTATAATACTTGCAAACGATAACATTTAGTATCTATTTTTTTATTAGTGGGTGCGTATGCAACTTCTTCAGATGCATTTGAGAATTTTGTTTATCAAAAATTATTTATACTAAACGTAATTTATTTAATTTACAAACGCACCGTTTAGAGCTTAAACACACTGCATCATTGCATCATTTTTTATTGCTGTAGAAAAAATACAACAAGAGTATGTTCGGTTACTAACATTTGGTCACCAACTTGTTTGTTAATGTTGCTTATTCAAATGCGTTTAGTACGAAATGTGGTTAAAAGGAATTGAACATTCATGTAGACCCTTCAATATTTGGCTAAAAGGAATTTTTGATGATTTTAGATTTTGTTGTTTTCAATTTTTTTATTGTTTTTGATCTGAAATGGTATAAATTTTAGATAGTTTTGTTGTTTTTATTTAGTTTAAATGATTAATATAAGTTATTTGACGAATTTGCCCTTAATGTATAATAAATGTGTAAATAGATATTAAAATAATTTTTTTATTTACACATCAGCCTAGTGATGGCTCCATTTGAGGGCCACGTCAGCAATTTCTGACGTGGCGGCTCAATTTGTTGCAATTGAAAAAAATTGATAGTTCAATCACCTAATTGAAAAAATTGAAACTTTGATCCCCGAAGTGGAATATGACCTTTAGTTTATGATAGGAATTCATATTTAAGCTATTTTAGAATGGGGTATTTTTTTTGCATTTTCTGATGATAAGCATTTTGGTTTGAAAGTTGTCAATTAGATTATTTTCGGCAAAATTATGTTTTTCATCACTATATTTGGCAAAGTTTTACTTATTACACCATTGAACTTTTAATTTTTTGAATTACCCCATTAAACTAATTAAATTATTAAAATTAGGTCATTCCGTCCAAAAAAGTTGACAGACGTTAAAATAGTGCTGACGTGACAAAAAAAATAAAAAAATATTGTTTATGTGGCAAAAAAAAATCAAAAACAGATTTTAAAAATAAAAAAATTAACATTTTAAAGTTTTAAAAATAACAAAAACATAATAAAATAAAACAAAAATACAAAAATATTTTTAAAAAAATAGAATTCTATAAAAATATAATTTTTTAAAAATAGATTTTTTAAAAAAACAGATTTTTTAAAAAACAGAATTTTAAAAAATATAATTCTAAAAATATAATTTTTTAAAAACAGATTTTTAAAAAACGGAACTTTTTAAAAAGCATATTTTTCAAAAAAAATAGAACTTTTTTAAAAAAACAGACTTTTAAAAAAAAATCTGGTTTTAAAAAGTATATTTTTAAAAAATTCTAATTTTTTAAAAAATCTGTTTTTTTTAAAATTTATATTTTAAAAAAATCTGTTTTAAAAAAAATCTGTTTTTAAAATAATTATATTTTTTTTTTAAAATATGTTTTTAAAAAAATTATATTTTTTAAAAATCTTTTTTAAAAAAGTTCCGTGTTTTTACAAATTCTATTTTTAAAAAAACTGTTTTTAAAAATTCAATTATTTTAAAAAAATCTATTTTAAAAAAAAATCTGTTTTTAAAAAAGAATATATTTTTTTATAGAATTCTGTTTTTTTTAAATCTTCTTTTTTTTAAAATTCTGTTTTTAAAAAAATTCAATTTTTTAAAAAAAAATCTGTTTTTTAAAAAAAAACTTTTTTTGTATTTTTTTATTTTATTATGTTTTTGTTATTTTTAAAACTTTAAAATGTTAATTTTTTTTAAAATCTGCTTTTTATTTTTTTTGCCACATAAGCAATATTTTTTTATTTTTTTGCCACGTCAGCACTATTTTAACACCTGTCAACTTTTTTGGACGGAATGACCCAATTTTAATATTTTAATTAGTTTAATGGGGTAATTCAAAAAATTAACACTCTGTTTCTGAGTTTTGAACAGAAAAGAAAATAATAGAAAACTTAAAGTTTTCCTTTGTGAGTTTTTAATGAAAAATGATATAAAATTTAAAATTAAGGACATGAGTTGTAATTTAAAATTTATTATATTAAAAGTTGAGGATAATATGAAAATTATAAAAATATTACTTATTCTAATTTTTTTTTCGTCCAAATCATGCCAATTTTGGACGGAAAACTTTGACAGAAAGTGACCAAATTTTCTATCCATTTCTTTTCTTTTCTGTTTATTAAAAAACTCAGAAACATAAAAATTGAAAAGAAAACTTAAATTTTCCGTCTATTTCTTTTCATTTCTGTCCATTTTAAAACTCAGAAACAGAACGTAAAAGTTCAATGTTATAATAAATAAAATTTACCAAGTATGGGAGGAAGCATCAGACAGATTTCTATTTGATTAATGAACTGTAAACCTTATTAATTACAAAACTTTTTTCTTCTTCAATTGCAAACATATTTCTTTAGTTTCTTGTGGGCTCAACATTGAATTTGATACAAGTGTTCACACAAAAGACCAGTTAACAAAAGAGAAGGCAAGGCAATGGACTGTGTTTTCTTCTGCAGCAAGAACTTTCCAAGCTATGGCTTGTTCATAAGAAACATGGCGCCCCATCGTTGACATGCAGATCCCACCCGGCAAGTAAGCAAACCCCTGATGATGAGACCAAATGGGAAAATTCAATTATATCAACCGAAACATCAAATAAACGAGGGATCTATGAGGTCAAAATTTTCACTAGTTATATCTTCATGTCATCACATGAGGATGAAGAACAAGAACATGATGAACTTCAAATCCACTTAAATGTTACCTGTTGCATTATCTTGGCAAAATCCGAATACAAAGCCTTGCGACCGGAGTCGTCAAATATCTTATCCAATGTGATATCCTGTAAAGCCACTAATGTCGTCTCCAGCATGTCAAGACCTGCCTGGTTTGCAAAAATGAAAACTGGCAGCGACTGCGCATATAAAGGGAAAATTAGAAGACATCATTATCAGATATTGATGGTTTAAACAAACCACATTGTTCACAATTTAACCATAAAGGAAAAAAGCAACCTCTAGCACGCTTCAAGCTGCTCAAGCCAAAGCTACACTACAGTGACACTAAAGATTGACGACCACTGGACCACCAACTGGAACATGGTCCCTAGATGTTCTCATTTCTAATTAAAACTTGCCCATTCAAGGTTTTTTTTGGGGATAGAATATCTGACCTAAAACTTCATCATCAAAAAAATTAGATGGAATTATTCCATCTAATCTCTTTCCTATATCATATACATATACATATACATAGTTAGCTACAATATGGATTAACCAACACAAGGATTTAACCATTGAGGTACCAAAGCTTTGTCAGATTAATTGCACTATTCATATTATACAAACTTAAATTTACTCGGGACTGCATTAGGAATGACAGCTTTGAAAGACATGTCCTGTGCAAATTTGTACATGTTTGTGTTAAATAAAATGAATGTTTCATGGCATTAAGTAAAAGAAATATAATAAGGTAACATAAACTAAATCATTTTCTGAATAAAAATGTCTATAAGTTAGAATATCAACATATTATTGGCAGTAAAGAACCAAGGAAAGTTCCATACCTTCAATGAACAACACAAAATAGAATCCTGATGATGCCAGAGATTTTTCAACAAAGAATCGCCACCCATAGAATCAGAACTCAGTAAATCTGTCCCCAAATGGTAGCTGAGGAAAAGTAAAGAGAATTTTTCGTGAGAGAAAGAGAGAAGAAAGCAATTCTTTGTCACTCATTTGAGCGGGAAGGATGCGTTAATGTGCTTTAGAGGTTAGAGTGGATAACAAGCTATATCATTTAAGACGACGAGAACAATACTTCCAAAAAATTGATAATAAGAATTGTCTAATTAGTTGAGAAGGGCTGAATGCTTAGTAACCTAAACTGCAGTAGTTAACTGAGACACTGATATCCCATGGGATTAAGTATCATCTTGGTCTACAATGGTGCACATTAAGTATGAGACACAGTGGAACTTACCTATGGCTCTGGCAGATCCAGTTGGCGAGTGTAAGCGCCTCTGGAGCGCCTGAAGATAGCTTTGGCCCTGCTGTAGGGTTCAATCCTGATGGAGATATGGCCATGGCAACCCTCTGCACCGATGAAACCACACTGCGGACATACTGGCGAGCCATCGTAGCAACATTGTCTGGTATATTGTTCTCAAAGGGGAATTGAAAGGCAATGGTCAACACTGATCGCATGTTATAACATGATGATTTAATCATTGGCAGCATTGTTTGTTGCCGGGCCCACTTCAAGACTGGATGTCAGATCCAGGGTGCGGTTTGTAGTTAAAGTGTCCTGTGCATCACCCTGAGCAACAAAACTGTCAGCCGCCAGAGGGAGTAAGAACAATAAAGCAATACTTTATGTAATCTATGTTACGGTCAGATGAATAGTAACCGTATTTGGAATAGATATACCAGGGACTAGGGAATATTATTCGGTTTCAATTGCAATATCAATATCATGACTTGATGCACAGCAACTACTTGAAAGAAGAAAGTGAGCACAAAAGCATAACCCTGATGGGCACGAACAGCCCACTGGAATTTGCCAGTCACAGATTTATCTTTATTTAGTTTTATATTGACTAGCTTTGGGTATAGTACACGTGAAACGATCTCATCTATAAAGGAATACAACGTAGAAGCAGTCAAGCAGCTTTGCAACTGACTCAATAATGGGTTTCAAATGCTAAGAAAAATTACTTTCTAGTTATTTACTCAGGTGCATAGACAATGAAGACAATTGATTCAAGAAGCAATGCAGATAATTTGGTAGATCTAGCATATAGAGATAGATGAGTCAGACTGTAAAATTAGACGACCTACGACTCTACAAACACTTGGTTTGACATTAGCTACAGTTACATCAAAAGCATTACTTGATGTGATCTCTGACAACAATATAGAGGAGGATGAGTTGAAGAAACTCAACTGATTTCGAATCCAAAGGAATGATGCGAAAACCAGAAGGTAGCAGCGGAGCATCATCTGGAAACATTTCATCAATTGGAGCAAAAACAAGTTCAGAGCAGGCTCCAACAGCATTTTCATCAACTCCACTACAAAGCTGCAGAAGAGCACATGCTCCGGTCAGTATCTCAATACACTTTGCAGAGGGATCTAAAATCACAGTTTCATATAATCATCAAGACACCGAAGTACCTGTAAGAGATGAATGTCCCTTGATACAAAAGCATCTTCCTGACCAAGCGGATGACCTTCAAGTCGAATTACTTCAAGCATCTGGGATGGAAAACAACAAAGAGGGTATTAACTTACGTTGTATGAAATATAAGAACAAAAAGACAGCTCTCACTATTCAAGAGTTTGAAGTATTTCTCCCTTATCGGAAAACATTCATCAAGAAAAAATAGAAATGTGATATGATTTTGTGAAAGTTCTATCAGAGCAAAAAGATGGATAAGAAGATGAGTATCAAGTTGTCAACCAATTACAAATGTTTACAGTACAAAAACTTTCTGTCTAGGAACCCCCCTTAAAACAGTGCAACTCTTTTGTGTGTGTGTGTGTTGGGGGGGGGGGGGTGGGGGTGGGGTGGGGGACAACAAAAGGAAGTACAGGAAAAGGGACAAACATTTATATATATTGACCATCGTCACCTGCTTAGACAATGTGTATCATATAGTAGAGGACAACTGGACAAGACTACGATCAGAATCATACCTCTTCATGCTCAATTGTTTGACCAAGTGGCATGATGATTTGGCTTCCAGTAAACCGCGTGGGCCTCATTCCTGGATATGCATAAGAGCTAGCTTTCAATGAAGCAGCAGAATATGCATCGACGCTAAAGTCAGCCCACTCTGACCGGTGCTCCCTAAGAAAGCGAACCAGTACTGCAGGAGGGACATTCTGTCAGCAAAAGACAAATAAAACCATTAGATAGAGCCGTGATTTCCATCTAATTGACACAATGGTAAGTCTTCTCTTATTTTCATGTTGATCAGTCTACCATTTTAGGTCGTACCCAGTGTTGTCCCTCAAATAAAAGCACATAAAATTGAACATAAGGAAAGATTCGATACTACAATCCAAAAAAATTGTAAACATATAAGCAGATATATCCACAAGGCTAGTAAATGTATAATTTGACTCGAACAGTCTTAGTTTCACTTAAGAAATACAGCACTGTCAACAATTAAATTTAACATAACGGACATACATTTGTCAGACTTTAAGACAAATTGAAAGTATTTGTCGGAAATCATCCCCAAGAGAACAAGGTTACTTAAATTTGGATGCAGGTAGTACAATTTACAACTACTGTCCCAAAAATTTGCGTAATTCTATAAATAACAAGACCTGAAAAAAGATTTACCAAATACAGCCTAAAGAAGGATCTCGCCAGGAAGCAAATATATCAAGTATTTCTCATTTCAAGCTTTGTAAATCACAATAACTTATATTCGGGTACGGGTAGAAATCAGGAGCAGCCAAGTCTAATTACTGAGTGAAAGCCATTTCATCTGAGTAAATGTCACAATGCATGTAGTAATATATTCACAACTCACCTGGAGTAGCATCGATGCTTTTGCACAGAGAATGCCTCCAATCAAGGAAAGCAAATTAGAAGGATTAGAAGTAGTGGCCAAATTCTTGGTCGAATTAACTGCAATGATCACATCTTCAGCACCATCACAGTTCATCAGCGACCAGCCGTCATCATTGAATCCATTGATAGCGTCATTGAAGCCTCTGAAGGGAGGGGGTGGGGGTGAAGATGAAAAATAATTCAACAAATCTGAAATATACATATGAAGATATACTATGCATACCACAAATGCAAGTCACAATAGTAGACAAGTATATTGACACATCTTCACATGCAGCTTAACAAATTCGATAAAGTAAGCATGAAGCTACCTGCTTAATCTTTGGCTAAAAGTACGAAGAACAGCTGGTTGCCTGCCTAGACCATATATCACCTCACCGCTGGTCTCCTGAGCTATTTGCCTGATATAGCGCAGTGCCTACATATGAAATGGCTAAATTAATTTCATCAATGATCCTCCTCTTACATTGTTCCCCAGCTCTTTCAGTTTTTCTTAATTTTCCCTTTCTTTTCCAGTCATCAACGATCCCCCAAACACAGATCTCTTATTCTTTTGTTTTTGTTCAATGTTACCAATCTCTCTCTGGGTTGATGGCGGTTAGGGGGTTGTAATTAAAAACATAGTTCCATTAAGTGTGTTAAAGACCATTTAGAAAACGAGGTCAGATTTACAACTGAGAATCAGATCCATAAATTACTGTGTAGAAAGTATTTTGTCCGGGTAAACAAACACATTAAGTTCGTGTAGTCATTAGCAAGTTGCAACACGCCAGGCACGTGTTTTTCGCATGATTATGATATGCAGTTGGCAATTTAATACTTCCTCAACTAATCACAGGAAAGGAAATAAGGTCCTTATTATACACTTCCTCGTGAAAATGAACTTTATAGTGGAGGATACCATTTCAGATACACCAATTAAAAACATATAACACAGCTCTAATTCTGGTATAAATAAACTAAAATCTACTTACCGCAATAGTCATTTTTTGGGCTACCACTTTGGATGATTCATAAAGTGGACGTAGAACCTCTGGCACACTCCACGCCTAAAATGAAAGCAAACAAGAAAGTAAGAAATTTCTTTCCAAGCAAGAGACATAAACAAGTAAGCATGATTTATGAATCTAACCTCAAGATTTAGGTGATCAACTATATGTATTATTGATCCTCCACCATCACATGGCCGAATCAAATAACCGCTTGGAAGCATTTCCCCTCGTACAAACTGCGCAGCAGCAGCTGCATTTGGACCAGTACCAGAACCAGAAAGTGATCTCTCACACACCTGCAGAGATAGACCGCAAAGAGTACATATCAAAATTACCTCCCTTCAAATTTTAATTCCGTACACTGCACAAAATCAAGAACCCGAAATGCAATTTCTTTTTGTAGAATAATTAGCAGGACAAGCAACAGGTTTCCCAGTATCAAGCGATCAGAAGCTGAAATGGCAAGATAGCTGGCTGCCGAATATGCTCATCAGATGTGCCCTTATACTTATTCACATTTTATCTCATTGAAGTTATTTATTAAGGTAAATAATATCAAATCATGTCGGAGGCATCAATAAGATCTTAAAACTGGAATAAGAATAGATATTTGATGCCACTTTGAATAAATAAATAACTTGGTAGATTCTGGCAATCACATCAAAACAAACCTTCCAAATCATTGCCTAACCTAATTGCTTGGGTAATATTCTCATGGTGGAAACACAAAAGACAATTAAAAACACATGAAGACTGCCATCGAATAAATGGTCCAATTATAATCCTCTAAGTAGAAGTTTTGCTAGCAATTAGAGCCACTTATATATGCACATAGCAAGTAATCCTTTGTCAGACCCCTTCTGAACATGAATATACATAATGGGTAGGCAAACAACTCTAATGCGCTATTAAGATTTGCATACCACAAAACTGCCATTGTCTAAACTTGTAGTGTATCTGAGAGTCCAGAAGTCCCGTGCAGGAGCCAGTGTGGTTGGAGCATATAACTGAAACAAATTTTAAATGTATTTATAAGGATGAAAATGTATACTAGAACATTAGAAGAAAATATTAAAATCTAAATTTATTGTTAACCTGTGTGTATACAAGTTCAATCGTTCCTCCATTTCCAGCAGGGAACATGGTGAAAACTTCAAGCCTCCGACAATCACGAAACCAAGATGGACGATCTTTAAGTATCTCCACAATCTGTCAAGAGTTTGGAAAGTTAATATACAATATTCAGAATTCAGATAGCTTGGCAAGTGCTAAAATCGACTGACCAATAGAGAGAAGATAATGGCAACTAAATGGAATTCTGGAATAACCAAAACAGAAATAAAACTTTCTTCTCTGTACCTTTGTAGGCTCTAAACTTACTAGACCGCAGGCTCTAGCTGCCACTCCACTGCAACTATGGGAAATGGCAAAAATTCCAACCGAATCCGGACCAGGCTGACAACAAATAGAACAATCGGTACAGGATTACTTCAATGTTAAGAACCAGAAAGGCAAAAAACTAATTAGAAATATTATGAGGATCAAAGAAACATATTCCACATAAGAAAATCAAAACCTTCATCCCAGGCATCTGGACCCAATCGACAGCAGTTCCTGTAGCCTTTGAAAGGAACTCTGTCAAGGTCTCCTCAGCAATAGAGAGTAGTCTGCCAAAACATTAAATAAAATAAAAAAATTAGATGGAAAAGATAGCAACAAACTAAATATATAATATACGGCTACACGCCCTGGGGAACAAGTGAAAGAGCTCATGAAATTGGCATGCACAATTACCCAGCAGGGTTATTAGCATCTCTGAGAGAGTGCTGAGGAGTGGTAACCACAGACTCAGAACTTGCATCGGTAGTTGCTGCTGATGCCTGCTTCAATTTATTTAAATAAAAGTGAATTATTCAAAGCATACATCATAATGCCAAAGGCATTAAAAAATAGTAATAGGTTGTTATTCCATTACAGGCATTTGGAGACAAAACTTCACTTCAAAAGGAAACCTGATTCTGCTATTATTTAATTTAAATACCTCCCTCTTTGACCAGACGCAAAACTAGGAATCAAGAAGGGCAAAACACAATTCCAATATGGGACAGAGACTGATACAAATGGGAGTGGGTAATAAAACCAGAAAATATTCCGAAATCCTAGAATATTCCCAAGTAGGTATGCTTATGCTGCAAGAGGCTAGCTCTGATTTTTTTTTTTAATATGCTACTTATGTTCTCTTCTCAGAAGCACATGTTGCTTTCAAGGCTCTACACCTTATTAAGGCAAATGACCACAAAAGGAAGCTGACTGATAGATCATATAAATACATAATAGCAATTGAAATTCAACAGGAGAAGCATATACATACCGTATGCAATTGTTGCCGCATATACCCATTCTCACATACTAGCTGAGACACCTGTTTCTGCAGGCGATCATTTTCCTCCATCAACAACTTGTTCATAGCACTCAATTTTCTATTCACAGTCTGGAGCCGTGAAGACTCTTTCCGCTGCTTCTCCCGACACCTGCATGACCAAACAACAAGTTTCTTTTTCACCTAACCATCAAAATATCTATCCCCAAAACAAATCAACCCCCACGAATCAAAAAAAAAAATCTTCATACTATCAAATCCCATCTTACCAACATATACATGCATCTAATTTTAAGATTAACATATACTGTACCCTAAGCCATATACCGGCAAATCTCAAGAAAAAGGGGAAAATTGACAAAAAGTTTCAATTTTTATATTTTCCGGGGGATACCTGCGATTCTGGAACCAGACCTTGATCTGTTTGGGTTCAATATTAGATAGAATCGGGCATTCACGGATCAACTGCTGGCGACGTAACGAACTCGGCTTAGGACACTCCATATAAACTCTTTCCAGAGCTTCAACTTGCTCAGCCGTGTACCTGACATATTTACCATTATCTAAATGCTTAGTAATGCTACCACCGTTACTCTCCCTCTGAGCCACCATCGCCATTTTTGCAAACTCCCTAAATCAAAACCCCTTCCAACTAAAGAAACCAGGAAACCACATAAAAGAGAAACAGGAAAACTACATAAAAGAGAAACAGTGAGCTAGGGTGGGCTTTATAACCAAAAAAGAAAGGAACTATAAATTCTCTGCTCAGCAAAAGTCCGATTCTAGTGATATCAGAAGATCAAACGGACGAGCGGGATTCAAGCACGAAGATGCTCAATTTTCTTCACTCCTAATTTGCATATTTGGTAAAATACGCAACAAAGTTAGCTGTTTTTTTTCCTTTGAATTTCGACCAAACTGGCTGTGAAGCACTACCGAGTGAGCTACAGCAGATAAAATTCCCTTTTCTTCTTCTTCTTCTTCTTCTTCTTCTTCTTCTTCTCTAAACAGTCCAAAATATTCACTAATTACTATCCCTTTAACCTCCCAAAATAGAGCAAATTAGCGCAATTAGCTACAGTAGTGTGGTCTTCAATTCAGCCCGTGAGCAAAATTTTCTTCTAAAGCTTGGAAAAAACAAGAGACAGGTAACACTTGCTGGTAAAAAAGAGCGGAATAATCGACAAACAAGTAAGAAATTATATAAAAGGAGTGTGGAGATCAGAGAAACGGGCTCTTTCTCTCTCCAAACCTAGAGAGAAAAAGCGAGTGGTGGTGGTGACATTAGTGAGGTGCGGAGGATCTGAGAGGGAAAAGTAGGAATGAAACCCTAGACATGATGAGTCTCAGGCGGAGGAAGAAATGGAAGAAAGTGGAGATATCCTAAAGAGAGAAAGTACTGGAGGAGGAGAGAGAGAGGGATAGTGATGTGTCTGAGCGTGAGAGCTAAAGAAGAGCGAAGCAGAGGAGAGAGAATTGTTTGTTGAGGAGAGAGAAATGCAATAGGCTCGAAAATCGAGAATGGGGGTTTGTTTGTTTGTTTGTTTTGTTTTGTTACACTCCCTCCATCCCTCCCTATATGCCACTGCAGCACCTGCTGCCTTGCCTTTCTTTAATATTTAGTGTATCATCATTGTTTCGTATGTATTTTTTATATTGTTAAGTGTTTTTTTCACATGAAAATAAAATATATTATAAGTTCATATAATAGAAGATCAGATAAAAATATCAATTCCCTAATTTTTACTCTACAATTCTTTACTCGTATCAAATTTATTAAACTTTAAAATATTATTTAGAGCAAAGTTATAAGTTTTAAAATTAAAATTATTATTATAGTGAATTAAAAATTTAGAATTTTATAAACGGTTTAATAGTAAAGTTCAATTAAATGTAACAAATAATATCAAATAATATTTATTTTAATAGTGTATCATTATCCTAACATATATATGTATATGTATATATACACACATTAACTAGTAATGTATCAAAATATTTATTAATTATATGTATAAATTTTTTACTTATAATTATTTTTATTTCTTTATTAATTAAATTACGTTATTTTCAACAATTGTGACAAGTAAATTAAATATATATGACACCTATTATGTCTATTAAAAATTATGTATCATCTATTTCTTCTTAAATATAATAAATAGGTTGGTTTTGGGATTTAATTAGTGTCATGTGGAGATGGAAGCGTGGCAGGAGGTGGGGTTTGAGGGGTAGTATGTACGTTTTAGGCCTCCTTAATGGTCAAATCAAAGAGAACAAAATCTTCGGCCGCATGCTACAATACAGGGGATGGGTTTTTAGGCTACACAAGATAAAAGAAAATATAAATTATTTTATAATCAACTGATTTAACATATTTGGTCTCAATTTACATCAATAATTTATAAAATAATTTGTGTCAGTAACATTATTCAAAAATAAAACAGACCAGACCAGATTGTGTTTAAACTCACTTTATTTTTACATCCACATTTAATACTCTTATATTTTATTTATAAGTTACAAAAATTACATTTAAAATAAATAAAAGAATAACATTTCTCATTAAATCACTTTTCTCTTTCTTATTTTATAATAATGGGATGAAACTAAAATGGTTAGACTACACAAGGATAGGATCCGATAGACTATAGAGTGTGTCAAATGAAAGGACACTTAAAAGGACAAATCTAGTCTGACAAAATAATACACGGTCACGGATTCGGTTAATATGAAGTTATTTTTTTAATAAGTTGATCAATTGACCAATAAAATACTGACATATACAATCTCGTTTGCGTGTCAGTATTCTATTGGTCAATTGACCAACTTACCTCAAAATAAACTTCATACTAACTACTTCCCTACTCCCACCATTGCAAGTTTTAATACACCAAAACTCCCATCTACATATAAATAAATAAAAAGATATACATGTATTTAATTTATTTACCAAAAATTGAAGAATTCCAAGGTACAATAATTTTACCACCCAAATAAAATCACAACTCCTTTCATATCAATCAAACTCCCCAGTCCCCACCTTTTTGATTCAACTATTTTTATCCTTACAATTAAATTAATAAAAATAATATTAAGGGATTCCAGAATTTTATTCATTTTTTGGTAGTTTTTCTACATCATTGACAAGTCTAAATCTACATTTAAGAATGTAACTAATTAATACTCCAGCAGAGATTGGAGTTTGTCCTGAAAGTTGGTGCAAATAGAGAGTAGTACTAGTCGTTTATTCCCTTTCTGCTTGCATTTCAACAGTTCTAGTCAATATATATACATAGCTTTCAGAACTGTTACAGTTATTATTGCTTGTTGTTAAGTTGTTGGAATCTTAAATGTCATGCCAATTTCCTTTAAAATTTAAGTTCTCTCATTTAAATATTTAATTCATTTTCATTTACTATTCTGGTTTGAATTTTTTTTTTTCATTTTATATTGTTGTTTGTAGATTTTAAGGAATAATTAATTACTTAGTTTTCCATAATTTTAAATATTAGACATTGAATTACAATTAATTTTACAAGGATAGCATTATACACAATTTAACTAATTTGACAAAACATTAATTATAATTTTTAAGTTATATATTAATTTTCTCATCAACGACAATTAAAAAATAAATGATAGATTAACCTAACAAAATTAATTACTTTAAAAGTTAACTCAACATACTTATTAACTTATTTATACTTTTAAATTTATCGGATATGAGATTCATTTGAAATATCCCAACAACTAAAATATAAACTTGATAGGAGAAATTAAAACCTATTTTTAAGTATAAACCTATGAAATTACTTCAATGAACACCATGTTATTCCATTGAATTTGAATCTACGACATAATTCTGAAAAACGGTATATCCTTCCACACCCACATCCATATCCACACACAAGATAGTAGATTTTTTAGTAAATATAATATTACAATTTATTCAACTATTTATGAATAAATTCGTTATATTTATCACGTTAAAATAAGCATAACTAATTAATAAACGAGCCAAGTAAATATAGTGGTTAATTACAATTAGATATGAACAAGAATCCGGATCCGTTTCAAATTACAAGACAAATTTTGACTTTTTAAAAGTTAATTTCAAACTCAGAATTAGTATAAATTTATTTAATTCATGTCAATACAATTATGAACATCGCAACCTGTCTAAAATATTGTACCAGTTATAAAATTTATTATTTTATAAAGTAAAACAAATCATATTAATTTTAAATTTTAAAATATCACAAATTAACTTTTAAAAGTTGTAAAAAATGGATTTTACGAATAAAACAACAAAATAGACATTTTGGAGAATAAAACAAAAGAGAATGTCGAATGCAAATTGAGAGAATGTACCCCCCAAAAAAAAAAGCAAAAATGAAAAAAAAGAAAAGAAAAAAAAAACAAGTAAGTTGTTTGAAAAGAGTTATGAAGGCGGTTTCTTAATTCCGGACCAACGTTATCAAAAGTGTTAAGCGCATGAAATGAAAGTGGTCCGGTCCTTATTACTCAATATTCTTCCGGCGCACGTTAGTTCAGGACGGTGACACATAATAATTTAATGTATCTGTCTGTATATATTTATTAACTAAAATAGGAGTAGTTTATTAGAGATAAACATAGGGATTATTCCATTTGAATAAAATATTGATTTTCTTTATATTTTTATTACAATTTTCTATCTGCTTTTTGCATGCCGAAAAAGAAGCCTCACGTGCTTGGCACCTTTGAGCCTGTTTAACCCACTATTATATATTTTAAAAAATGTTATTAAATTTGTATGATTTGTTTGTTTCAATTATTGGGTATTTTTTAATTTAGTAAAAAGGAAATGTTTATCTTTTTATTGTAAAGCTTAAATTATAATATTTCATAAGGGTTAAATATACTTTTTCTCATTCTACTCGACTTCTAAGTTTAAAATGTATCGTTGAATCAATTTTTTTCATTCGATACACTGAACTACAATTTTTTTACAAACCGCTATAAATTACATTAAATAGTTTGACTTTAGACGAAAAAATTAACCCAGGGGCCACGTGAGAGAGAGAAATCTACATGTCAGATATTTTTTCTTTGTGGCATGCCTAGTCGCCTAGATGGAAATTTATATAAATTTAATGCTAAATTAATCTAAATTCAAATAAATAAAATAAAATAATGCATTCAAAATAAAAGTACAATAAAAATAATTTTTAAATTTTATTTTAATTATTAATATTTGTATAATTTAAAATAAATTATATAAATTACATATAATTATATAATTTTCTTTTAATTTAAATAACTCATTAAATTCATCAATTTAATTACTCTCTCTTGAGATAAAACTAAATTAGTAATATAACATATAAATGTACTCATCATGTTATTGTATTAAGATATATTACATATATTATTAAAATAAAAAATTGGGTAAATTTTGAATTTGAGTAATGTCTTTAATATTATTCATAATATTTTATAATAAGCACAAATTAAAATTAAAAATTAAAATTTATAAAAATAAATTCAAACTTCAAAAATATAACTAAAACTTTGAAAATTAATTATTATTTTTATTTTTGAAAACTAATATAATTATTATTTATATTATAAAATCATTAAATAAATATTAAATATATTAACAAATAATAATATTAATTAAAAATCTATTAACAAATAATAATATGAATTCATTAATTTTATATAAATACATTTGTAAACATTATACATTAATGAATTCATATATTTTTTAATTTTTAAATATTTTTAATTTTTAAATATTTTAATAATAAAACATATTAATTAAATTAGGTAATAATAAAATATATTAATGTATAATTTTTATAAATGTATTTATATAAAATTAATGAATTCATATATTTTTTTAATTTTTAAATATTTTTAAAAATATTAAATTATCTAATATTTTGAAATGGATGGATTATTATTATTATTACTAGAAAAAAGCAGAACGATTATTGAGAAAAGCAGAACAATTCTCTAGAATTCTCTAGGACGAATTAATAGCAATGACAGAAGTTCAAGAAATCAGAGATTTTATGAGATCAGAAGTTCAAAGAGATCAGAGATTTTAAGAAGCTACAGAATTATAGAACGAATTAATGCATTTCAAGAAATCAGAAGTTCAGATCGAAAAAATAGCAGTGACATTTCTTTCGATTTCAACTCTACATCTTCTCTGTTATTATTCTCGAAAAAATAGCAAATCGGAAAAATGCATTTCAGTGATATATTGTTCTATTTTTTATTTTTTTCATATCTGAACTAAGGTTTCTTTATGGGTTGTTGGAGTTGGATTTGTGGTGAAGAAGATGATAAATTAGATTTGGATTTTGGAGACTCCCGACTACAGATCTGGGTTGTTAAAGTTTTAGAACTTTGTTGCTTTGATTTTGATGAGTTTTAGATTTGATTTCGACTACAATGTTGCTTTTGTGACACCCCCAAAATAGGTCTACATCACCCATTCTGAGTTGTCAATACACGGTACAGAAACAACTACAACTTTATTATTACAATAAGAAAACTGTGAGTTTAAATACGAGATATTGTCATCTGCATAAATATCCACATACAAATAAATCCTCATCATAATTATTGATACATTATTTTACAACAATGGTGAGGACTACTAAACAACTCTCCTAGAACTTTCATTCCATACCCCGACTGCATACTCGTTATATTCTCCGCCTCCCCGAGAAGAAAAATGGAACAAAAAGAAAAAGGTGAGCTCGACTATTTCAAAGAAGAATATTATGACTAAGATAATATACAACAAAATTATCGTTAGTCTTCAACGGGAAAAATATAATAGAATACAATAGACAACAAATTTTAAATCAATATTCGCAATGTAAAATAATAATTCATTAGAAGAGTTAAGTAGAGAATGCAAACTACTATCTTCTTACATGTATGAATTTTAAAGTTCATCGCCTATTTTTATCCTCGTAACATCAATCAATATATATCTGGATCAAATATTCATCCTTGCACTACAGTGCCAAGGACATTCACCATTAGTCATGTTCATCTAAACACACTGTTCATCTTTACACTACTGGCCAAAGATATTCATCGAAATCATTCATCTTTTACCACGGGCCAAAGATATTCATCAAAATCATTCATCTTTTTGACTATCGGCCAAAGATATTCATCATAAATCATTCATCTTTGCACTACAGAAGCCAAAGATATTCAATAATATCATCATTTAAGAATGAGGATGATGAAAATATTTTTTTTTAAAAAACGAATCCAAAGAAATAAAATGACAAGGATTAAGGATTAAGGATTAGTACTTTGTTTTATCCACGTCCAAAAATACCTCAAAAATAATCATAGTGGTGTAAAATTCAAGAATGATCAAAACATGGATACAATCAAAGCTAGTATCCGAATAGATATTATTTTGACGAATTTTTTTTTTTTTTTTTCGATGAATAGTCTTAGTATTCGTGAATAATACCGTATATGTGAATAATTATTAGGATACGTGAATAAGTAACCCCGACACCAAAAGTTCCAAATTTGATAAAAACTTCAGATCAATATTTCAAAGATAATGATATTGAAGAAATAATATCATTACGAAAAAAAATAATATCCTTACCTCGAAAGATCGATCTTTAAAACTGTAATCTTGGATATAAAGCATATCTTGAACTTTCATCGTATAAAGCAATACTCAAAGTATACTCAAAATACTCACAAGAATACGCTCGATAATATAGAGAGAGAAAACTTGATTTACGGTGTGATTTTCAATTCTAACCCAAGACCTATTTATAGGAATTCTGCTACAACAAAAGTAGAAAATTTATTATAATAATAATATATATATAAATTTTCTCGCCCATTCTTAGAATCTGAAAATCTGAATACAAACCACATGCTCCCTTCTAGAAGAAGTAAAAAAACGTTTTTCATAAAATAAATAATTAAAACTTCCAAAATCAATTATTTGAGCTTCGAACTTCAATAATTCATAATAAATAGCCTTTTTGTCGAAAAATTTGAATCTCATGAGTTTTTATAGGAAATTCAATTCTCTACAACTTTTCAGAAGAAAGTTTTTCCAAATTCCAAACAGAAATTGACCAAATCCACAAACAGGCGATTTTAGAAATTATAATCAAATTTCATCAATAAATGGGGTCCAATGACATGTTTAACATGTTTTAAACATTTATTGCAACAAAAATATACTCTTCCTCCTCGTATACTCATATATCCCACATTCGTTGTAAAAATATCACCATTATTATATTATTAAAATATAATATTATATATATTTAAATGAATTATTTTATCGAGAAAAAGATGAAATTTCAATTTTCAACAATTGTCACATTAAAAATTTTCTCCATCTATATTCACATAAAATTAATATTTTCCTCATCATATGAATCAATAATTAATTATTCACAAATAATATTACGTAATCACAATATTGACAACCGTGCGCTCCTTCAAGGAAGAGGGAACTTTCCAATAAGAATTTCTCTCCTTTGGTAGCAAGCAATTAGGTGACCAAACCTCTCCTTAGATGTAACTTTCTAGACATTGCCAATAATGTTATCTAATAATATTATTCGATAATATGAATTATTAGCTTCGATAATGAAAAATATTGTGTAATGACAATTATTAAAACAACAACAATATAAAATATCAACGCAAAGAATTATTGAATCAATAAAATAAAACACCGAGCGAAGAATTATCAGAACCATTATTGAGTAGTGCCTTCTTACGTGTAAGAGTCAATAATTGGTGCAATCTGGTATCTTCTGCAAGTGCTGACAACGCCAGACATTGTGTTTTAACCACCGTATTCCAACAATTAAAAAGCAGATAACTACTACGCCAGTTATTTTTAAACAACTTATATTTGTCATTTTCTTCCTCCAATCGCTTTTTCGTTATGGGCTCACATACGGTCGCTACTGTATGTCATTTAATATTCCCCGACAATAGACGAATATTCCACGACCAAACGAATATTCCCTAAAAGCAACAATGAATATTTTATAACCATTTGCTTATTTTGAAATATTTGCGTATTTTACCCATAACTATCCACATTAACCACATCAACCCTTACTATTTCAAAATAATAATTAGAGAAAATTAAATTTTATTTATTAATTATTTGGGATCTTACAGATTTGATTTCGACTACAGATCTGGCTAGTTCATACTACTATGATGAATTAGATTTGGATTTATGATGAAGTAGATGATGAAAGTGAAGAAGATGATAATTTAGATTTGGATTTGGATTTAATTGTGGTGAAGAAGATGATGAATTAGATTTATATTTGTGGTGAAGAAAATGATGAATTTAAATTTGAATTTGTGGTGAAAAAGATGAATAATTATATTAGATAATTTTGTTTTTTTAAAGTTAATTTAAAATATTTAAATTTTAAAAAGATAATATAAATTCATTAATTTAAGATTGAAAATCAAAAAATTTAAATTAAAGTTATTTTGTTATTATTATTAAAAAAATCTACGGTGACACTCACGTAAGCGTTGTCATGTGGTGACATGTAGACTTTCCGTTAACTATTACCATTTTTAGATGGAAATTTTAATTTTTGTTAAAAAGTTATAGTTCAATGAGTTGATGGTAAAAAAATTCAGTCCAATGATACATTTGTAAACCAAGATCGAATAGAGTGTGCGAAAAAGTGTATTTAACCCTATTTCATAACAGGCGATGACGAAAAAGTAGGGTGGATCCGGGATTTATTTGTGGCCAATTCTTTTGGACCCAAGACGGAAAGACTGAAATTTAGCGAGTTAAAGAACGAGAGTTTGAATACTAATATTATACACCGTGTATTTAATTTTTTTTACAGTAGTAATAATTGTGTTTTTTTTGTCCCTTCTGAGTTTAATTTTTTTTCATAAATCTCTGTATCTATAAACTGTATCTATAAATAAAAAATAAAAAAAATTCAATATACGCCGCCCTTAAGAATAGTTCCGCCCCAATGAGAGGAAAAGGAAAAATAATTTAAATTTATAAATGGGGATTAATTTAATCTTTATGTTTCAATGATTGTGTACTTTAAGTAAGAAGCTAAAGTGAGGTAATGAACTAATGATCGAATGGACTTGGTTTCATTTCAAGGATCGTGTTGATTCTTTTACCATTCGATTTAAAAAAAATAAAGTCTTGAATAAATTATGGAATTATGAGTGGATTTAACAAGAAGAATTAAGTATGAATATTGGAATATATGGCATTCAATTCGAAGGGAATTATTTTTATTCATTTTAAAATAATTAACACGAAAAATGATTGATATTTGATAGTTAAATGAATTAATATCATCAAGTTTTTAGTGTAAAGATGAGTAATAAATATAGATACAAAATAATATGCATGTGTTGTTAATTATAATCACTAGTCTCGTCTATGTATTATCATCAACTAATTAAATTTTATTTATTTTAAAATATAAGATTATTATTGATTTTTAAAAATTAACTTATAATATTTTTAAAATCAAAATTAACATAAATTCTTTTAATTTTAGTCAATAATAATTATTGTAAACTATATAAAAATAATAATACTCCTTTGTAAAATTTATTATTTTATAATTTTAATATTAAATCATCTCAATTTTGAGTTTAAAAGAGTCCTAAATATCTTATAATTTGAAATAGATAGGGTATTATTTTGTAAGTTATTATTATTATTATATATATTTATACGACCCTTTTCTCCAGCGAAACTTAAACAATGAAACAAAAGTGAACCGACTATAACGACAATTTTTTGAACTATGACGACGGGTATGTCGTCGGATTTGTATGTTACAGCGACGAAAAAAATTGTCGCTAAAATCGGTTCGATTTTGGTTCGATATTTAAGGTTTGCTGAAGAAGGCCCAAGGGGACCGTATATACATATAGGATCCGGTTATCACTTATCATAAAATTAATTTCATGATAAGTTGGTCAATTGACCAATATAGTATTGACACGAGGGGAGAGAGAACACCTTTCACTTTGCGTGTTGACACTATATTAATTAATTGATTAAAATTAACTTCAATCACTCATATATATATATATATATATATATATATATATATATATATATATATATATATATATATAGCAATACTAGTGTTTTAATAGTATAAAACTTGAAAGTCAAAAGAAAAGACTTTATAATATTGTAAAGCGTAGACTAATATTATGACTTTGTTTTTCCCCTTTTTAATTTCTACCCTTAAACATTCCAATTCCATTAAGGTAAAATCATGTGGAATTAACTTTTTGAAGAAGTGAAAGTAAAAGAAATTGACTTTTTAGACATGGAAAAAGCCTTCATCATCTCTATATACTTTTGTCGGACTTACTACTGATAGAGTAAATTAATGAGATTGTATATATATATATATATATATATATATATATATATATATATATCAAGTAAAAAGGATTCCTTATTTTTTTAAAATGAGGATTTTTTTTTTTTTTTTTTTTTTTTTTTAAAACAACTAAAAAAAAAGTTTAATATTTATGAAATGAAATTTTTCATATGTCTGATGTTTTGGGCGTGTTTTGAATACCTATACCAAAAAGTGGTGGTATAGTACATCTGGGCTATATATACATATTTTTTATTATACGTGCCTCAAATCTCACCCAAAACATCAGTATTATGAAAAATTTCAGTTCTATAAAATATTAAACTTTTTTTTTAGTTGTTTTAAAAAAAAAAACAAAAAAAAAAAATTCCTCATTTTAAAAAAATAAGAGATCCCGTACCTGATCCTGACCCTATATATATATAATTAGATACTAGTAATAATCTTCATCTTGATGCCAAAGGAACCATCGCCATTACTAACATTAACTCTATCCATAGACTCCATACACAATAAACAAAATAAAAATTAAAAACATTTCGCACGTCATTAATTAACTTTTAACTTTGAATTAATTTCATAATAATTGAACGCGATAAGATTAAATGGCGAATTAAATTTTGAATTTTAAGGTAATGTGTGTTTGCAAATATTATAATATAGAAATTAATTTAAAGACTGTTAATTATATGATTATATTTTGAGATTCTAATTCTCAAGACTATTAAACTATTTTACGATTCTTAGGCTAATAGTCTGAAGTCTAAATTTAAAAATAAATAAAATATTTGTGATTAATAGTCATATTCCAAATATAAATTTTTATAAATAAACATAGTCTAAAAAGCTAAACAAGGTTAAGAAATAAGTTTAAAATACAGTAGGAGGATTAAGGATTAATATGGAAAGAGTAACTTAGAAAGCATGCTAAATGTCAATGGCACACTTGACACCAAGTAACACTAACTAAGATTTGAATGTACTTGTACAAGTTAGAGAATCCGAATATTATTATGCAAAATAATATGTTTGAAAAAATCAGAATTTAACTTATGATATATATATATAGAGCACGGATCAAGAGCATTCCTTTTAAATAGCATTCATCTTTAAATAACACTCATTTATTAAAACTACGTCGTTTTGGAATGGCCACGAGGGGCATTTTTATAAATAAAAGAAAAACACGTGAGACCACTCTCTTTTAAACCACTCCAAAACGGCGTAGTTTTAATAAAGGAGTCTTTATTTAAGGAGGAATGCTTTCTTGATCATATATATATATATATATATATATATATATATATATATATATATATATATATATATAGGAAGCTTCAAGCATAATCCTTAAATAAGCATAACGCTTAAATAGCATAATTTTATCAAAAGCAGCGTAGTTTTGGAGGGACACGGTGGCATTTTTTAAATACCATGCCATCGCAGTATTTATAAAAATGCCATCGCATCCTCCAAAAACTACGTCATTTTGATAAAATTATGCTATTAAGATTATGCTTCTTGAAAACTTCCCGATATATATATATATATATATATATATATATATATATATATATATATATATATATATATATATATACGAGTTGCATCCACACAATAGGTTCTTTGAGTTCTGACCCTTTTATCCGGATCCAGCCATATATGTTATAATGACTTGTTATAAATTTTTATTTTTTTTGTTCTAGCCACTACAACATGGGACCAAAAAAAGGGTTACTTCCAACAACCGGTTGATATGAATACAACTCAATATATATATATATATACGGTAAAGATCAAGAGCATCCACCTTAAAGAGCAACAAGGCCTTAAAATAACATTCACTTATCAAAATGATGTAGTTTTGGAGGGACGCGGTGGCATTTTTGTAAATACGCAGTGGCATTGTATTTATAAAAATGCCATCGCGTCCTCAATATATTAAAAAATATATCACCGCGTCCCTCCAAAACTACGTCATTTTGAGGTGAATGCTCTTATTGCTTTTTTAGGTGGATCTTCTTGATCTTACTGTATATATATATATATATATATATATATATATATATATATATATATATATATATATATATAGCTCCCCTATCCAGTGTTTGTCATTTATTCTTTGATTTTCCCTAATTATATGATCTTAGTTTTAACTTATGTTATATGTTCAAGCATATAAGTTGTCAGTACTATTTTCACGTGTAATTTTGATATTTCTATATAATTTTTTTTTACAAGAGAGTAGAGTAGGTCTCATTTTTATGCAAAAGGAGCACATGTAAAAATATCAAAATTACACGTAAAATGGGTTAAATTCTTAACTTATATTTTTATTTTTTTGATAGGTCACGATCAGGGAGATTAAAAGGAATGCTCTTGATCCTTGCTCTCTCTCTCTATATATATTATATATAATACAGTCAATTATGGATAATTTCCAAAACGACGTAGTTTTAATAAATGAGTGTTATTTAAGAAGGGATGCTATTTAAAAAGAATGCTCTTTATCCTTGCTATATATATATATATTATATAGTACAATCAATTATGGATGATGAGGTATGAGAAAGTCAAATAGGTATATATATTTTGATTTAATTTGCTATCACCTTTAGGTGATGGGATTAACATCCTTCCACTTTGTCTCCCTCCCTCCCATTTGTTTTTTAATTTGGAATGGGTGGAGGGTTCCTATCTCTCCCTCTCTCTCCTTTTGCCTTGAGCCATTGCTTTTCTCATAGGAAAGGAATAAACGCCAGTGCTTCCTCCGGCCATTCTCGGTCCAAATCAAAGCCCCCACCTCTGCCGTGGGCCCATCGTGTGGGTCGGGCCCACCAAGAATTTTGGTTGCGTAATTCCATAAGGATGCTTACATGTACAACATTGCTTTGATTTAGCTGGTATGTGTCGTTCAAGTGGACACTTGACCCCACCCACCTCACCCAGCCCCATTTACTACAACTGGTAGGTATTCTACATGGAAGTGACACTATGTGCCTGAGCCTCTCTCTACAAAAATACACACTAAAACAAAATAATATATTTATTGATTTTTCGGTTAGACATAGTTAAAATAAGATTTGGTTAATCAATTTTATCGTAGTAGGTTATATAATTAATCAATTGATTTTGTGTTGGATATTTCAATATGATGTAAGAGCAGACATTATTCATTTGCTGGATCAACGGTCCACGTCATCTAATTAAAATCATCCATTTGTTTGACTCAAAATTATGCTTTATATATATATATATATATATTTTTATAGAATATATATGCCATTTATTGTGTCTGGTCACTATATACAGCATATACGTATAGCCTACCATTGCTTGGTTAGCACACTTATTCATGTAGTACGTACCCTATTTCTATTTGTCTTTGTTTTCACATCATTTCATTTCTCTCTGCCATTAATTTGTATGCATGCTCTGTTGTTTTCACCATAAAAGCTTTAACCCACATATGGATAAAGATGCCAGTGCTGTGCCTTTGGTGGTTAAGGGTGTTGTTGAAGCAAATCTAGCTAGTCTCTCACCCTTCCTTTCACCTTTATAAAAGAAAAACTTGTTACTATTACATATATATTTGAAGTAAGCCCATGATATATCAAAAAGATTAGATGGATGTGCCACTACTATTACTATATTACCCACCTTCAAAAGCTTTAAATCCCATAGACCTAGCTACGCCCAACCAATGAGCTTGTGACACATAAATGTCAATTAGGTAATTAGTGTCTAAATTACTTTTATTTAAAAACAAAAAACAACGTGAGTAGCCGAGAAAAGATGTGATCAATCATTGAAATCTTAACCCTGTCAAACATTTCTACTTGTGCAAAGATTGAAATGAAATGTGACAAGGGTATAATCAAGTATTAAAGGCTGGCTGGCTGGCTGTCTAATAATTGACTAAAGCTAAGGCAGTATGGGACACACATATAGACCGGATTCCAAAGGCCAAAAAGGAAGAGGGCTAACCAGTAACCATTTACATGTTTAGCATTCCTGAGTTGGTTGATTTTTTGCTTGTACAAAAGGAGGAGCTAGTAAATGCGCATGCAATTTAATTAATTGTTAGGTGCAATAGATACATTGTACAACAATATGTAGTACTTGTAGTTGCATGCATGCATGCCATGCAACTACTTATATATTTTAGGTGATGATCAGTTGCAGGCAGGTACCATATATGTGTGTGTGTGTGTGTGCAGCAAATTAAATGCATGTTTTTCATTATTTGGTACTTGATATATATTTATTATCAATACTTTAATTCTGTTACAAAGATGTGGACTTTTCACCATTGCACTTACTCAGCTTGTTCCTTCCAATTTAAGTAAGTTGCTCTAGATTTATACGTACAATTCTACTTTTTATACATAGATGCTACACTCAGATTACACAAAACACAAAATCAAAAATATACCTCTTGCCCTAGTCTTTGATGTGGAAGCAAGCATGCAACCCCCACGAATTCTGTTTTACTCATTTTTCCTTGTTTTTCTTCAACTTGGTAAACAAACGGATAATAATCTTATCAACAGGGAATTGACCTACTCAATATAAGTAAATTGACAACAACTGAATGGATCAGACCTTCCATGAGGGCACCATTTGAGTATTAAAAAACCAACAATTAATATTCAATGGAATAGAAGAGTGAAGACTATATGTTTCTCAGGGGCACATATAAAAATGGAATTTCTTTATTGTACAATACAAAAAGAATTTAACATAATTCTCTCGATAAAATCCCTTTTTAGCTTAAAAAATCTCTCCTTCTCGACCCAATGTTTCTTGATGGTGAAATAAGACCACCCTCATGAGTTTATTATATATTCAATGTCGGAACAAGTTGATAGGATCTCTTTTTTACCCATGCCCCTCGCGTGGCGATATGGGAGCGAAAAAAGAAAAGAGTTGAATGAATTTCTCTCGTTTTTGGCATAAAAAATTGTTATGGATTAAATTATTTTAAATAAAAAATAAAAACTTTTTAAACTGTGGATATTCTTTAAAAATGAATAGTTCAAATAGAATCTTGAATGACTTTCATCTAAAATTGTAATCAATGATTGAGCAAACTACAATTAAATGTGAAATGAGGTGTAAATTAACATTTTTTTTATGATTACTTTTTTATTCTCATACTAAATAGCCTACTTGTACCCGCACAATTTGAGCCTCGTCCACATTCATATTTCACAATTGATTATAACTTAAACTTCAATAAATTTAATAAGTCAAAAATTCTAGTGACATTAACATTATTTATTTTTTCCAATTGTTTAATTTAAACTTTCATAACATTAATTTGTAAGATGCTTTAAGTGAAAAAGTCCAGTAAAAAGTAATATTGCATTAAAAGACTCCCAAAAGGTTAATTTACAAGTCTCTCGAGAAATAAAACATCATTTGCAGAAGGAATCTAAATAATCTTGCTTCTCAACTTCAACAATTTCAATACTTCTAAAATATCAAATTTCACAATATCGACTGTCCTAAATTAAAAATTTGTTAGCAAGCCCAAGTTTTAAAATATAGTAGTAATTGCTTTGAAGGATATATTAAGATGGCCTAACTAAATATCTTTTTTCTTAAAATCTAAAATAATTATGGAGAGCAAAATTTTAGACATTGGCACCCCTTTTTTTAATAAAAGAATTCATATGCACCTTGGCTTTACAGTGGATATAGTAAAACAATTATGTTATCACATTTGATTTAGAAATAACAAGCCTCTCTTGATTTGCAAACATAATTGATATTGTCGATGTTTCATTGCAGTATCTGTCTTCTTCTAAAATAAAATGAGGAGAATATGTTACAGTAGAGAAATTATATATACTTCTAGCAAAATTGAGAAAAGATGATGAAGCCATAGCATGGTTTCTGGTGTAGTATACAATTCCTAACCAAAATTAAATTTTGAGCTGTTCCAAGCTCTTAAATACCTCAGATTTGGGTTGATCATTTCTGGTATCACTCGCAGTCTCCTCCTCAGTCTGGCATATTGATTTGTTTGGGAGAACAGAAGCTGTGACAGTTTGGGGATCTTCCTTTTTAACTGGAGGAGCAGTGAATGCCGCCACAGCCTGTCTAATACGGACGGGTGGGGCAATTCGCACAGGTCGGGGTTGCATCATCTGCGGTAGATGCACTGAAGGTGGTGGAAGTGGCGGTGCAGAGAAGACGGGGACTGCTGTTCTCATTGTAACTGGTTGAGCAATAATATGGTATGGCATCCTATAATGTCTGTAGGGAACATAAGGGGGTGCACCGACAGCAGGGAATTTCTGGGCGCGGTTTATATTGAGTTCTGGTACTTGAAACTGGGATTGAGGTAAAGGGCTGTCATTTGCCATCAATGAAGATGTGGGTATGTTTTGAGGATTAGTCTTCTGACAGATTAAGGGAAGGATTTTTGATGTTGTTACTAGGGGAGGCTGTGGACTTGATGGCCTTTGGTATAGAACTGGAAATTTCTTTTGAAATGGTACTGGGGCATCACTGGAGTTGGTCGTTGCAATCTTCTGTTTCAAACAGTAATTCATCAAGGACCGTGATATTCTGATCTGTTCCTGCTCATCATTATTTTCTGGTTCAGAGGATGAAGTTGCATCCTGCTGTGCCACTGGCAAGAAAGAAAATACACAAGTTAAATCAAACCAAAAGATGGAATTACTAAAATCACCGCATTGGGCAGGAGGATGATCAAATAGAACGTGCATCGAAGAGGATTTGTCATTATTATCCTACAATTTCTCAAAGACTTTCGATGTAAATCCTAGCTAGATCGTATACTTGAACTACTATAACACTATCCATATTTGTAAACCCTAAATAGATTGTATACTTGAACTACTAGAACACTATCCATCTTTGCAAACCATAACTGGATTGTATACTTGAACTACCTGTTAGTAAAAATGAATGGACACTATATATATATATATATTAACTTATCTCAAAACTGCAGAAGTGAATTTGTCAAGGTTAGTACTTGGTACTATGTCCTTAACACAATTATGCCCTCCTTATGGTACTTCGTCTCCCAGGATACAAAGACAACGTATACTATATTAGCACTCCAAATAGTATACTCAACGAATCAAATATAATGCTCAGAACTCTCTCTAAATAACCTATGAATAATGAATACTATAAGACTAAAAATGCTTGTGAATTGAATGATCGAAGTGGCTGCCCCTAGTCTATTTATAGGAGGAGTTAGTGACCCTTAAGATGGGACACAATCCATTGAAAAGACATTGTTTAGCCAAAACGACGTAGTTTTAGGCCTTAACAGAAAGGGCGCATCTATTCGGGCCAAAAACGACGTAGTTTTAGACTTAGCAGAACAAAAATGACGTAGTTTTAGGCTAACCAGAAAAGGCGTCCATTTAAGCAAAAACGACGTAGTTTTGGGACGTCCATTTAGGTAGATAGCGCTTCCCAAAACGACGCAGTATTAACGCGTCCGTTCGGCAGATAATGCTTCCCAAAATGACACAATTTTGATAATAAATAACATTTATCGAAACGACACAGTTTTGATAATAGAACTAAAATAAAATAAACATTTAAATTTTGTCCAAAAAATTATATACAGGACCAGACCGAACCGAACCCGGCTAGTCGGTCAGCGGGGGTTCGAACCAAGTCTTGACTAGGTCCTCTCCCTTCCCCAAAAGTGGAGTGCCCCTTGGGGTCCAAACCCAAGAACAACTTTATTGTATATAAACCCATTTAATATTTAGTTTTTAACCGATGTGGGACTTAGCTTCCCACAAATATTTATTATCATTTCAAATGGTGATCTTTGGGAGTTAATTTCTCATTCATTACTCCATGAATTTGAGCTTCCAAATACCTAATTTTAATCTACTCATGGAGTAGAACACATTGATATGTGAATTTATTTCAAATGATTAATGAAACCCATTTCAATTTTTGCTCAAATTCTAACACTACCTACCGACAAAAGTTATAACAGAGACTCACATTGTTTTAGAGACGACCAAGCTGCCATGGCTGCATTCTTCTCTGCTTGCTTCTTGTTCTTGGCAGGTTCCCCATGGAAAGCAATTCTAGCCAGTTCTACAATTCCTGTAAAGACAGGTTGGTGTCAAGGCCTGACCTGAAAGTTGTGTACAGCGGCAATGGGGCTCCCACTCTTTGCGCAATCTCCTGTAAGAGGTTCTTGTAAACCCCCGTCTCATCCTAACCACCATAAATACCAGTCAACATTAAACAAGCAATTACATTGATAATTCTATAACTATACTAATGAAGGTGAATATGCACAATAACAGAGCAATAAACATCATATTTTTAAGAGTTAAGTGACTTCAGCGGACAGGAACTCGGAATAGTATTAATTATGATTCCAAAATCTTTTTACCTATTACTGGTAATCTTTCTAAAACACCTTCATCATCAAGTGAATCAATCACAATTGACAAGCCTCTATTGTAAACACAAATTTAGTCAAATGAAATAGAGAACAAGAACCACATACAATACAAATAAGACCTAAGGAATAATCAGAATATATATACAAACTGCTTTCACCAGAGAACAGAAACCAAAGTCATATATGAATATGTGCCTATGTAATTCCCCTTCATCTTTTTATGTTGTAATTGAAGTACATTTTGCATGTTTATATACAATTGATAACAAGAACAAAAGCTCATGATGAATAGAAAGATAATATTTTCTAGGTAAAAGACCTATTCCAAATTCTAATATATATCCAGGAAACTCAAACCACTAAATACCAAGGCCCACAAAACATATAGCAAAACAAAGTCATGAAAGGTTTGATAGTGAACACAATGTTGGTGAATGTATATTTAGTGTTACAACAGTAAATTTATATTTAATCTAAGGTTGGTTTGCATAGTGGAAATATTTAAGAATAGAAAATTGATAAAATTGCTCATCACTATGAATACAAAAAAACCCAAAAAAAAATAGAAAAGAAAGAGAGAGCATACACTTAGTAAGCCTTAGCCATCTCCCACTTAGTATAAAGTACCTAGATTTTGTAGTAAAAGCAATTGTAAAGGAAATTATTCAAACAAGAAATAACTAATCTCCGGAATAAACTTATTTTACATGGCATATGGAGACACATTATAACACTCCATCTACATCTGAGCTTAGGCGGATGATAATTATGATTTTTGGGACACCTTATATTCAATGATTTGTCTGTCATACCTGGAATGAAAAGTGAATTCACTTGTTTGTAGGGTATCCTGTAGTTAGTAACTTGATAGGAAAAATAAGGATGTTCAATCTACAAGAAGGTTATGAAGAATCCAATTGCTTTACACCATGTTAGAGTTATTTTTATTAATTCAAAGAATGAGACTGGGACTTTTAGTAAAATTGTTCCAGAACTAAATAAAGCAACTAAATCCCCTGTGAACAGAGACTGAAACAAGAGCTTAACTGCTTATGGAAGTATTATTCATGCAAATCAACAACTTTTAAGCTGTCGACATTATATTACCGGTGAGACGAGAGTATAAAAAATAGCATCAAGCTTCAACAATTTGAAGCTTTTTCTGTATTCATATTGTAATTGTGACAAACAAGATTAGTTAATCACTCGGGAGATGAAATGGTGTCAATGTCAACTTGGTTGTACCAATCAATTCATTACCCAATCAATGGGTAGGCACATGGATACTGCTGCGAAGACATTTAAGTTTCATTCAATTGAGGAAGACAAGACTATGCCCCAGGTTCACCAGACTATGACTCTTAAGTTTGCACTTAATACTTTTCCCAAGTGCATATTAAAATATTCCCATTTTCCCATTTTCCCATGTGCATATTAATATGTTAAAATTTTCCCATTTTCCCTTGTGAATACTTTACTTAGTCATGTTTCACTGATCCAATAATCAATATATCAATGCATTCATACCTATCCATACGCATTACACCATACATACTGACGAATAAATAGAATAAAAGTCAACAATTTGGATTACATCTGTTTGACACTTTTTTTCCCTTTAATTTAATTTTTTTATAAATAATCTGATCAACACATGTTTTTAGAGAAACTAATGTTTCACAAGGCAAGCCCACTACATAAATTGACTTGTATATGAATAAAATATTTATTTATTTTAAACATTCAGAAAAAAGGAAATTGGGATGTTGCTTCTTATTTCAATCACCATGGAAAAGCAAAGGTCCACCCTCCACAAAGTCTAAATATTTCAGATGACTGAAATACCCATCAAATAAAGCAGGGGCGCTATAGTCATTTCGGCGACTGTACCCAATTCGGACGGTCGAAGTGTGTGTAAGATAGAACTCGGCGCACATTAGCGTATCTAAAGGAAACGGAAACTTAACAGAGATAAACAAAACCCTAACGGAAACAGAAAGAAAACGGGGAGCTTACGAGGATCCTGGCGGCGAGAGAGTGGGAGGGGCCGCGGGTGGAGAGAGAGTTGAGAGCGACCTCGGCGGCGGCGTGCTCAGCCTGGCGGAGGGTGGAGCAGTGGTGAGGGCTCTCGAAAGTCTCACCGTTAAAGTTAACGATGGCCTTAAACCTTGGCGCGTGGTCAGGACCTTCTCTAATGGAAGTATAAGAAGGGAGGTTGAAGCAACTCCTCTGCGCCAGCTCCTGAAGCTGGTTTTTATACATCTCTCTATTTTCTCTGAGCTGAGGTGCTTGTTTCCCGATTGAAGTTCCGGCTATGGCGTCGGCAATTTCTCTTATCTGTGTCGGGCTATACTCATTTAAGTTAGTTCCTCCTAAAAAAAAGTACAGACGACAAGACAACACTGTTTTTTACGATTAAATAATATACTCACTCCCCTGGTCCCTGTTGTTGAGGATCAATATGATCCGGAACCGGAAGTATATCGAGTAAAATTATAAAATTAATTTATTATATTAAATATTAAATATTATAATTATTCACGTAATTTGTAATAAAAAAATCTAACATATAAAATATTAAAATATATTATTTTCTTTTTAAAATTAATTTGAAACTTTTTTTGGCGAAGAAATGATCGGAAATTTTACTTTTCTTATTTTTTTGTGAGTTTAAAATATAATAATTTTTCTATCTTAATCTTATATTTGTGAGCAGAACAGAAAGAAATAAAGAAATTAAAGGAAGTTTATGATTTATCGGTATTATATACGCTTAAGAATTGTATATGCACGAGGAGCATGGTGGCTAGAATATGGTCAATGAGCCTAATGATTTCATCCCTGTAAGAATACATTTTCTTTTTATATGGAGTGGTTTCACTGATTACTAATTAGACTTCACAAAATATGATTATAGATTAATTTTGATTTATAAAATATGATTATAATTTTATTTAAGAATTAAAATCATATTAATTATTTTTAATATGAGTTGTGTGGGTTGAAACATATAATTATAGTTCAAATATAGGTTGATCCATATTTTAAATTTTAAATTTCAAACTTAGCTTTTATTATGATCTAATTAAATAAATTATTATTAGATATATTATGTATACATAATCACTAATGGCATTTCTTCTAGTGTCAATAATGAGGAAAATTAATCAACACGTTTATATAATTTATTTTTTTGTAGTGTTTAACGAAATATTTAATAATGACAGCATATGTTAAAAATCAAAAATAAGATTGACATTTTAATGTGTCTTATATACAAGACATTTATCAAAACAAAATAATAATCAATTGACATATAATAAATGTAGATAATGAGATGTATGTATTAAGCAATCTAAGGTTCCAAATTTAATGACATTGTCATTTTTTTTTTTTTGCTAATTAGAGGTCGTTTGAGGGAAATAAAAGGAATATTCTAATTTAGATGAAATGATTCGACTATGTGAGGATTTTTAACCAAAAAAATACATTTAGGCTGAATTCTGCATAATTAATATATTTTGGAGGGAGAGTTTTGCAAAAATAAAAGTTAAAGGGTGAGTTTTGCAAAAAAGGTACAAACTAGAGGGTTACTTTTACATTTCAGTCCAATAAATCAAAAATAATACTAGTACACATTTAATAAACTTATTTTAACTGGTAAAGAATCATTGAAATTTGGGGTACTTTGCCCTCATTGCTTTTAACTTTTTCTTGTTTCCGGAAAGCAGCTCGCTATCAACAGGTAAAAAGAAAAGAAATGGAAAAAAAGGATTAGGGCCAATCTAATCCATCAATGGGTTGGGTTGGACTTCAAATTTTTTAGTCTCCTGCATTTTGACCATAGGGTTGGTTCCATTTGGTTTTAAAAAAATAATTTGTTTGGACTTCAGATTTTTTGGTCTAAATGTAGGAGACCAAAAAATTTAAAGTCCAAACAAATATAATTTGTTTAATTATATACTCTTTCCGTCCCACGATAAAAATCCTTATTACTATTTTGGATAGTCCCATGTTAAATGTCCACTTTTCTTTAATAACCAAACTTTTACATATTTTTTCCTATTATGCCCGTAGCATTAAATATCTCATACTTTTCTTATTCTTTTGTCATTTTATTCCTTTTCTTAATATGCGTAAAAAATCTACTAGGACTTTTATCATGGGACGGAGGGAGTACTACTTATCCATCAGTAACTTCAGTGTGTGTGTGTGTGTTCTTCAATAGTTGATGAAATTTGAGTGCTATAATCACCAAAGTAAAAAGCAAAATGAAATCCTATTCTTTAATCTTAAACAAACATTAATATTAATGCCAACTTCCTCCATGTACACAAAAGAAAATAATTGGTTTAGTAAAAATTAAACTCAAGACTCTCCCCAAGATCAAATTTAATTTATTTAGTACACCAAGCATTATACCTTGGGATTGAGAAGAAATTTTACACAAAATGTAATACATAGTGGATTAGTTTGTTAATATTGGTATAGGTAGGATAAAACTCAAGTTGTTTTACATTACTATCCCTCCTCCTCCTCTTGTGCTTCTATGACAAAATTGTAGGTTAGCTTCAACCAGGGACTAGTGTCTCAAATATTTATACATTGAAATGAACAAGCTCGCAAACACATCTAATGATACAGAAAAATATTATGCAACTAAAAAGATCGCTTGCCATGTAAAACTTTATTAAAGGATAAAACTAGAGTACATGATGAAATACATACTTTTCTGGGAGAATCACCATGAAAAGGGGCTTGCTCCCAACAAAAACACCTCGTTCTCCACGTCTTTCACCCACTGGCAAACTCGGTTGCATGATTTTATTGCCAGGGCCTATAAAAATTCAGATTAACAAGGTTTAGCAGTAATACTAAATTGGCTCTGGCTTTTCAAATATATCTTTTGAGACAAACTTCAACATCAACGATTACTTGTTTTCTTGCATTAAAAAACCAACACAGAAAACAAATATTTCTTCTCTTGTTTTTACTTTTTTGTCAGTCAAAAACATTTTTTTATTGGAGCCTTTCTTTTTAACATTTTTCCCGATCAAGTAACAAACATGAAAGATTTTGATTGCAGGATCAATCAATGATCTTCTATCAGTTACAGAGTCGATGCATATGAGAATAATTTCATAGAGCTCCCGCACCACATGAACCAGCACATTCAGAGAGGGGCTTAACACATTACCTTAAAATACCTCCAATTCTTCTGCTTAAAATACCTCCAAAGTTAACTTCTAAAAACATTATTTGATGTAGTTATACTAAAAGGATGTCTACTCTTAAGGAATCCAAAGAGAACAAACTACGGGAAATAACATGCAAAGAATCCAAATACTATAATCGTCCTAATTCCAAGACCGTATTATGTTAAACATCGTCATTCATCTGGACAATTACGTGAAAAATGGGTTCTAGGTCTTATAACGGAAGGAACGTCAGTCAGTTGGAGTCCAATATACCTTGTAGTAAAATATATGTGAAGCACACTTCTAAAGTAGAGTAGGTTGACACATAGGGGTCAGAACTATTTGGTTAAGTAAAGTAAATTAGAGGTTAATATATAAACACTACAAGCAAAACTCAAACCTTGTCTGCAAGAGGATCAAATGCTGCATAAAGTTCAAAATCCTGAGTGACCCAACAGAGTAAAACTGCCACATAAAAAAAGGATCAATTTTAGATACTAATTAACACTCATTACAGAAAATTAATGATCAATTACTAGCCACGGTAAGCAATTTTAAGAGTATAAAAGAAATTCAAAAGATAAAGAGGCAGCAGCACAAATGACCAACGTAAGGCAAAGGAGGAGGAGAAAAAAATTCAGGATATTGATACTCAAATACACATTAAATACTGTTAGAATCTGAGCATGGTAAATAGAATATGGTTCTTAAATTGATTATGATGCCTCAAAAGTAAGATCTTGCAGCCCATCTAAAGCATTTCTACAAACTACACTGTCTATGTTTGACAAAGAGGAGCTTCTTTCGAGCAGATGTCGGCTATGGAAATATACACAAAACACACCTTCAACTCTGAAAGAGCCTAAAATTAAATAAAATAAAAAACCTAGCAAATTAAATCGACACCTCAAATGAACAATAAACCAAAGGGTACTCTTAACTCATAACAGAACAACTAATAGTTCAGACTCAATAGGCCCAACCAGCTATTGAAAAACATACCCTTATAGAAAGTAATAAAAAGAGCATAAATTTTATAAGTAAAACCAAAAAGGAAGCACAATATTGAAAAGCAATTGAGCTTATAACCAATTTTAAAATCTAAAACACATTTAAAGGAAGATTAAAATATATTGTGAATGATACTACAAAATTTGTACAAACAGGAGAAAGTAGCATATTGCAAATGAGCTTTTTACCATAGTTTTCATCCCTTCTAAACTGAGTTTTGTGAGGTCCAATGTCTCTATCATGCATGGACGTATAAAGCTTTTGGTATGCTCTATATAATCTGCAAAACGAAAAAACCAGTAACGCCACAGACAAAAAATTCTGGAGAATATTGCACATAGTGTACGCTATTAACATGTTACCTTTTCTGCTGTTGAGGAGTGTTGATTGGTGATGAGAACTCTGAAGATAAATATTGGTCTAGATAATTACTGCGGTAAATGAAGTGCCAAAGTCCAGCAGGACCACCTACCAATGCTTCCCTGAATCCATCCGTCGAGTCTGTTGTAGGTCTGGGCTGACCTAAATGAGAAGACAAAGATCCTGAGCGAGGAGATGGATCAACAGGTAGATCCTCAACACGCATGCCACCGTCCAATATCGATCTTTGAGCTTCACTAAGAACATTTGACTTCAAAAGGACCATTTCAATACGGATCCTATATAATAATTCAAAATCCATAAAAAGGAATGCCACCATTCATATAAATAAGCTAATGGTCAAACAATTTAGTTGTGAACATGATATTCCAATAGATAACTGCTATGCATATTCAGGAAGTTATGAGCATAAATATCATTTATAAGTTTGAAATATGCAGTACATTGACCAAATTAATAAGACAAATTTACCTCCAATCTTTAAGATGATAAAAAGCATCTGAATTAGAAGTAAGCAAAATCAAGTATGTATCAACCTGCCACAAATGAAAATTCTTTTCTTATTCTTTGCATTAACAAGGGACATAAGTGCATAGTTCAACTGTATACACTGTAGCTAAAGTAACAATAATAATAGTAATAAAAATCAGCAGACACCGAGAGAAAAGTTCAGAATGCATTATAAAATGTGTGAGAACAATTTTTGAAATCTACAATCACTCACATCAAGATAATGCACGTAAGCATACAAAAATGCCATGGGATTATATCTTGGAAGACAAATTGGAGAGAAAGATTCAGATGTCCTGCAATAAACCAATAAAACATGTAAGGCTGGAGCCTTTCTAACAAGTTTCCAAAACTTCAGAAGGCACTTCAAAAATAAAATAAATGTATACCAGGCATGCATTAATAAAACAATATTTGTCATGGCGCCACGGTGAGGCACGACGGTAGCTGACAGCCAAGACGTATAGTCGATAAAGCGTCTGTTGTGGCCTCCGTATGGCGGCAAGTCGTTTACAATGTACTATTTATATATTATTTATTTTAGTTTAAAAGTGCAATGAATAATGAAATTTTATATACATTAAAACTCAAAACATAATAACTATCCTATGGAATACCATTAAAAACACTACTAAATCAACACTATGGAATTAATTTTCTATCATTTCATGAAACCTAACCCTGGCCAGTCTAAGTAACACTTGTACTAGTATAATAACACAATGAGGGAAAAGAGTCAATATGTTAGTAGTGTTAATTAATCTATTATTGGTAACTAGTTTATAGGAGAATATACTTTCTTCCAAAATTAAGTGATCATTTTTTGGTCCGTCATTGATTGAAATTTTTTGGTCCATCAAATAAGAGTATTATTGTGTTGGGCTTCGAATTGGGCTTCAAACAACCAAATTAGGGATAAAAGAAAGATGCGTTAGAACGATGACGCGAGAACCAAATACAAAACCCTAGGGTTTCTCTTAACAATGTCGCAATTCCTCTTCTATATTTACCGCTGCTACAGTAGCCAAATACTCTCTCTCTCTCTTGATATGGATGCACTTGTGAAGGTTAAAGAAGACAGAAGCATTGAAGTCAACCAATGATAGTTGTCGAAGCTCTATCTCACTCCCTCTCTCGCTGAAGTTGAAGTGCCCAAGACGATGGGTTTACACCTTCTTTCTTGCTCTCTTCTTTTACAACTTTAGGTTTAGGGATGATTTTGACCAACGACGGTTGGGTTATCCTCTTGGTCCTTTTTTAAAAAAAAAAGCAAATTACTTTTTCGGGTCTAATTGGGTATGAATTTGCCGACCAGTACTAAGTCTTGCGCCTGGGAAGATTGTTGTCCATGTCACCAAAGGCGACGACTTATTCTACTAGGTGGGCGCCTTAAGTGCTGCTAGCTAGGCGAGCTCACGCCACGCCATAGTACATGCCGACTGACTGGACGCCAAGACGTCACCTAGGGACGCCAAGGCGGCGCCTAGGTGGCGCCATGACAACTATGAATAAAACTAATAATTTTAGAGCTTCTGCAATAGATAGCAAATAGCAAATATCAAAATCAAGATTCCTTCCTAGGATAATACTGCAAGGCAAATGACAGCATAACTCGACATAAACCAAAAGAACACGGAAAAGAGGATTAGACGAGCATTCTTACAAGGGAAGCACAGTGAGTGTTAAAATGAGAAAGAGCAAGCAAAAATGCAATGATCCGACGAAAGGTGAAGAGCAAATTAAGTATAAGAGATAATAAAGGACATCATAACGATGCTATAAGTAGGATGCCATGAACCTTGATTGATTTCTTTCTCTAAATTGTTATATGCATTACATGTTATTTTTCAATGTCATCCGATAGCTTACATCCCAGGTGCAACTTGTAAGTAGATTTAGGATACAACAGATTTAATCTATTTTTCAACAACACTGAGCATTTGCAGGTGAAGATATACAATGCGAGGCTGCTAATAAGCTCATTAATAAGAACCATAAATTACTTTGAGTTGACACATGCCTTTTGTCCTCGACAATGGAATTGGGCATAAATTTGTATACTTTAGCCGGTAAAATAGGTTGGATCAGCAAACTATCTATACATGAAGTAGAGTTTCTTTATTATCTTAAAAGCGTTGTGTTTTTAAAATGTTCAAACTGGGTAAATCAAAGGAATACAACGAATGAGTCAGAGCTGATAATACTTGCCTAAACGATTCAGATGACATCACAAAGTTGGCAAGCAGTAGCATATCATCAGGATGAAGGGATGCTTTTTGTGCACCAACCAGACTGATGACCTACATTTCAGATACAACTTGAAAGATGATCTGGGCCTTAAAATACTATAACAACAACTAATAGCAAAAAAAAAGGAAAAATATGAAGAAGAAAAAACCTTGTGTTTACACATTAATATTGCGAACAGGACACCCGACTCAACAACATCCTGCAATATGGCACCTGCGGCTTGCCTTGTTGCATAAGCAAGGGGAAGACAACTGTACGCATGAAGAAAAGTAGAAAGGTTCCTGAATCAAGTAATTAGCAAACTTTCATTAGCATCACAATTATTTGATAGTTAAAACTTGAAAACTTATTTACAATAGAGAAACTAGTTGAATTCATCAAAACATTGCCAATGTTCTAAAAATCCCCCCTGTTGGAAACTTGTGACTCATAATATAGAAGCCACTGGATTTTCATGGGTAATTGAGACATTTAGGATTGAGACTTTAGGATAATATAGAAGTGTCCTTTAGGATTTTTTTTTTGGACAAGTTCATTTTTATAGGAAATTAATAATATTATTATTGATAACAAAACTTATTATTAATCTTACTATTTTATTAAGTGATAGGTTTAGAAGTTAAAGTTATTTCCTTATTTGAAACAATTGGACTATTAATAGTTGGATCATTAGTATCATAAATATAGCAGGAATCTTTACTTTTGAAACAGTTGAATAATATTGAATTTTAAGAGAAGCTTTGTGCTTTTGAGTGTTTCTACCGATTCCTTGCTAAAATGGGTTTTCTTATTCTCTTGTTCTCCTAATCTCTTATTTTTCTCTTTAATTCTGCATCACGCGGCTTATCTACAGATCGGAAGCACGAAACTCGAACTCTTTCAATTAGGGTAAGAAATAAAATATACAAGTCCACTGGATGACAAATAGCTCAAGATTTGGGTTCTAATTTATGCAGCTGAATCTAATAATTAAAGTTCACTACTTAAAATTAATGTCTAGGCCCAAGTATATTATTTTTGAGTTTTCCTAAGTATAATACTTTCAAGTTGTGTCCCCATTTTTGGGATGGACTATGTTGGAGACGAGGAAGGAAAGATATGTTGACAAAATATTTTATGGCAACTGAAAATATATAATTGGCAAATTCGCAAATAGGTTGGGTTGAGTACGCATGAATTCGGTTGAAATTTTTAAGAACTGTTCTTCAAAGACATCTCTGTACAATTTTAAATACTTACCTCTAGAACTGTTGAGAAAAATAAAATTGCACACAGGTTAATTAAAATTAGCAATATCACAAACTTGAACTCACTTCTCGTGCCTCTTTCCTGGAACCCATTGAGCTTGTGAATCCATAACTCCATCAAAAGAATCATCTCTTTTAACTTCACGAATTTCATTTTCAGCACCAATCTCCTCAATCCCAGACACACTAGTGGCGCTGCTATTACCACTCCCACCGGCATAGCCACTGCTACTAGGGCTCCCCGGACCCTCCCCTTCCACTTCCAGCTCCGAGTTATTCCTCCACAGTACTCCTCTTCCACGCAACGAAGAACCTTCTCTCACCTCAACAACTTCCTCCACTTCAGATGATGACTCACCAACTAATCTAACAGTCCTTTCCTCATGATTGTTCCCCTCCACCACAACTGATCCGTTTGGGACCTCTTTCACTCCTGCTTGATGGTGGTTCATTGAAACTGAGCTTAATTGACCTTCTATGGCGTCCAGGGACTGATCGATTGAGCTATTAGGGTTAGGGTTTTGGTCAGTGGATTCATCCGATGAAGATGACGAGTTTAAATCTGACGACATTGAGGCAAATTGATAGGAAAAAACACAATAACTTGATGTATATAGCGATTCTACGAGTAAAATTTGGGATTCAAAATGCGTGATGAGAGAGAAAATTAGAGATTTTATATACCAGTCGGTCGTTCTGCAACAAGTGTCAGATTCGAGTGAAGCAAACGGTATAACCAGTACGTGGGCGCTTGCAACGGGACAAACTACAAAATGTTGGGTTGCAATTGGGCTGATTCTTAATTTAATATGATTGGGATTTGTCCAGTTCTGAACAGTTTATTGGGCTTAAAAATATTCAAATGTATCTGCATCTACATATAAATTGCTTGTTTCTAGTTATGTCTTAAGCTACTCATGAAATTGACATTAACAAAGCAACTAAAACTTCATCTAATAAAAACTCTATTGGGGTAAAAACATAAATAGATAAAATTTAAATATACTTGTATTCAATTTTTCTGTTCACAACTTCACGTAGAAGATCTCTTAATCTAAAGCCCACCTAAAATTCCACCAAAACCTACGAACAGCATGAAGGGGGCTTGTGTTTTGTTTATTTCTGAATTTGTTTTAGAATGATGAATCAACTTTGTTCTAAAAGTCAATTTCAAACATTTTAAAACTCAAAATTGAAATAAATTCTTTTCGTTTATGTCAATAAAATTATGAATATCATAAACTACTTAGGAGGGGTAGCAGTAGCGCCACTAGTGTGTCTGGGATTGAGGAGATTGGTGCTGAAAATGAAATTCGTGAAGTTAAAAGAGATGATTCTTTTGATGGAGTTATGGATTCACAAGCTCAATGGGTTCCAGGAAAGCGGCACGAGAATGAAGTGAGTTCAAGTTTGTGATATTGCTAATTTTAATTAACCTGTGTGAAATTTTATTTTTCTCAACAGTTCTAGAGGTAAGTATTTAAAATTGTATAGAAATGTAGTGTACTTTGAAGAACAGGTCTTAAAAATTTCAACCGAATTCATGCATACTCAACCCAACCTATTTGGAATTTGCCAATTATATATTTTCAGTTGCCATAAAATATTTTGTCAACATATCTTTCCTTCCTCGTCTCCAACATAGCCCATCCCAAAAATGAGGACACAACTTGAAAGTATTATATTTAGGAAAACTCGAAAATAATATACTTGGGCCTAGACATTAATTTTAAGTAGTGAACTTTAATTATTAGATTCAGCTGCATAAATTAGAACCCAAATCTTGAGCTATTTATCATCCAGTGGACTTGTATATTTTTATTTCTTACCCCAATTGAAAGAGTTCGAGTTTACGTGCTTCCGATCTCAGAGATAAGCCGTGATGCAAAATTAAAGAGAAGAATAAGAGATTAGGAGAACAAGAGAATAAGAAAACCCATTTTAGCAAGGAATCGGTAGAAACACTCAAAAGCACAAAGCTTCTCTTAAAATTCAATATTATTCAACTGTTTCAAAAGTAAAGATTCCAGCTATATTTATGATACTAATGATCCAACTATTAATAGTCCAATTGTTTCAAATAAGGAAATAACTTTAACTTCTAAACCTATCACTTAATAAAATAGTAAGATTAATAATAAGTTTGGTTATCAATAATAATATTATTAATTTCCTATAAAAATGAACTTGTCCAAAAAAAAAATCCTAAAGGACACTTCTATATTACCCTGTTTATTGAGACATTATGGGTAATTGAGACATAATGTGAAGTAGGGTTGGAATATGATTAGTAGGAATAAATACTAATCTATTGAAAAGCCCTAGGTAACTAAAGAATCAACAATAAACAAGCTGCCTGTGGAATATCCAAATTGGGGAACCACGTAAATCTCTTGTGTTATTCTTAATTCTTTATCGTTTGTGTGCGTGTGTGTGATCCTATATTCTAACACCCCCTAGGTCTGATTAATCCCCGCTTAGGCACTAGGCGGTCCTCTACCGCCTTGATTTGGCTAGGCAGAATCAGACCTATACTTTGAAACTCTACAACACTTAAATGAATTTGTTAAGCCCTAAAAGATTGTCTTTTTGGTAATGTTTCATCTAAAATTTTAAAAAATTACATATACTATCTGTTTTGTATAGTATAACAAGTATATACAATAGAAAAATAAATAAATGGAATCGCCTAAGAAAACGCCTAATCCGCCCAAGAAAATGCCTAACCATCGCCTAGGCGCTCCCTTACACTGCCTAGGTGCGTCTAACGATGTCTAACGATTTCTAGAACACTGAACACCGCGTAGGTATATTAATATAAATAAATGTTTATTTCCCAGATTATCAGCCTCAAGACTATATAGAACAATACAAAATCATTTATCTCTTTACAAATATTATGTTTCAATGTTTGACAAAGATTACGACTTTACACGAGTCTAAGAGCAACACAAGATCTATGTAACCCACCTAAACTTATCAGTACAACTAAACAAGGCTTTATTGTAAGTAGTGCTTAGATTTATTAAGCCATCTCTACTCAATTATTTTACTTTTTATCTACGATTAATCCTAGCATTGCAAAATAGTGGCAACAGTCCAAAAGTTTCAACAATCAATCCTACCCCTCTAATATTCAGAATTCCACCCAGGATTGAGCTCTTGGACAGAGGAAAGTTGTGTGGAACATAAAAGGGGATCATGCCACCAACAAATGTAAAAATAACTTACCGAGTCCTCCACAGAAGGAAATTTACAAGAATTCTGTCTTCAATGTAAACAAAAACTCTTCAAACATTAAATATTTCTTATAGAAATCAGAACTATCACTACAACTGCTTAATCGCTATTTCCAACACATGACATTAGATTCCATGTCCCTCCATTCACAAAAATCAGAAAGAAACTACATATTATCAAGGATCCTTGAAAGATAATCACCAGATAGTTTATTGTTTCTTATTAACTTAAGAGTTTCATAATAAAGAGCAAGGCTAAAAAGAGGGGAGAGAAACAAACCAACTGAAAGAATGTATGAGAGACGAGAAGATGGAATCTGTTCCTCCGAGTAAAGGCGTCATATCAAATTTTGGATTCTTCTCGAAACATCTATTTACAGACTTTGTAAGAATAAGTATCATCTGCATCGGTAACAATTGAGAGAATGAGAAACTACCAAATCTCATAAGAAGATTTGATAACTTAAAATATACACCCTCCATCCCATATTAAGTGAGCTCTTTTAATTGGGATGTTCCAAAACAAGTGATCTCATACTACCCAAACCATTTACAACTATCTCGAAGGTTTAAATTAAAGTATACTCGGTTCAAACTGTGCCAGTGAAAGGAGCTGACCTAATTTGGGACATGGGTAATTTCATGATTTTTTATTTTTTTGATCTGTAGGCAAATTTATGATATAAGCAGCTAAACTCTAAAAAGCTGCAAGAGTACATTCTACCAAAAAAATCAAAAATAATAAATGAGACCCCCCACCCCCATTTTGGTTAAAGAATCACCACGTAACCAGCTTTTGCTTTCAGTTGCTGTTGTGTGATTTTTAAACTTAAAAAATGCAAATGAAAGTTTAATGTTTTCCAAATAAGATATTTTGGGGGCCACAAATCATTATGAAGGAGGGAAATGATTAAACTGTTGTACTTCAACCACAAGGTGATTATGCAGTAATTTTTGTACCATGAGGGGGGGTTATGCTGAACCTAAACCCAAGGGTCCTCAGAGTGCATTTCACCCAAAAAAAAGAAATGATGAGAAGGGGGAAAAATGATACCTGGCCATAAAGAAGTTCCAGTTGTCCCCTTAGTGACTCGTGAGGCTCTTCTGTACAGCTTATGCAAACTAAATATATAGGTCCTTTCACAAGAAAAACCACCTAAAATGCCAAGACTTTTCTATCAAATATGAACAAATATTTGCCAATTCTTCAAGTATAGTTCCACAAACTTAAATATATATACCCACTCCATCCAAGTTTAAATGTTGTAGGTTTTCGGATGTGCACCACAAATTTTAAGGAACACAAAAAACATACTTGTACTATTGTACATTATAAGTTTTTATATTTTTTAGGTATTTGTACATTATATTTTCCAACTATGTTAAAGATATAAAGAATTCTGATGATATATTGTTTTTGGCACGTCTAAAAAGTAGTGCTGAACCCTTCCAAAAAATTACGACAACCAAAGTTGAATAGAGACCATATAAAATGAACACATGGGCATGTTTCTCCACTCAAACTAATCATCTCAATATAATTGCTGTTACTTAGATTTTTTCCATATTTCATCAGACGAAGTAAATCATCTAGGAATGTAGTTTCAGACATAACGAGCTATATCTAGACAAAAAATTGTCAAGCAGGAAGCATGACTCTGATGGAGCTTATAAGTAACACATCATATAGGAATAATTCTGTCTTGTAGTTTCAGACAGAAAGAACTATATTTAGGACAATTAATTCACGAGCAGGAAGCATTGACTATCATGGGAGTTATTCAACCATCAGAAAGAAGTTGATTATTTTCTTCTAGGTAACCCCTGTACCAAGCAGTTTCAGATTAACATGCAAGCTTTTAAGCACGTGACTTCTACTTTTAGGTAATCTCATACTTCAGTTCCTCTGCCTAACTACTTAACAATATATAATGGCCAAGGGTCGAGGCGAGGCGAGTTTAAATTAGTGGAGCTTAAGCAAATGCTGACGATGGAAAGTATGATGATGATGATGATGATTGGTAATAAGCCATAGTTATCAACTTAGTCGTCCACAAGTCGACAAGTCGTTAATAATGTAAATTTTATACGATAAAATTCTATATATTTTTATATTTATATGAATATTTATATATTGATATTTCTAATGATTTACCATATTCATAATGCAGTCAGAAGATATCAAATCACAACAAGAAGCTTAACAAGATCAAGTCAAAATGATAATTTTACTATAGTTGTAATTTTTTGAACTTGTAACTAAATTATATAAATGGTGATACATTTGTAATATTTAGTTTAATTCAATATAATTTTAAATTTATGTTTAGTTTCTTCCCATTTTAACATCAGATATATATATAGAATACCATAAATTTCAATACTAAGAATTCAATAATTTATGATAAAACAAGTAAACAAGTATTGTTAAGATAAAGGTATATACAAGCATATAATCATGATATCATATCATAAAATTAGACAACCATCCTTTATAAGATAAAGACATGTTCATCAGTGACATCGCCAAAAACAAACATAATATAGAAATGAAAACAAAGTCATAAAAATTCAAGATTCTTTAACTCAAAATTTCTATTTTTCATAATGAAAATATCACCAAGCTATCAAACAAAATCATCAAAGATCAAATCATCATCATCTCTCCCAAAGAAGGGCATCATCACTCAAAACAAGAGTTACTCTTCTACCATAATCATCATCAACATCCTCATCATCATTAGAAGGCCCTCCTCCTCTTCTCCAACATCGTAATCACTTTTCATTCACAATCACACCTTGAAGTCGAAGCATTACCACTACCCGCGAGTAGAATAGACCTGCCCCACGAGGAAGATCAAGGCCCCTCGACTCAAGCATCGATGCACCAACAAATTTCTATCAACATCCTCCCACGTAAGATCATCTCCATCATGAACTATATCTTGTTCGGCACTATCCACTCATTACCCCAATCAAAGTCATCTAGACTAATGGATCAAGTTTCTTCCAAGTTCGCTACTCTTTGAACCTATCAACAATTCAAGATTGTATCGATATGCACCAAATCATTTAACCGCTGATGCTCCAACCTATTTCTCTTCTTCGTATGAATCAAAAGTTTTGTTTAAAAATATTAAGCAAAAAGAATATATAAAATATTTATACATTTAGTTATGTACTAAATACTTACAAACTCGAAAGTGCTCCAATCAAGGCTCACAACCTAAGAAGAACAACAAAGGCCGAGGATTCGCTTTGCAAACTTTGTAAGCTCAATAAAGACAACCGCCAAAAGCATTCCACCAATCAACTACATTAGATGTAAAAAATTAAAAAATCAAATATAGTCTTAATTATTAAACTTAAAAGAAAAATTTATAGTTAATGTAATATGCTTACTAGGATTTTTTGTCTTTCGTCATTTAATCGCCATGTCTTTTAGAAAAGTCATCACGAGAAGATTCATGTACATCGCTTAAGTCGCTTATCTTGTCTCGCCAAAACTTGGCTCTGGAACCATTTTTGAAAGAATATCATTGAAGTTGCTACGCAACTTGTAAAGCCAAATTAGATTCTTCTTCTTCTTCGATGTCAAAATACTTTCCTGATTGAGAAACAATGTCGCCCCATATAACTTCTCCCCCATTCGGCATGCCCATCTTCGCTCAATGATGTCAATCACTTTCTTATACAACCTTTTGTTTGTTGTTAAAGACATCTTTGATCTTTTTTTTTCAGATATTCCATCGCAAAGAAGAATCTCTCAGCAGAGTCGGCCTCTCATCCGAATCCACAATCCTCAAGACTACAAGTAATGGTCAGGAGGTTTCTAATACAATCTTCTACGCCAGCCAAAAAGTAGAAGAAATAATTGTATCATACACTTGTTTCCCCCTCAGATTTCGACAAATTTCGAATTTGTCCAATCATCACCGATGAACAAGTGTCTCAAAGCATCCTCAGGTTTCGCACAAGCTTTCAAGAGTCGAAATGATGTAGCAAATCGGGTGACTCCCGATCTCACAAGGTCCCTCCCATTTGTTTTGGTCCTCATCGCCTCAAGCATATGCACCATGTCTCAGAAATGAATCCAGCTTATTTTTCGCGCCTTCACGATCAGAGACTTAAATTGCTTCATATCGCTTATGTCCTCTAACATCAAGTTCAGTAAATGGGCAAAGACATGGTGTCCGTAACAAAGTCTCTGCCTCCTCTCCATCAACATACGACCCGTCATTTTATAATCATGCAGCATTGTCCGTCACCACTGCACAAATACTCAAATTTCAATCTCTTTTATCTTCCCATCAAGTAGCTCACAACATGTTTGCAGATCCCGAGATCGAGCAGAGGCATCAATCGATCCCAAAAAGTAAGTACCGCAGCAGGACTATTAACAAGAAAATTTATCAAGTGTCCGCTTTTCTATCCGGCCCATCCGTCTCGACATAAGATCGCAACCTGCATCGCTTCCAAGAAGTTTTGTGTTTCTTCGCCTCTGCTTTTAGTCTTCGCCTTCGCTAAAAGAGGAACCTCAACTCGTGATACGAAGGAGGCTTGTAACCCTACCATATCGCCTAATAGCCTCCGCCAATCACCTCATAACTTCTTCGATTTGGTCGCATTAAAAGGGATGCCACACTCATAAAAAAAAGTTGGCAACATGCATGTCAACTTTCTTTCTCTCCTAAGTGTCCTTAGACGATTCTCCAAAGTAGTTTGGCTAGACCTTTTCGATGCCTTTCATCCACAACTTCTTCAGTGAGATTTCCTAAAATGAGTTTCAATGGTCTTTGCTTGTTTTGTGATCGTGGCTTAGGAATTGAAATACACTCTTCATCCTTTTAGATGCAAATTCCCGTAACTTGGAACAAATTGTAGAGAGAAGCATTGAAGCATTGAAGCATTGTTTGGAATATTAGATGACCGAATTTCTTCTACTTCGCCATGGTCATCAAATCAATCGCTTATTCCTTTTGTTACCCATTATCGCTTGATGCATCTCATTTGAAATTTCATCAGAGTTCGAGGACACTTGACACATCCCCATACCCACCGCTAAGATGTTGTTTAAATCTCTCGATTCCTCCATGAACCTTTTTTTCCACATAGAAATGCATCGCACAAGATTTTTATCGCTTCAATTCCGCCAAAATGCATATTTCCACCCCTGATCTTTAGACTTGGCCTTTCTTTTAGATCCTTATCATAACTCATTTCTTTCACCTTTAACTGATCATAACCTCAAAATTTAACTTTCCGCCATTTAACTATCTACAATTCTACAAAAATACAATTAAACAAACAAACAAGACATCAGAATTTGTAAATTGTAATAACAAAACAAGTAAACAACTATAACTTTTTTTATAATTAAAATCATGTAAGTTTTATTTGTTGATTAAAAGCATCTTGCCTCCATAAGCATCTTAAGCATAAAAGCATGAACATATTAAAAGCTTCAAAATGCCTTAATTCAACAAAACTTTTAATTCTAATGAAAACAGGAAATAACAGAAATACAATATCATACCAAATACCTGATCAAGAAAAAAAATGTCAAACAAAGCCCAAGTCATTGGCATTAAGAGACTTCTATGACTAGATTATCCCATACTAGCTTAGTACTTTTTAACTCACCTAAAATGTAAATTAGAAACAGAAGCAACAATAACCTAACAATTTCGGCACTGTCTCAGTGACAAAAAGATTACACTTAGGGAAATTGATTGGTTAAAATTCCTAGGTAGTAACAGTACATCATCAAGTGTAAATCAATTCATGAATCAACTTGAAGTCTATTATGAGTTAAAAATTAGCAGCAAGCTAGCAACAGTCATGAGCGAAGAATAAGACAGTGAAGAAAATGTATAAAACAAATAAGAGCTTGCATACCTTAAAAATGTTGATAAGTCTGTTGATCTTCACCCTTTGGAAATGCTAAGACAACAAGAACAGGCAAGAAGAAGGAAAAGGACGAGCAGCAGTCTCGTTTCTCCCTCTCGTTTCACGTTTCACTGTCTCGTTTCTCCCTCTCGATTCTCGAACTGTCGTCGAAGGAAAAGGAAGAAGGAACTGTCGAGCAGCTTGAAGCCTCGAACTGTCGTCGAAACTCGAAGTCGATTTGCTGCAGTCCCTCTCGAACTGTCGTCGAAACTCGAAGTCGATTTGCCTTGATCCCTCTCGAATCGCTGTCCGAAACTCAAGTCGATTCTTTGTCGAAGAAGGAAACCGCCGAGCGACTTCGAAGAAAAGGTTCGATTAGCGCCTCTCTCGCTTCTGCGATCCTCTCGCTTTACGATTTGCTGTCGATCGTTTGTCGAAGAAGGAAAAAAACGAGCAGATCAATTTAGGTTTTTTAATTGGGTCGGGTCAAACCCGCTTTGGAAAGTCGCCCGCTTTTGTAGGTAGTCGTCCAAGTCGTCTGATGAGCGTCCAAGTCGTCCAAGGCGAGGCCTGAGCGGTCGACTATGTGCTCTGCAACCAAGTCGGTAGGACGCCTTGCTTTTTCTGGTCGACTCGACGCCTAGTCGTCGCCTAGGCGACAACTAGTCGACGACTTGACAACAATGAGTTTATCACATAAAAGTTTAATAAGCAATGTAGAAAGTTTATTTTGTGTAACCCACTGCCTCAACATTATCAGCAAAGCACATTAGTATTGAGCAGAAGTGATTTATGAATCAATCATCATTCTATTCAAACAGCCCTAGATTAGAAGTAATTCAACTTCATACGATGAAGCAGAAACGAGAACAAGTTTTCTTGTTCCCCTTCTAGACTCTTGAATTGAAAGTACATGCCTACCCTTCTATACAGTCAAAATCTCAACAAGGCAAGGAACCAAAAGCTACTAGGAGTGCCAACTAGGTAGGATATGTCGTAACGCTAACATACTCGGGTCGGGTGTGTTGTGACCCCTGAATCTGACGCTTTTCCAGTATATATTTCACTTCATTACATCCATATATTGCAGGTCAGCCATCGAATACGAACCAACAAAGATGAAATCATGTGATGCTCATTCATAATCATAAGTTAAATAGCCAACGCCGAACTTGGAAAAAGAAGTTGTGAACACTTTCTTTTTAAAACTAATGTGTTGTTTATTGAGAATTGATGAATCAATGTATTTCATGTTCACTGAAGTAAAAGAAGTGCAGTACTAGGAGAAGCTTTGTCAGAATAGTTTAACAAGATGATGAATTTGTAAACTTGTGTCAGACCATGATAGAAGGATAGTAGCAGTTAATATAGGACTATCAGTTGTAGAGGCATGAAAGTTTCTAATCCTTAAACCGAGATGAAATTGAAAGGAAAACAATATAAGCAGAAGTTAATGTTAGAGAAAACCCATAAAGATTGAGAATATGACTACAAATAAGGCCAAATAAGTGTCCCTCTATCTACGTGGTGGGAGAGATGAACCAGGTTTTTTTTTGGACTATAAAATAGAAGAACCTCTAGCTTTATTTACAAGAAATTTCTCCCAAAAAGGATATAAACTTTTTAATCTTCAAAGCCCAAGCAATTGCAGATACACCAAGCTAGGATCCCAAGAAGTATGATTACAATAAGAAGGCAAAATTGCTACCAAAAGGCTTTCAAATAATCCATCAACGTTAATAATTGACAGGGTTTATCAAATGTTACATTATATTTCTTTTTAGCATGAAATGAGTGAACAGGCTAAAAAACATTGTTAGCTAATAAGACTTTACTGAACACTTCAGTACATCCTAGTAGAAACTTCGGAAATCAATATAAAGTTATAAACCAGTTACAACAGAAAGTTAGAAATTAATCCTAATTATATCATCATAAATATACAAGCACAACAGTCGCACGGGTAAGAAAATCTGTATTATAAAACTTATCATATTTGCAGATTCTTCACATATATTCATTGAGGTGGTAGAAAGTAATATTTTGGAACAGTTATGATAGAAGGATTCCAAAGAAGTTCTAATTCATCAGTACAAAGGTCTTAATCAAACTTTTAGTTATTCCAAGTACAAATTTTTTAAGACAACTGAAGAAAGCAATTAGCTGACCTGGTGTTTCCCGGCCCTTACCAACTTGACACGATCTCCCCTGAAAAGAGATCAATGAAGGAAACCGAAACTCCTTCAAGTTCAAAATTAAAAAAATGTGTTAAAATAAAAGGCAAATAGGTGGCACTATCAATGTACCCATTCTCCACAAAGGAAATGATGGCTTGCAAAGTTGCAGAAAATCCTGCTAGCTTGTGTTCATCTCCATATCTTCAAGTAAGTCAGAGAGAAAGGGAGGAAATTATAAAGCATCCAGCTTTCTTCAGAAGAAAAAACAATAAAGATATATACATCATTGTACTGAAATCTCTAGGCAGCAGATATGCAGACCTTGAATATATTGGTTTCCCAGAGTGGCTCAAAATAAAGTAGTGCTTCTTCCTTTTCCTCCACGAAATAGAAGCATCATCCTGCACTTCATTTATTAATTAAAGACTGATATTGCAGTATCATAAATCCAGTCAGAGAAGTAGTGCATTAACTATGACAATTAAATTTTCATCAAATACTCCCTGCGTCCCAAATTAAATGCCCGGTTTTGACTTTTTTGGGTCAAATTGAGCATTTTTAAAACTATTTTTTGAACCATTTTTGCCAAAAGAGATTACAACCAAGAGAAAGTATATACCATTTACTACTAACTTCAATTTCTATAATTTTAAAAATGTATTTATATATGATTAATTATTAATTCTAAAGGAAATCATTTATTGCAAAATGCCAGTATCTTACCTCTACATTGTTGCGGACTGCTAAAGGGTTGCCATAAACGACTCAAATTTTTAAATGAGCCAAAATAATGCATACAGTTGATGCAAGGTACGCTGTACTCCTATTCTTTTTTATAATTTAAAGCCAAATGAAAAGGTCAAGAAGATGCTAAAAATCAGGGAAGAGAAAACACTCTAAACCAAACCCATTAGGGGAGGGTCCCACCACCCACGTAGACAAACACGACAATAGTATCCTATAAAAGTACAATTGCTTTTGACCCTAAAGGGTTAGCTCCAGTGGTCTAAGCCACTAATAAGTTCACCCAAGGTATATATCATAGGTTAGAAACTCCACGTAACCAATGATTCTTTTGGGCCAACCCAAACATAGTGAAGCAAGAAGAGCACATACGAGAAGAATTAAACATCCTTTTTGGTCTTTAAGGAAGTGTCCTTTAGGATTTTTTTTTTTTTTGGACAAGTTCATTTTTATAGGAAATAAATAATATTATTATTGATAACCAAACTTATTATTAATCTTACTATTTTATTAAGTGATAGGTTTAGAAGTTAAAGTTATTTCCTTATTTGAAACAATTGGACTATTAATAGTTGGATCATTAGTATCATAAATATAGCCGGAATCTTTACTTTTGAAACAGTTGAATAATATTGAATTTTAAGAGAAGCTTTGTGCTTGTTTCTACCGATTCTTTGCTAAAATGGGTTTTCTTATTCTCTTGTTCTCCTAATCTCTTATTCTTCTCCTTAATTCTGCATCACGCGGCTTATCTACAGATCGGAAGCACGAAACTCGAACTCTTTCAATTGGGGAAAGAAATAAAATATACAGGTCCACTGGATGATAAATAGCTCAAGATTTGGGTTCTAATTTATGCAGCTGAATCTAATAATTAAAGTTCACTACTTAAAATTAATGTCTAGGCCCAAGTATATTATTTTCGAGTTTTCCTAAGTATAATACTTTCAAGTTGTGTCCCCATTTTTGGGATGGGCTATGTTGGAGACGAGGAAGGAAAGATATGTTGACTGAAAATATATAATTGGCAAATTCGCAAATAGGTTGGGTTGAGTAAGCATGAATTCAGTTGAAATTTTTAACACCTGTTTTTCAAAGTACACTACATTTCTATACAATTTTAAATACTTACCTCTAGAACTGTTGAAAAAAATAAAATTGCACACAGGTTAATTAAAATTAGCAATATCACAAACTTGAACTCACTTCATTCTCGTGCCGCTTTCCTGGAACCCATTGAGCTTGTGAATCCATAACTCCATCAAAAGAATCATCTCTTTTAACTTCACAAATTTCATTTTCAGCACCAATCTCCTCAATCCCAGACACACTAGTGGCGCTGCTACTACCCCTCCCACCTGCATAGCCACTGCTACTAGGGCTCCCCGGACCCTCCACTTCCACTTCCAGCTCCGAGTTATTCCTCCACAGTACTCCTCTTCCACGCAACGAAGAACCTTCTCTCTCCTCCTCAACAACTTCCTCCACTTCAGATGATGACTCACCAACTAATCTAACAGTCCTTTCCTCATGATTGTTCCCCTCCACCACAACTGATCCGTTTGGGACCTCTTTCACTCCTCCTTGATGGTGGTTCATTGAAATTGAGCTTAATTGACCTTCTATGGCGTCCAGGGACTGATCGATTGAGCTATTAGGGTTAGGGTTTTGGTCAGTGGATTCATCCGACGAAGATGACGAGTTTAAATCTGACGACATTGGGGCAAATTGATAGGGAAAAACACAATAACTGGATGTATATAGCGATTCTACGAGCAAAATTCGGGATTCAAAATGCGTGATGAGAGAGGAAATTAGAGATTTTATATACCAGTCGGTCGTTCTGCAACAAGTGTCAGATTCGAGTGAAGCAAACGGTATAACCAGTACGTGGGCGCTTGCAACGGTACAAACTACAAAATGTTGGGTTGCAATTGGGCTGATTCTTAATTTAGTATGATTGGGTTTTGTCCAGTTCTGAACAGTTTATTGGGCTTAAAAGTATTCAAACGTATCTACATCTACATATAAATTGCTTGCTTCTAGTTATGTCTTAAGCTACTCGTAAATTGACATTAACAAAGCAACTAAAGCTTCATCTAATAAAAACTCTATCGGGTAAAAACGTAAATAAATAAAATTTAAATATACTCGTATTTAATTTTTCTATAGAAGAGCTCTTCATCTAAAGCCCACCTAAAATTCCATCAAAACCTACGAACAGCATGAACGGGACTTGTGTTTTGTTTATTTTTGAATTTGTTTTAAAAAAACTTCGTTCTAAAAATCAATTTCAAATATTTTTAAACTTAAAATTGAAATAAATTCTTTTCATTTATGTCAATAAAATTATGAAAATCATAAACTACTTAAAAATACTATTAACTATAAGATTTATTATTTTGAAAATTTAAATAAATCATGTCAATTTTAAATTTAAAAATATTTCAAATTATAAAAGTAAAGTGGAAGTAAACAAGTTCAAGTATAATTATATCCATTTACCTCATCACTAGATCATGCAATAAGTAGGATACTTCATTATAAGCAAACACTTTTTATGAAGATTCTTCGTAGCTTTGACTAGACATCAAATGTAAAAAAGAAATAAGGTACATAATTTAAAAAAAAAAAAAAAAAACTATCAAACATAGATATCAGTTGCATATAACGAACCAGGCCAAACATGATCGATCACAAATCAAAGAAAAAAAAAACTATAATTATGGTTCAAATCCGCATAATTCCACCTTTGAAGATATATTATGTGCATAGATTTATTTACATTAGGGATATGATGTACTTCTTTCATTTTTAAAAATCGATTCTAAAAAAATATTCAATTTATTCTTAAATAATTAACAACTCAATAAATGTAAGACCCCGAATTTTATGAAATAAAAGTATTCAATTTTTTCTTATAATTACTATTCAGTAAATGGTTAAATTGATAAAAGTTTAACGTTAAGGGTGATATATGATTTTTTAAAAAAATAAGCAAGTGGTTATAAAATACTCATTGTTATCGGAGAATATTCGTTTGGTCGTGGAATATTCTTTTTGTCCGGAAAATATTAAATGCATGCGGTAGCGATGAATTTGTGGGGCCCCATAATGTAATATCTGATCGAATGAAAGCGACGAAAAATGGAGTTTTTATAAATAACGACGTAGTTATTCTGAATAACACTGCTTGTTGGAATACCCGTGGTTAAAACACGATGTCTGCGCGTTGTTGCATGCAGAAGATACGCGCGGTATTGCACTAATTATTGATTCTACGTAAGAATGCACTACTCAATAATTGTTACGGTAATTACAGATTCGATATTTTATTGATTCAATTATTGCTTTGCGTTGATATTTTATATTCTTTGTTGTTTCAATAATTGTCACTTACACGATTTTTCCATTATCGAAGCGAATAATTCATATTATCCGAATAATATTATTAGAAAACATTATTGGTAATGTCTAGAAAGTTCACGTCTAAAGAGAGGTTTGGTCACCTAATTGCACTACCAGGTAAGAGATCCTTATTGGAAGTTCCTCTTCTTTATGAATCCGTCTGTTGTCATTATTGTGATTCTAATAATATTATTTATGAATAATTAATTATTGATTTATATGATGAGGAAAATATTGATTTTATGTGGATATAGATGGAGAAAATTTTTTAAAGTAACAATTGTTGAAAATTGATATTTTATCTTTTTTGATAAAATAATATTTTATTATATTATTATAATATAATAATGATGATATTTTTACAATGAATGTGGGATATATGAGTATATAAGGAGGAAGAGTATTTTTGTTGCATTAAATGATTAACACATATTTTGTGTGTCGATGGACCCCATTTCTTGACTGAAATTTGATTATAGCCTGTAAAATCACCCGTATGTGAATTTCGGTCAATTTATGTTTAGAATTTGGAAAAACTTTCTTCTGCAAAGTTGTAGAGAATTGAATTTTCTATAAAAAATCGCGAGATTCGAATTTTCTGATAAAAGGGCTATTTATTATGAATTATTGAAGTTCCGAAGTTCTGAAATAATTGATTTTTGGAAGTTTAAATATTTTATTAATGAAAAAGCATTTTTTTTTTATTTTTTTGAGTGGGTGGTTGATGTCTGAATTCTACTGGTGTGCGTAGGAAAATTTAATATATATATATATATATATATATATATATATTTTAAAATTTTCTGCTTTTGTTCTAAGCAATTTCCTATAAATAAGGTGCTTAGGTTAGAATTGAAAATCACACCAGAAACTGAAGTTTTCTCTCTATTTCTCTCTCTATATATCGAGCGTATTTTGTGAGTATTTTTATACTTTGAGTGTTACTTATCTGATTGCAAGTTTTTTTTTAAGACTATATCCAAAGATTTCAATCGTAAATCTTATTTTTTTACGAGGTAGGGATTGTAAGGGATAGTAAGGGATGTTATTTTAATCAAAAATGATATTATTTCTTCAATATCATTTTGGTGGAAATTTTTATCAAATTTGGAACTTTTCATGTCGGGGTTACTATTCACGAGTTCTTATTCATGGCGGGGTTATTATTCAGCGAGTTCTTTATTTATGAGTTACTATTCACGAATTACTATTCACGGTACTTATTCACTACAAAATTGATTTTTTTTCTAACCAAATTATAGTTGATTTATGAATATTACTCTGAGATTAAAACTATATATTGATTATATTGATTTTATTATCATATATAACATTTTATAACCTCGATGTTGAAATTCTCTTTCACCTGGAGTGTAAAGATGGGTAGATTATTGGTATGATCATGACTAGGGTTCTCTTTTCACCAGAGTGAAAAGTTGAATTGTGACCGTATGATCGCTTACCATCAATTTATAATTGAATATCTTTAGGCTTAAGTCTGAAGGTGAATTGATCAACGTAGTTATAATTATTGTTTATATAAATTCGAAATGATTATATATTTCTTTGAGATATGAATATCTTTGGCCGTGGTGCAAAAAGATGACTGTTGTTGAATATCTTTGGCGTATGTGCAAAGATGGTATGTTGATGAATATCTTTTGGCGTGTAGTAAAAGATGAATTTATTAGTATGATTATGAACATGAACTGTGATTTGGTATAACCATGATCTTTGATGTTTCGGTGATGAAAATTATCTTTGTCTGGATGAGAAAAGGAATTTAGAACAACAATTACGATTATGAGTTATACATGTGATTGTGATGCGAATTGTTGATTAATGTTACGAGGATAAAATATTGTTGATGGACTTTTAACATGGAGAAGATAATAGACTTTATAATCTATTTGACTCTTCTAATGGATTCGCTTCGCTCTGCTGCGCAACTATGGTTGAAGAGTTTTATCATCTATCATATATTAAAATATGTGATTTATTACCGTTGAAGGCTATTGATAATTTATTTATCTTTAGTCATGATATTCTTTATTGAGCTAGTTATCTTTCGTCCTTTTCGCTTCACAATTCTTTCATGTAATAAAAGTGTAATGGATGACCCGGGAATAACGGGGAATAAAACGGTGGTCATAGATGTTGAGGTGAGGTGAATTTAACTTGGAAGGGGTGTTTTGCCACTTATCATACAATATGTCTAACGACATACAACCTCATGTTATCATAAAGATGAGGTTATGCTCATCCACTCTTGCGATATATATCTGACCAGACTTATTTATATAATCTTGGAGTTTGGTTGAAGTATAATTCTTAATTAGAGGCGGTGGAGATAATGATATGTCGAGAGAAGACACACAATTGGGAAGAATATGATAGTAATCTTCTCGTTTTTCTTTTTCAGGTCTATTGGGTCAACCAATGATAATTTTGTGGGCATATGATATATATAATAACCTGACGCACGTGGCCTCCCATGCATACGAAGGTTTCTCGAAAGACTTCCCAAAGGTTTTAATTTCTAAAACAATTTTTGTTGTACTTTTATGTAAGGTGTCATGTTGACGTCTTATCCAAGTTGGTGTCCGAGTCACAGTTGGTATATTTTAGTATGAAAACTCACACAATATATGTGTTTGTTGTATTTTGCACGACAATTGTTGTAATAAAGTTGTAGTTGTTTTTGTACCATGTATTTGGCGACTCAGAATGAGTTGGATGGAATGGACTTATTTTGGGGTTGTCACAATAAATCTTATCGTAAATAATTGCGATGTTGATACTGTCACTAAATATAATATTTGTGTCATTAAATATTTAGTTAATTTTTTTTTTGAAGAATGCGTTGTTAGGGTATGGACCAAGAGACTTTTTTACTAGGCCCAAAAGTAAGGGCCCAAGGTCCGTGAATGTCGAAGTTGTTGCATGCACAAAACATGGGTTGCACACTTGTCCACGGGTAAGACATGTCTACAACGTGTCAAATGAAGAGTAAACAAACAAACTTCATATAAAGAGTAAACAACTTCCATAATGAAACAAACCCACAAACAAGCATCATATAAAAAATAAAAAATAAAAAACAACTCACCTATCGTGAGAATTGATCCCAAAAAACAAACTTTCATGATTTATATTAGTGATTCATTCTGAAATTTTATAAATATTCTTATTTTAAAATTATAATTTAATATATATATATATATATACCATTATTATTTTACTGTTATTTCTAATATAAGTTCTTATCATCACACTATATTAAAATCTTAATTAATATATTTTTATTTTGATATATAAATAAAATTTAACTACTATATTTATAACATTTGAGAATACAAAATTTATACTTAAAATAGTCATTTTAAAAAGTTATCTCTAATCTAAAGGCTAAAGCAGGAGTACTATATTCAAGAAAAAAGGTGTTTATTTTAAAATGAGATAATAATCAAAATTATGATAACAATTTTAAAGATATTATAAAATATGTCTTAGTTACACTTTTTACATAAATAAAAATAAAAGAAAGAGTATAAATAAATTATCATTTTATCCACAACCTCGTAAGTAAATAAAGATTTTTAAAATTTGTCTTCTGCTTTGTAAAAGTAATAAATCTTACTTAAATATATACTTCTATCTAAAGATAAAATAAATTTAATATAAAATTTTTAATCGATGTATATATTTTTTTAATAATTCCATCATTTTTAAGGACAAAAGAAATATACTCTTATCATTTTCTGCTATTTTTTATTTTTTATTTTTTTAAAATAATGGAAGAAGTACAGTACTACTACTACTAATCTAAAGGATAAAAGGAAGACAGTGAAAACGACGGGCGGGCTTAAACAAAACGCCAAGTAATAATGAGGATGGTCAACCAATTTCTTCCTCTCGCTCTCAATGGGCCCACCACAAAATGGAAAAATCCAACGGTATCCACAATACACTGCACCTTTCAATACAGCTAGGCGCTAGCTGCTTTATGTTAAATTATATCACATGAGTAAGAATTAAAAAAAAAATTATTTTAATTTATCGAATATATTTAATTTAATTTTCTTAAATATTTATCGATACGTATATCATTTAGGTAATTGTTAAATACTTAAATTCATAATATTTTTTTATTATTTCTACAATAAAAGTGTCGCTATAGATGTATAGTGACGGTGAAAACCGTCGTTATAAGATCTATAGCAATATTTTTATTGTAAAAATAATAATTTCTGTTGTGAATTTAATAATTCTCTATCATTTAACATAGACTATACATAAAAAATTGTACAAAAATCGTATAAAAAAAAAGAAGAGATCGAAAATAGAAATTAAGACTTATAATATGATGTTTTTATAAATTTTCATTAGTGAAGAGTACACGTGTACTACTCTTAAAATTAATTAAGCAATATCATTTGTTATCATTAAATTAGTTAAATACATTTATAAAATATCATTAAATATTCACAATCATATCGTTTTAGATAAAATAAAAATTAGGAAAAACAAATTCCAAAATAAAGGATTTCCAATTGTTTACCCCCGTCTTAATTCTAAGGAGAAGAAAGACCATATATTCTAAAGCAGACTGATAAAGTGGGCACACATTATGGATCCACTGAAGTGACTTAGATACTGACCGGTGGGGACTTAATTGGGTAAGCCGTCCTTATCAATACAATCATAATGCTTTACAAATAACGAATTCGATTTTTATAAATTAATTTCATAATAAATTGATATAAATACATGTTAATACGTAAGAAGAAATTGCGTTTTGTCTCCGTGTCGATATTATATTAATTAATTAATTAAAATTAATTTCATATTAAACCCTCACAAATCACTGTATATTTGATTAGACTAATACTGTAACTAGTAGTAACATACAAACAAAAAATCTATCTCAACTGTTACCCTAATAAAGATTCAAGTATCCCTTCTTTTTTAAGCTTATAAGTTATAACCCATGGAATTATGTAACCAAGTTATTTACTCAATTAAGAAGTAATTGTTCACTTTTTGGAGAAAATAATATTAAAAAATTTAATATAATTTAGTACATCATCACTGTTACTGTAATAATATCAACAACCAATACAATCAATTAATAAATGATGTATTATTAATGGAACACCTATTATATACTATTAATAACCTAGATAAAATTATTCATATTTTAATGAACCACGTCAACCTTAGTTTTATTGATATTTTTGCCTAATTATTAGAGTTCAAAAGTTTTTTTGTAAAACATAAATAAATACATACATTAAATTAAAAATAAATATAAAGTTTAAAGGTTTTTTTGGGTGATAAAGTCTAAAAATATTCATCTACTAGTAATTGTTCGCGTAACGAAATCCTCCCCCTCCCCGTTTTAACAATCTCGCATTCATTAATCTCTCTCTTCATTACTATCCCACCACCCTTTCATAATCAAATCAATTAAAATGAATCTGAACCGTACATGTATTTTTCGATCAAATTCAAAATAGATTCTATCTTATTAATATAAATTACTTTATTCGACACCCCAAATTTCTTATTCCTAACAAGAGAATCCACCCATTCTAGCTGCATCCTGTACAATGCATGAATTAATTATAAGGGGTGGAATTTGCATGGCTGGAAACAACTCAAACAAGCAATATGCTTGTAAATTTTAAACTCAGACTTTGATACAAGTCGTTTTAAAAAATTATTTTTGTTCCTTAATATAAATTTAAAATTTCATGTAAGTATTAATTACTTAATTTTTAATATTAAGCCAAATAATAAATATAACTTTGATTGTCTTACTATTTTTTTGCCCAATAAATAATACTCCTTCCGTCTCAGGATAAAAATTCTGGTGGACTTTTCACGCATATTAAGAAGATGAATAAAATGACAAAATTGTCCATAATAATGTCATTAAATATGGAGAGAGAATTAAAATAAAAAAATATGAGATATTTAATGCTACGTGTATAATATGAAAATATGTGTAAAAAATTGGTTATTAAAAGAAAATGGACATTTAACATGGGACTACCCAAAATAGTAATAAGAATTTTTATCATGAGACGGAGAGAGTATATTTTTTCTCAATACAAATGTAATATAAATAATTAATATTATACAATTATTTACTTAATAATTGCATCTAAAACGATATATTAATGAATGGACGGAGTATTACCAAGCACTAGCAGTATGGAACTGGACTTGAACATTCAAGAGTCGACTAAAGACAACCAACCTCAAGTGTAAACTTGTCATTTCACTTGAGCACTTTCAAAGGTTCTCATTTCAAAGTTCAAACCAGAACAAACTTTTCTGACCAATTGTGCGAACACCTCCAACAAAACATTTCCACCTTCCAAATTTACCCCTTCCCAATATTAACTTTTTGAAATAAAGAGCGGAGAAAAACCAGACATGCAAAAAATGTTGGAAATGGATTTGATAAAATATATATTTATGTGTTCAAATCCATTAAGAATTGAATGAGAAAATTATCGGATCAGGGTCGGGTCGGGTCTTGATATATATTTATTTTTGAACAAAATTTATTATCAATACTACGTCGTTTTGAGTATACCCAACAGTCATATCCTTTCTAACTGCCAGAAAATTATCTATAAATAAGTTGTGGGATTCCCGTTTGACAGAGTTCCGTTCTGCAAAGAATTTTTCCGTCCCTTACTTTGCAAATCCCGTTTCTGTTCTACAAGTTCCGTTTTGGTGTGAGATTTTTCACTTTATTTTATTGACATGCATTAATATTATAACTTGTAGTTTTCATGCATCATTAATATAAGTTCAGTACATAAACATTGAAATTGGTTCGATCTGTTCTTAATTTTGAAGTGCTTCTAATTAAGAACTGAAAATCCGTTTTATCTTGAGAAACAATTATTCAATTAATCTTTAGCACCTACCACCTGTGAATGAATAAATTTATTTTAAAAAGACTTTATGAATTCAAAGGACTCGAATTTATTCATTAATATTTTTTATGTTATATATATATAAAAAATTATGTTCTGTTTTATTATATTTATATATATATATTAAATAATACTATATATTACAGATAACAAAAAATACAATTAATGTAAAACCAAAATTTCTCATTTAATTTCCCCTCCTCAATTGTTAAAATTACATGAACTAATAAATCCAGTAATACCAAAAATTAAAATGAAAACAAAGTAGTAAAAAAGAAAAAGGAAGAAGCAGTTACTGAGGTTTAATAACAAAATGTATTTTTCTCGCAATATAAGTCCTCTCTTGGTATTGTTGTTATTAATCTTCGAACCCAGTTTTTTCCCAAATTGCATTTCTCACCCTACTTAGATCTCTTCCTTTCAAAGTCCTCCCAATCCCTTCATGCACAGAGTACGATGCGATTCTCGTCCTCGCCAATTGCCTGGCTAAAAACTCGTGCGGCGGAATTCGATCCCCACCGTCATCTCCGTCGCTATCTCTCCGCCGATCCTCTCCATAGTCCTGCTTCAGTATCTTTGACCAGTCCGGCACGTTGACCGGCAGCGACGACGCTGTTCCTCCGGCGCCGACATCCAGTCGCTTCGCAGACGGCTTCTTTCGAGAACTCAGCACCGCCTTACGAACCTCCGGCGACGCGGCCCGGCCGTAGTTCCAAACGTCCGATTCGTCGAGTTCGTACATCGAGTCCGTTACGATCGGGCCCGTTCTTTGGCTGGGGAGGAACCGGTTGTTTGTCTTGGCAAAGTAGCTCTTCGAAGCCGCCATTAATGACTGGTCAAAACTCCAGAAATCAGTTGGTAATTAATCTTTTCTTCCTCCCTCCCTCCCTCCCTCCCTCCCTCTAAAATCAAATGGGTTTTCTCCTTCCTCTCTATATAATTTTGTTTCTCGTATGAAGAAAAACTGAAAGTTTCGATCTGGTTTTTATAAAGGGTTTAAATGGAGAAGGTTAAGTTTCTCTCTCCTCTTAACTGTCTTGTGTCTCTTCTCTGCAACTTCGTTTCTAATGAAAGTAGAGTACAATTGTACCCCCATATAATTAGCAGAAAACTCGCATACTTATTACCAATAATATCCAGTTATCCACTCAGGTTGAATACTGGTGTAACTTAATTTGATTGTTTACCTACCGGGACCACTCAAAGTGTGGATTTAAACAAGATAAGAGCAATTTCTTAAAGATAAGGGGCCTAAACTGAGAGATTGAACTTGTGAGTGCGTGTAACGTATTTAAGCTGAGCGGTTAGTATGAATTTTAATTTTGAGTAAGTTGATTAATTAGTTAATAAAATATTGATACATAAATAAAATTTTATGTGTGTTAATATTCAATTAATGAACATATTTAAAAATAAACTTCATACTAACCGGATCCGTATTCAAGTTTTATTATGATTATTGAGCTCATTTATGATCAAACAATAACTAATTTTAATTCAACATCCTATTTTATACTCATCTATTTTTCTGCAACTATATTTTATCACATTCAGATTTAAAAAACAAATATCTATGCATTTATGGTCAAACCTTTCTTTGTTTAGCCAAAAAGTCAAGATTTAATGTTCTTTCATATTTATTTTTTATACAAAAGAATTGTTTAGTTTACCAGTAATGATACTCCCTCGGTTCCTATATAACTGACTCTTTAGAGAAAAAAAATTAATTCTTAAATAATTGATATTTTTATATTTCTAGGAGATTTTTTCTCTTATTTTCCTTGATTACCCCTAAAACATCTCATCTTTCTAAGTGCAAGACTCCTATTTAATTTCAACATTGACCCACCATTAATTATAAAAAAACAAAAACAGAAAAAGGGCAATTTAGACTTTACTTTGACCCATCATTACTTTTCTTAAAAAATGGATTTTGGCCTCCAACGTTAGTTATATAGGAAGCGAGGGAGTATATTAGTAAAATAAAATTATGATGTTAAATTTAAGAATATAATAATATTTTCCTGATCTTGATCTTTTCTTTCAAATTTTCCCTATGCTTCTAAAACTGAAATGTAATAAAATAAATTGTTTTTCGAATATTATTGTGTTACTTTATACAGTCACTTTGTAGAAACTAGCACCTCGTGGCACGTAGTGTTTGTATATATTATGTAGGGTAAAATTAAATTTTTATATAATTTAGAAGATTAAATAGAAAGATAAAAATAAATTTAATATAAAAAAATATTAAATAGAAAAATTAATATAAAAAATAAAAATTATAATATAATTAAATTTGTTAGAACAAAAAAGAAAATAATAACGTGATACAATAACGCATAATCCATTTTATACTATAGGTTGACCTTAATTAAATCATAAAACTCTCATAATTATATGTAATAATACTATAAGAATTTATATTACAATAATAATCTTAGATAATTATCAAATATGTCAAGGGCAAAGTCAATATTTATTGCAACATGTGTAAATTTTAATTTAAAAATGTAAAATAAATAAAATTTAAATATGATAAACTCCAAAATTACAAAGCATTTGATTATTAACTAAACATAATGTTGTTTATAAAAACAATGTTATTTTTAGACCTCATAATTTAAAAATATTCCGTTATTACTTTATTATCAATGATGATTCCAAATATATTACAAAATTCAATATAATTTTTTTTTTATTTATTATGTAATTTCACATTTCCACTCGTATCAAGCTTGGAATTCTTTAACTACTAGGATTTATATTTTAAAATGAAATATTGCAATTTTTTTACTATTAAATGTATCAACTTATGTGAAAAATGGTGCGTAATCTAGCAAAAAAAATTGGTGCGTAATTATAAACAAATAAACACAAACTCACAGATATATAATATGCGACTTGCCACGCGCAAACTTTATTATAAAGTAGAATCAAAATGATGTACTTTTTTTCTTTTAAGATTAGAGGTATATTTTGATTTTTAAAAAATAATTTATAAAATTTTAAACTTAAAATTAATGTAATTTTCATCAGATTATTTTTAAAAAACATAAATATAATAATTAGTAGTGTTTTATAGTTAATTTATAATCGTTATATTTGTTTATATTAAAATTAAATAACATATATTAATTTTAAATTTTAAAATTTTACAAATTTATTTTTAAAATAAAAATAAAAATATTTAGTTATAAAATATGTATATCGTACTCCCCTGCATCTAAGAATAAAAAGTTTTACTTACTTTGATGGTCATTCTCTACGTTCAAGAATAAAAGTTTTTTTTTGACTTCGATAGTCAAATTAAATTTTAAAATCAATTAATTATATTATATTCTCTTAATATATCTTTAATTTTAAAACAAAAATATAACCAATAATAAATCATATTTCCTCTGTTTTATCTTATTTGATCATTATTAACTTTTAAAAAATAATTTAAAATTTTCTTAAACTGATAATTGACACCAATTTTTTATATTTTAATAATTGATATATACTCCACCTAGGTCTAGGTTTATGTATGCACTTATTGATGAACCCAAGTATAGTGGAGTAAAATAAAATTAGGTAAGTAGAGTACATATTTTTGTATCGGAACTTGAAAACAGTACTACTTGGAATTGTTTTATAATCCTCCTATTAATTTAACTCCCATCTCATTTGATGATTAGCTGTCGTTGCACCAAAAGCCAAGCAAGTTTTAATTGAATAATATAAGGCGGAAGTGGTTAGCATAAAGTTTATTTTTGGGTAAGTTGGTCAATTGACTAATAAAATACCGATACGCAGAACAAAATTACATGTGTCAATATTCTATCAATTAAATCAATTAACTACATATTTATATATATATTTTGTGAGAATTATTATTATTAATATTATTATTTTGTTTTTTTTCCCGAGAATTCTTATCTTTTCCTCATACGTAAGTATTTATTTACTTTGGTGTAGTAGTTTAAATTTTAAACTAACAAATATATTTTGTTGCGTCAATTACATCAATGTCAATTTTAAATAAGAAATTAAGAAGAGATTCACATATTGTTATTATATTTTATCGCTTAAAATTACATGTTAGTCGCAATAAAAATTCATTACGAGATTTGTTGACACATATAGTATCATTTTTCTATGTTAAGATAAAATAGAATAATTCTTATTTTAAATTGACGATTTTTATTTTATAAAAAATAATTGTGAAATGACTTATTTCTATCACCCAAACGAATCCTCTTGGAGACGCATGAGGATGATGTTAATGTAAATGTAAAACTATTACTAGTATGAATTAATCATGGTAAAAGTGGAATTAAAAATAACTCTTCAACGGGCAGTGTGAAGTGGGCCTAGGCCCAGCTATCTAATTGGACGGCAAAGCAGATCCATAATCCCATAATAAAAGGGTAAATTTCTTCTTATTATTGATGGAGGTAATTTGTGAACTGGGCTATTTATTATCTGCATATTTCTTATTACAGTACTACCTTTATAAATTAAACTGATTTTTTTATTAATTTAGAGAGATTATTTAATTGAAAAATTAATAATTTATTAATTTTGGAAAAGTATTTTTATTTCGGTGAATATAAATTTAATTACATTAAAATTATTGCATTTTATTGATGTTTATATCATATATTTTTTAATGCAATGTATCATACTTATTAAATTAATGTATCATACTTGTGATGATGATACAATACATTTGCAGCCAATAATGCGAAAGGAAGCACTCATAGCGTCAACAACTCTTCACAAGTTTTTATTACAATTCGAGAATGCAACACCTAAACTTTTGAACGCAATGAAATTTTTTTAGGATAAAATTCAATTAGATTTGAATTTCAAGACAAAACAAATGAGAATATAATCAAATTTTACAAGATTATCCTAGATATATTTATAATTTAAAAGAATTATTAATTTATGATTTTGATGAGACCATATATTTATATAAGGGTCTTTTTTAATTTTAATTTTTTAAACTTATTAATTTATCCCATTAACCTAAGTTGAAATTAAGAAAAAAATATTATTTTAAAAAAATTATTAATTTATAAAGGTTGTACCGTATTAGTTTTCTTTGCTAAAGCCCATCTAAATCTTCTGATCCTTCTATTTTGTTCATTAGTTATCAAATAGGGTCATTTACACTAATATACAATATTTAGAAAGTAATTACAAAAATAAAACACGCACAATATAATTACAAAAATAAAACAACACAATATAAAGTTCTTAAAATCACGTATATATATATCGATTCTGGACTTCTCCTATATCTGTTAACCACTCTAAAAATCAAGCATTGAACAAAACATTTAACTTTGATCTGGGAGAAATCCAAATCTTCACCATCACTTGCGACACACCAATGAGATCGGAGAAGATGAAGCTTTTTTCATGTCGCGACACACCACCGCTTGATAATCTTGTATCTCTAAGAAGAAAAGCATCGCCATGACGAATCTGTAAGATCGAAAATAAGATACAAAATCAACGTAGCTTTGAAGATCGATGAACCAAAAACATTGTTGCGAGTTGATTGTTGAATACAAAATCAACATCGACTTGATTCAAATCTCGTGGTATGTAAGTTTAAAACTTATAAGCATATAGATACTTATAGTTACTTACTAATTACTAAATTGATTATCTTTCTTAAGTTTTTCGAACTTAAATTGTCACAAAGTTTGAATCTTTGAATGTTGTGGTTTGCAAAATGTATTTGAAAACATGTTTTATATTATGGTTACTAAGGTTATATAAATTGGTTCTTTGTCTAATATTGGTTTGGTTACTAATTATTTTGTATTGATTCTTGTGTAACATTATCTTAGATCTATCGATGTCTTAGTTCTTGACTAATGCTATTTTTGTTCTTTACGTAATATTACTAATTAATCTTTGACTTGGTTCTTATGTAATATTATATTGATTCTTGACAAATCTTGACTTGTTTACTTTGTAACACTATAATGGTTATTGACTAATTCAGAATTGGTTCTTGTATAAAATTATTATAATCTTTGACTTGGTTCTTTGTGTAAAAATATTATTTAGTGACTCAATCTTGACTTGTTATCTTGAATAATGGAAACTTAATTCTTACTGCGTTGATTAATTGGTTCTTGTATTATTGGTTCTTTGAAGCGTATTAATGTATAACTTCTACTTATATGTTTTATATTAATGGTTACTTGTTAGCCAAATTGGTTACATTCTTACAAAAGTCCGCTTTTAATTGGTAACAAATAAATTATCTTTGGTTGTTTTTTATTGTAAAATGCAAGAAAAATCCTATTTTTTGGTTGTTTTTGTTCTTGATTAATCTTGATTCGATTCTTCGTGTAACATTATATGGTTCTTGAATATTCTTTGAGTTGGTTCTTTGTGTAAAATTATAATGGTTCTTGTTAATACTAACTTTGATCTTGTTTTATATTATATTGGTTCTATCTAATCAATCTTTCGTTACTATGTAAAATTATAATGGTTACTCAATAGTCTTGACACAATTCTTGTGTAAAATTATAATGTTATATTCTTTTGTAATTGTTTCATTTATATTGGATGTTACTTATTGACTACATTGTATTGGTTACATGGACTAATAGTAACGAATACACCAAATTTGATGTTTGAATGATAAGTAACTAATACACCTTTTAAAGACATATTGATATTTTTTATATTATTTGTTTTTCTTTGTAAAATCTTTGTCAAAATATGTTTTATGTTATGGATACTAAGTAAATATATGTTGGTTCTTGCTATTCTACGGATTTGGTTAGTTTATAATGTTTGACTTATTTAATCGTGTAATATTACCATGGTTACTACATAATATTACTTGTGTTTTATCTTGATTTTTTATATTGATGGTTCTTGATTAACTACATTGGTTACCTTTATACACTGTTAGTCTTTAATTTGTAACAAAGTCATTAATGATTATTTTGGTTGTAAAATGAATGTAAAATATTTTTTATAATCTTGCTACTAATTACATATATCTTGGTTACTATATAATATGTATTTAGATACTGAAAGGTGTTTATTTGGTTACTCTATAATGTTATTGAGTTTTATAATTGTTTATTTTATATTGGTAGTTACTTATTAACTACATTGGTTATCTTCATACAACTGTTAAATATTGGTTGTTGTATACTATTTAAATGGTTACAGTATAATGTTTATTTGGTTGCAGTGATAATTTGACAATTTTCTGTCAAGTTTGGAGTGTCGAATTTTGACGTTTTCAGAGCCTAATTTTATTGGAAACGGGTCAACGATCAAAAGTCACTAGCTTTGCTAGTGAACTGCATGGTTTTTTGGTCGAATTCCATCATTTAGGCCTTCAAATTTGCATGTAAAAATTTAGTTTATTTTCCGATTACTAATATTATGTAATTTGGTTCTTGCTCAATATTGATTTGATTACTTTATAATGTTTATTCAGGTTGTTAGACAATGGAGACCGATAAAGAATTAATACAACAAATCTAATTGTTTACGAAATATATAATTGTTTCTTCGTTAGTAACCATTAACCACATGGTTGGTAACATTTTTGATGGTGTCTGATAAACCAAAATTGATGTTGATTAATATTTTTATTTTGATTCCATCATGAGTTATCAATATAAAGTAAACATATACAAGCTTTATAACGATCTTGATCTGAGCTTATAACAGTCTTGATCTGAGCTTATAATTATCTGATTTACTAATAAATTAAGAATTATCTATGATAATTATCTGATTCTAACAAGCTTGTAGATAAATAGGACACTCACACATGTACATTTAATAATTAATGTTTGTCCCGATACAAGCTTAGAATTATCTCAATTACTAATAACAAGAAACTATAATGTAACATAATAAAACAAGAACCATATAATTATATGATAAGAAACGAATATGTTTTAATGGTAGCCAAAAAATGTAAATATCATGTGATGAAACTCGGTTTAAGCAATCTATGTATACTATAACTATAATGTAACATAATAAAAGCAAGAACCATATAATTATATGATAAAGAACCATAACGAGTTTTAATGGTAACCCAAATAGAAACATCATGTAATGAAACCCGGTTTTAGAAATCCATGTATACTAAACAATTACATATTAACGAATAAAAAAATAAAAGTATCCGAAATCCCACATTGAGGACACATAATAATAAGAGCCAAACCATAAGGTAACAAAGAATCAAAACATAATAAAAAAGTAACAAAATAGTTATACGAAAGTAATTAGAATATGTAAGATGTGTTTGTGAAAATGGAAGTAGAAATAGAATAATAAATAAACCTTGTAGAATATATTTGAAGGAATTTACAAAATAATACATCAATGTATACTAAGCAAATACATGGTTTATTATGACTTGGGTTTATTATTTACAAAAATAATACATCCACAAACTAATGATGCTTTAAACTTCTTCAACTGTCTTGGGTTCAATTTCTTGGTAATAATGTTCGGGGACTTCCATATCACATTAATATATAACTTTTCCAATGAATTTTCTATTGCATTCCCATAAGTAAAGATTTCATAACTTAAATAAAAAAATCGATTTACATACATTATTAACGGATATAAAACAATATTTATATCATAAATAGTTTACCAAACAAATACATTGTAACCAAAACAACATATAAAAGTAACCAAAATCTCAATTGAGGGAAAAAGAATGGTATCCAAATCATAAGCTAACAAAGAATAAAAAATATACTAATGAAGTAACCAAAAGCGATTATATGTTAAGAACCAAAACATATATTAATGGTAACCAATACATAAACAACATATGTAGACCAAACAAAGTTTAGTCAACCCATATATTAAGTAAATATATTATAACCGAACAACAAAAACGATAAGAAAAATCCGAACTCAAGAAACAAAAATGGAATCCAAATCAAAACTAACGAAGAACCAAAAACATACTAAATAAGTAACCAAATATTTATATGATAGTAACTCAAAACATGTTTTAATGGTAACCAATACATAAACAACATGTACACCAAAATTAGTTTAGTCAACCATGTATACTTAAGCAAATAAATGGTAACCATAACAACATAAAAAGTAACCAAAATACCAAATCAAGGTAACAAACATGGTATCCGAATCTCAAGCCAACAAATAACCAAAATATAATGCGAAGTAACCAAACAGCTTATATGATAATATCTATTTTTATTGCTTGACGTAGCTACAACGTAAAGCATTACATCAAGCCCCATAAATTAGTCTAAGATATCTTAAACAATATGTAGTCCAAACTCGGTTTAGTCGATCAATGTATACTAAAGCAAATACATTGTAACCAAAATAACATATAAAAGTAACCAAAATCCCAATTGAGGGAAAGAATGGTATCCAAATTATAAGTTAACAATAACAAAAAATATACTAATGCAAAGAATCAAACAAATTATATGTTAAGTAATAAAAAAAAAATAATGTACGTGTGAGGGTACATAATGTACATGTTAGAATAAAAATAACAATAACCAAAATCTCACATCGAGGGCACAATGATAATAGTAGAAGAAACCATAAGGTAACAATAATTAAAACAAAATAAAGAAGTAACCAAATAGTAATATGAAAAGTAATTCGAACATATTTTAATAAGAACTAAAAACAGTAAATAACTCAGATATCCAATTCAGCTTTTAAAATAACCCATGTATACTTTCTCACATGTACATTTAACATTTGATATATGTCACGATACAAGCTTGTAAATATCTAGTTACTATAAAAAAATAAAATGGTTACCCTTCTATGCAAGTTTGGTTACCAACTGCACCTTTCAAACAATGTATTAGAAACAACTTAATACGAACCAACAAATAATGTAAATTATACAATCATATATGTAATTCCATTTACATAAGCTCCAATAAACATTACATACTCACTAACCATAACAAATGGTTATGTTTGAAAGACTTTACAAAAATAATACATATGTATACTAAGTAAATACATGATTTATTATGACTTGGGTTTTATTTATCTATATCATAAATATTTACATAGTGATTAACAAATAAGAAAGCATACTAACCAAAACATAATATAACAATTACACGAGAGTCAAAATAGACTATAACAAATAACCAACGTCCCCAATTGATCATCTAATAATAGTTATCATATCATAATATAACATTAACCATACCATAATAAAACAAAGAATTAAAAAGTTATATTATATAATCTAATGATAACCAAAATATAAACAACATGTAAAGACAAACCATTTTATGTAGTAAACAAAACATGTATACAAAAAAATATACTAAAGAAGAACTAAACAAATATATCTTAAGAATCAAACCATGTTTTAATGGTAACCAACATATAAACAATATGTAGATTCAAATTCAGGTTTAGTCAACCAATGTATACTAAGCAAATACATTGTAACCAAACCAACATATAAAAGTAACCAAAATCCCAATTGAGAGAAAAAGAATGATATCCAAATCATAAAGTAGTAAAGATAATAAAAAATATACTAATGAAAAACCAAACAGTTTATATGTTAAGAATCAAAACATATATTAATAAGAACGAATACATAAACAACATGTACACCAAAAATCAGTTTAATCAACCATGTATACTAAAGCAAATACATGGTAACCATAATAACATAAAAAATAACTAAAATACCAAATCAAGGTAACAAAAATGATATCCTAATCACAAATTAACATGAACAAAACATAATGCGAAGAAACTAAATGCTTATATGATAGTAACACTAATAAAATTTAAATTAACACACCTTTAAAAAATTATATGATAATAGAAACAACATGTATGATTTACGATCCAAGACCTTCTTTTCACTAAAATGAACAACCCTGTGAATCAACAAGTCAAATAAAAGTAAATTAAAAATAATTAACTAATTAATTTATACCAAAAAAAAAAAGACTAATCAAGAAAAAAAAAAATGAAATATTAGTAGAAATATCAGTTCAAAAAAGAAAAATAAAATAAAATAAAAATATCAGCCCTAATTAATAGAAAAAAAGAAGACTAATTAATTAATGATGAAGATGAAGAAAAAGAAGAAATACCAGTAGAAATACCAATACAAAAGAAAAAAGAAATATCAGTAGATGAAAAAATATCAGTAGATGAAGAAATACCAGTAGATGAAGAAGAGGACGGCGACGAGTTGAGAGACCTGGTGTCATAAATGAATTACCCAATGAGAAGAGGACTGACTACAGTGGATTCGAGATGAGAGAGAGAAATAGTAAGGGAGAAGAGAGAGAAATATTAATGGAGAATAGAGAGACTAAAGGAAGATGGAAACTAATTTGTCATGTCAGCCAAATAATATTAACTCCTTAAATTAAGGACTCCTAATATAATTAGTATTGTAAATATATATGATAAATTATCATATTTTTGTAATTATTTTATAACTGTATGATTTTTATAATTACTTTTATAAATGTACTATAATATGTAAATGTTCCCATCAAATATCCCATTTGTTTCATGTAAAGGTAATTTCCAAAACCCAATGCCCCAGAAGCAAAAAATAAAAAAAATATTTATATTTTGATAAAATAAATGTTGGATTCTGTTTCGTGTAGACATATTAATAAATTATTCGTATATTTTAATTAATTTATAAACTATGCAATTGCAAAAGCTAATAACAAAAATCAACGTTTTGAGGTATCCCTTGCCTCAAAACGATATCGTTTTGCATAATTAAATACTCCCTCCTATATGATGTACAAAAATATATTTTTATAATTTCTTAAAATAAGTTTATTATAAATAAATAATTTATGCAAGAGCATTAAATAGCTTTTACCTCTCATGCTCCTCTGAGCAACTTGGTGGATTTGTGTCACGATTTTTTATTTTTTATTCTATCTTTTGTTCCTACAATGTTAATTATAATACTATTTTGTCTTTTTTTATCTTTCTATTTATTCTTCTAAGTTTTATAAAATTCTATTTTATCCCATATAATTTATAAAGTATTATACATTATTAAAATTTTCAGTCGAATTATAATTGTGACGTATGTGCATATATAAGAATTAAAAAGAATTTTATTTTAATTTATTATATCTTATATATAAACGTTCATCACAATTTAATTTGATCAAATATTTACGAAAATATATATCATTTTCCTAATTTATATATGCATTGCGTGTGCCACCTTTTATTGCAAGGACCTGTCTACAAAGGATAACATAAAACTAAAGCCCAAATGTTCGGCTGAGCCAGAATATCCAGCCCATATTAGGGCAAAATGGACATTTCAAACTCCATAAAACCCTACTATATTACTCACCTTATCCACTTTACTTTACGCTGCTCTTTCTTTACAAAACCAAAACCCTAGTTATCCATCTCTCTGCAGCAATGCCGCCGAAGTTTGATCCATCTCAAGTTGTCGACGTCTACGTCCGTGTAACCGGCGGCGAAGTGGGGGCGGCCAGTTCCTTGGCCCCTAAAATCGGACCGCTCGGTCTATCTCCTAAAAAAATTGGAGAAGACATCGCCAAAGAGACCGCAAAGGACTGGAAGGGGCTCAGAGTCACCGTCAAGCTCACCGTCCAGAATCGTCAGGCCAAGGTCTCCGTCGTTCCTTCCGCAGCAGCTCTCGTCATTAAGGCCCTAAAAGAGCCGGAACGCGATCGGAAGAAGACGAAGAACATCAAGCATACAGGTAACATATCACTGGATGATGTCATTGAGATTGCTAAGATTATGAAGCCGAGATCCATGGCGAAGGAATTGACCGGAACTGTGAAGGAAATTCTTGGGACTTGTGTATCAGTTGGATGCACGGTGGATGGGAAGGATCCTAAGGATTTGCAGACGGAGATTGATGATGGTGATGTTGAAATTCCGCAGGACTGACTGCGATAGTTCTCAATGTGAAGAAGCTCTGTTATTTTCATAATGTTATAATCTTTTTGGGATATTTGATGAAACTTGAAGTTATTTTAATAGAATTTCATGATATTTATGCATTAGTGTTGTAGTGGATAATGTGTTAAATTAGCATGTTTGCCTTTAAAATTAGAGTTATTATTATGGTTGTTGTGAATGTTTAATGTGGATGATGAAAAATAATTGTTGCATAAGCTTATGCTAATATTTTGTTTTGGACGGTTTTGCAAATTTGTTATAGATACATTTGGAAGTGAAATGTTATGGCAAATTGGTTGCACAATGTTTTGTTAGTGATTATTAATTTGCTTACTGATGCTTATTAATAGAAAATTTGGTTTATTTTTGGCTAATGTATAGGCTATATGCCCTGAGAAATTGATACTCTGGGTGACAGTAAGATGTTTCTGCTGTTACAAATTGAGATTTTCCTGTATTTGGGTTGTATCTTGTCTTGATTTTTCATGTACAGAAAGAGATATTGTTTTTGGATATATTTACCTGCCCGTTACGCTGAAATATATGCATATCAGTTAAGTATAGCTTAAAAAAATATTATAGTTCATATATACGTAGTATAGTTAAATTGTACTTCAAATGCATCCGTGTAGCACCTAGTTATGTAAAATTTTAAAAAATATATACTTAACATATAGAATTAGTTAAGTAAAATTATTACTAAATTGTACTCGTATAGTCCCTAGTTAGGTACAACTTGAATAAAATTTACTCTTAAAAATGTACTTAGTTAAGTTAAATTGAACTTAAATTATGCAAAACATATGTTCCTTCACCATTTGAGTGAAGACAACATCAATATAAACTTTATTCAAACGTAAAATTGATTAAATATATATGTGAGATGTCCGTTTTGTAACTTGGACAATGTTGTGCGTGTTAGATAGTTTTTTATTAACTTAATTGATTTATCTTGCTGTTTTTATTATGTAGAAATTTTCACAATTTTTTTACATTTTTTGTAGTTAGTAGTAGACTAATGGTTCGTATCGGATATCGAAATCGAATGAAACCAAATCAAAAAATGACCTTCTGAAACTTAGGCTGTTACCGTCTTTTCAAAGTGAAAGGAAAGTTGGGAAACAAAAAGTTGATGAAAATTAGAATCAGACAATTTTGTTTGAAACAGTTGAAGAAGTTTTATTTGTATTATTGTACTTGGTTCTTGATGTACATATAAGTTGCTTTATTTGAGCTCAGAAGGAGCTTTATACCATATACTAATAGGTATGCAATCGTTAGCATATCATAATTGTCTGATTCCTGTTTATTTATTTTGTCTTTCCTTTTCTATTCTTTGACACAGCTTACCCGGGAAACTATATACCTGGTTCCAATTTCAACAAATTGCTGATTACTGTTTCAAAAAACTATTCCATTTTTTCTGGTGTAACAGGATTTAAGGAAATTGAAGTTGTTTTCAAATGTTTGTGGTTTGCCATATGAATTTACTTTTCAAATCGAAGTTCATTGCTTTTTGATTTTTTTTTTTGTTAAGTTTTTTCAGTTCTATTGTTACATTTTGTAAATTAGTGCAGTAACTGATCCTACAAATGTTCTTATTTATAGGTTAATAATGACGAGAGGGGTCTCTAATATATTTTAAATACAAATGTTATAATTGCATTGGTATATAATGATTATGAATTTGGTTTGGTTATGGGATACAAAATATAATTAGTTCCATTATTTTGATTTTTTTAAATATGAGTTGTGTGAATTAGAATTATCGGTCAATTCATTTTTCAAGTTTCCTCCGAACTACCATTAATCCTATCCTATCGTTTCTCTCGCTTTTGGCATAGCGGTCCCCATTAGAAACTCGCACGACGGACTATTAGCTCAAGGTGGAGAGCATTTCTTTATCAGAAATGCTCAACATACAGGTTCGACTTTAAAAATACGAAATGAGGCTTAATTTATTAATAACGTGATCCAAATCTGAGTATTAAAATAGTTGAATAAAAATATGAGTAGAATCGAAGCGAGGTTATACTCCACTCGTTTAAGATTCAAACTACTCGAATTTTTATTGTGATTCGATACATACTTGGATTAATACATATTTGATTAGATGTTCGATACATTCTCTTATAATATATACAAATTTAAATTAAATTAGGATAATTAGTTATTATTTTGTTTTATTTTTATTTTTAATTGTGATTTAATTTTTGTAAAGTGTAATAATAAATATATTTTCTCATTTTTAAGTAAAATAACAAATTCAATTTATAATTATATTTATTATAAAACTAGTTATTATGTGGAGACTCAATTCGAGCTTGAATTTGAAGCTCATGAGTAGTTTGAATAAATATTAGAGTCGGATCGAATTAAGTGGTAATTAAATCGAATCTGAAAGGGGTTTTTCAAATATAATTCAATTTGGGCGAATTCGAAAGTACAATTTATCATTTCGAAATTTCGAATTCGAGTAGCTCTCTCTTACATTCTCAGTTCGGTTCAGTTTACACCCTTTAATCTTATCTCAATAAACTTGAGCAAATCATTTTCTTATAAGAAATATATATTCCTTCCTTGGCTAGAATTGAAATGTAATTTTATAGAATTTTAAATAAATAAAATTGGCTAATATCATAGCCTAGCTAGTTGCCAATATTAATTACATTTAATCCTTGGTGAATTAAGGGCAGTTGCATATATATAATTTGGTATCTAAACCGATGAAAAATACTCAATAATTATTATTCAAATTAAAAAAAGGTTAAATAGAAATAGGAAGATTAATTAATTTGACATAAAATTTTAAGATTGAAAAAAGCTAGTAATAAACTAAATTACATACTATTAAATTAAGTAATCCTAGTATAAATAAATTTGACATCAGGAAAAGGACCCAAATTAAACATCAACAAGTTAATCATCATTAGATAATTAAATCATCAATTATTGAAATTACTAATTAAAAAGAATAAATTTATTGGGTGGCTGCATTTAAATGAACTAGGGGGAATAAATAAATACAGTATGTGATGAGAAGTGGACATTAACAACTGGGCGGTGGGTTTTCTTTTGGAGAGCATCAGCATCAGCATGGTCATGGTCGGTTCATTACGATAGCAACTCTCCTCACAATACATGAACAACACCAATACTTCCTCCAATCATAAGAATACTTTTATATTTTTATATGTCTTTAATATATGAATTAACCAGGAATTATCATAAAAAATAATGATAAATTAAGAATACTGTATTTATTTTGAGAAAATGTATTTTTTATTTTGATATGAAGGATGTATGTATTAAAAAGAAAAATTTAACAAACAAACAAACTAAATACGACGTATCAAATATGGGTTGAGTTGGGTTTAAAACTATATTATTCATAATAAATATGGTTTTAAAATGATTAACCCGTTTTAACTCATTCAAATTTAATTATTTTTAAACCTTCAACTTTCTCTCTACTTACTCAAGTCGACTCTCTCTCTCTCAATGAAAACCTTCCCTCTCTCTTTTATACATAATATATAAGCTTTTAGCGACGGTGAGAATCAAATGCATACCTTGCTCATCATCTTTAACGACGGATCGGATGATGGTTCGATCCATCACGTATCGAACCGTCGTCATAATATATAAGCTTTTAGCGACGCATCGTCATAATATATAAACTGTTTATTTGTTTTATAACGACGAACCGAACCGTCGTTCGATCTGTCACTAAAAGTGGTGACCAAAATATGTTAAATAAAGGGGTATACACAAAAAACGGACTATATACACCACATGCATGTTACATATATCAGTTTATAGTATTTCCAGAGATGTATCCAGATGAATTCCTCTGTCAAATCTCTCAATTATCTCAATGTCTCTGTCAAGCTCCCCTTAATTAGCCAACAAAATGACAACATTGAGCAACTATTTAATAATTAAATCCTACGCTACTCCTTTTAATTATTGCAGCGATGATACCCTTAATTTCAACTTAAAGTGATAATATTAACAATTAGCTAGGAACTCGACTTGTTTAGAAACCTCTCTCATATGTAGTGTAGAAGCATCTCTGACTATTTATATACACGATCCTTAATTAGTTTCAAGTTTAAACCTTATTAATGATCAAATCAAAAGTTGTTAATTTTCTTATATACAGTACTATTAGAAGCAACATAATATCAATTAGATAATAAACAAAAAAGATTAATGTGAAAATGCATGCATACATACATACATACACGCGATATTATGATTATCTATATATAGAAACCCTATTTAAGTAAAAATTAACAATTTTATAACTAATAAAAAGTGTAGCATATATCCATCCAAAAATGAGAGTCAAAGTTGAAAATCTTTGCGTGAATTGAAATAATCCATTTGAACTCTTTTTATTTATAGATATAAAGGGTTGTTTAGGAAATAATAATCCAATTAATAATATATATTATAAACTTTTAGCTCATTATTAGCCGTTGAGTACTTTAGCTACTTAATTAAATATACAAGGTAGGTGTAATTAATTTGGGTTAAGATGAGATTAGTGTGTGTTTGTGTGTGAGAGAGAAAGAGGAAGAAAGTCGTAGAAAAATGGAGAAAATAAAAAGTAGAAGAGCCGTTGGCAATGATAGGACAGGGAGGAGGGACCATGCAAGCGTGGAAATTCGATTTTTAGTTTTTGTGGGCGGCATAAAAAATAAAGTTTTAGGTAGCCCTAATAATAATTACTCCCCACCCTTAATCATTAATTATCATTTCCCCCCAATAAATACTAACCCTCTTCTCCTCATTTTCTCATCCAAACACTCCACTATTTCTCTCTAAACCTTCTTCTAAATCACTAGAAAAATTTGTGTGCAAAAACAGTACTGTATATTTTTTTTATATAGTGTTGTTGTGTAGTTATGGGAAAGGACGGAGAAGTAACGGAGCAGAGTGAGTTCTCAGCCAAGGACTACCATGATCCGCCACCGGCAGCCTTTATCGGCACCGATGAGCTAACCAAATGGTCACTTTACAGGGCTGTCATTGCTGAGTTCATAGCCACCCTCCTCTTCCTTTATATCACTGTCTTGACGGTCATCGGCTACAAGAGCCAGTCAGCCACCGATGAGTGTGGCGGCGTTGGCCTCCTCGGCATCGCCTGGGCCTTTGGTGGCATGATCTTCGTCCTTGTTTACTGCACCGCCGGTATCTCTGGTCAGTACTAGTAATTCTAATTATCTCCACTGTCCGTGTATAGCTCTGTTTGTAACAACTTTTTATTTAATTATCAGTTTTTATTTTGCTTAGATCTGCTTTTTACATGTAGTTTTCAAAAGTTAATTAGTTTTAATTATGTTAACTAGGATGCGAGAGGTGTTTATTGCTCTGAATTAAGTATAAGTTCAATAGCCTGCTTTAGGAGGTGCAACTCTGGATACTCATGAACCAGTAGTTAGTTCAGTAACAGCTACTAGCTACTAGCTAGGGTATATATATATATATATATATATATATATATATATATATATATATATATCCGTTTCCATTTATGTGGTTTCTAAAGTACAAATTTTGAAATAAATATACATCCAAATTAACATGGTCTTACTATATATAGAATTAAAGTCTATTAGCTAAAAGTTTGGTTTTTTGTAATGCCTGGCTGCAGGAGGACACATTAACCCTGCGGTGACGTTCGGGTTGTTCTTGGCAAGGAAAGTGTCGCTAATAAGGGCGGTGTTTTACATGGTTGCACAGTGTTTGGGTGCAATCTGTGGAGTAGGGTTGGTGAAGGCCTTCCAAAAGTCATTATATAACAGGCATGGTGGTGGAGCCAACGAGCTGGCTGATGGTTACAACAAAGGCACTGGATTGGGAGCTGAGATCATTGGCACTTTTGTTCTTGTCTATACAGTTTTCTCAGCCACTGATCCTAAGAGGAATGCTAGAGACTCCCATGTCCCTGTAAGCAACGTACCTTAATTAATTATCATACCCACACGTACACTTTAAGATCGAAAACAATCTCAGCAATGCATATATATATATAAATTAAGAAGAAAATTAATATCATGGAATTTGGTTGATATATATATATATATATATATATATATATATATATATATATATATATATAGGTTTTGGCTCCACTTCCCATCGGGTTCATGGTGTTCATGGTTCACCTAGCCACAATCCCAATTACTGGAACCGGTATCAACCCTGCTAGGAGCTTTGGAGCTGCAGTCATCTACGGCAAACAGAAGGCCTGGGATGACCAAGTAAGTATATAGATGACACTCATTTTGGGACAGCTGCTATATATATATATATATATATATATATATATATATATATATATATATATATATAAAAATAAGATCACTCATCACTCGATTTCATGCATGTTTTGTCAGTGGATCTTCTGGGTTGGACCTTTCATTGGTGCTGCCATTGCTGCATTCTACCACCAGTATATTCTGAGAGCAGCAGCAATTAAGGCTCTTGGATCCTTCAGGAGCAATGCTTAATTAATTATGTTTCAACAATTACAATGGAGGACGTACATGCTTAATACTACTGCAGCAAGCTTAATTGCTCTGTCGTCGTCTATGAATTAATTAAGGAGGATATCTATATGTTAAAATATGGAGATCAGACAGGCAATTAAGGACGGACATAAATGGAGTTAATTGTAGATATAATAATAATCAAGATTTGTTGTAATTTCTATCTGTGTTGTATTTACTTTCTCTCCCAACTGTTGATCATCTTAATTTCATTTTTTAAAATTATCTCCTTTTCTTTTTTAATTAAATATTACTCAATGTACTCAGAGATCGATGTTTGTTCATAATAAATCAAGGAAATGGTTTGTGTTCCTTATATATATAAATGCCCAAATCCCACCCAACAAATTGCCACCTTTTCTTTTTAAGTAAACAATTATATATAATTAACAAATACAGTGTAATATAATTCAGTGCATTTAGCAATTTTGGTAATTGTGTAGAAACTCTTATTCTTTAATTTTCTCACATGCACATCAGGTGTTGTCTTCCAGTTCCAGTTCCAGAGCCTTCTGTGTACAAGTCAATGTGTGTGTCGATCATTTTCTTTGAATAGAAACTAATTAATGTATATGCTTCTAAACCTATGCGTAGCATTCTTATCTTCAATATATTAAAATTTACATAAATTTATTTAATTAATTTATATCATTACAATTATGAATATCATAAATTATCTAAAATGTACTACAAATTATAAATTTATTATTTTAAAATTTAAATGAATTATATATGTATGCCAATTTTATATATTTAAAAAATCTCAAATTAACTTTTAAAAAATAATTTTAATTTTTTAATTTGGATTAGACAGAGTATATAGTATAGCTAATAATGTGATAAATATAATATATATATATATATATATATATATATATATATAAAAATAAATCAATTTAATCTTTATATTATTTGAGTTACAAGTGGTCCATATCAAAAAGCAAGGGAAACATGTTGGGTCAATAGATTGGGATGTTTTTTTGTTTTTTGGTGCTTATTTTTTTTTTATATAGTAAAAGTGAGTTAATCAACCTTATCTTCATCTTAGTTTATGACTTTAATTTCACAATTTTAATATTGAGTTGGTGATGTTTTAGCTGTTCATGATGCACTTTAGACCTTAATTTATGGGAGAAGGTGGGTTTACTTTTGAACTTATTTGTTAATTATATATATATATATATATATATATATATATATATATATATATATATATGATAGTCGATTTCTTCTGTGGTTATAATATGCATGTATTTAATTTGAAATGTGTCAAATGTACATTAATATATAATAATTTTTTAAACTATCTTAAACTAAAGAAAATTATAAGCTGTAAATATATTTATGGTTATAATGTTGATATATGAGTACATATTAAAATTCGTGTCAAAAATACAAATGCTTAATAAAATGAAAATATTTTTTAAAATAGAAGTAGCATTAAAATTATGAGAAAACAAAAATATAATACCAAAACGTGCAAGTTTTGGGTGATTAATTGATTATAATGAGCATCATAATTTGTTTTCTACTGTCTCAAAATAATAGTAATGGGCATCAGAATAATCTGATCGAGACATGCATGGTTTTTTATTCATTTACTAATATAATTCCAATAGTATGCGACAATATATATGGTCGGTATTATTTTGCTTTACTTAACTCATAAAAATACAATATTGAATGAAACCAATATTTCTTTTTTATTTTAATTATTATGTTAAGATCATTAATTTTTATAATTAAAACATTTGTGGTTTGTGGCAAATCTTCATATAGAAGTCCCCCTTCAGTTAATCCATTTGAAATTATCTTTCATGTATATAATTAATTAATTATCTCTGTTTAAAATTTTCTTATGTAAGCAGATAATAATTAATCAGGTTTCATTTAGCTTTTATTTATAAAAAACATTGTGTGTTATTAAAGTGGTATTTACTATTATGTGATGTTAAATTAAATTGTATAAAATTTAGTTGTTTCAATTGATTTTGAAATTAAAATCGCGTCAAATGAAATCCCACCGCATATAACCAGGATATATTTATAGTGTCTTATTTAAAAGATTTATGAAAACTTTAAAACAATATACAGATTAATAATTTTTTATTTATAACAACTGAGTTGAAGTTTCACAATCTAAATAAAAAATGGGAAAATATATTAGAAAGAAAGTTGTTCGCTAATAAAACAGACACACACTATAAAGAGTAGTAACAGGGCATCTAGAAGTCGTCTTTCTTTCTCTAAAATAGCGGTCGTTGAATTTGTTGATAGACGATTATAGTCTATAGATAGATACATTAACTTGGGGATAAACGAGTCGAATCTCAGCGAACACTTTCATGTTCAAATTCGGTTCGACTCAAAAAAATTAAGTTCGGATTCGATAAAAAATTTATATTTTTTTGCTTGATTCGACTTTCGGATCATTCTTTCTGACCTCTTTACTTGTAGAAAGTCTCATTCGCTCTACAAAAGCGAAGTTATTCTCATGAAACTTCAAATCGAGTTTGAATATGAACCATTTCATTTAATCTTGAACCACTACATACTAAATTGGTTACTTAACTAATATTTATATATAAAATTTTTCACTTTTATTTATGTATTGAAATTATAAATAATGTAATAAAATTGATATTCAATTCATTGATTTATTCAAGTACAAGTTTACACAATTTCACACTACACTTTATAAATTATAAAAATTGATACAAATATCACATATTTTGCTTATTAGCAATATTCGAATATGATCCATCGAGCAGGTATCGAGTATGGTTCGAGAAAAAATGAAATACTCGAACCCTAATACGAAATGCTTAACACTTGGTAGGCTCGAATTAGACTCAGTGTATCATTAAGCGAAAATCTAGTATGGATCGATTCGACTTGGATCAACTTCGAATTCGAGCTTTGGATCATATTTTCGAGCCGATCTTGAGTCGAGTATCGAACTACTTGGTTCAACTTACATTAACCGATCATAAACAACTCTTACTTTATTACAATTATTTTCATTCTCTCCTTTATATTAAGAGGAAATTGATAAATTCATGATAATAAATAATATTTTTATAATAAAATCGTCGCTATAGATCTTATAGCGATAATTTTTACCGTTTAGTTCGATTTGGGCTTTAGCCTTCACGGCTAGGCCATTTTTTTTTTGGAACAATTACATTTTATAGTACATTTAAAAATATAATTACAAGAAAAGTGCCCTCATTAAATATTTACATAATTAATATCTTTAAAATTTTATTTTCATTATTAGTACATATTTATGATTCCTTTAATTATGGGATGTGTTTTAATTCTCAATCATCTTTCCCACAATTTTCTCCCCATCTCTCTCACGATTTTCTCCCACTCCATTTATGTTTCCCTTCTTCTTCTTCTCCTCCCTCCCTCCCTCCGCCTCCTCCTCCTCCTCCTGTCCAACCCCTCCCCACTACATTGGTTATCCTTGATTTTAGGTTTCTTTATTAATGTGAATTGTACTATTTTTGTAATATGAGTCTTAATTATACTTTTTTTATAATTATTTAATTGATGCACTTTTCTTATAATTATTTTCTATTTGTTGTATACTTATGTAAAGGACCCTTTTTTTTTTGTCGTAGCCTACTGACTGAACTGAGCTAGTGTACCAAGCCTTAACTTTTAGTTTGGGAGAGGGTAGGTCAGTCCATTACTGTTATAATATAAATGGTAAAATTTGGAATGCCTTGTCAAATGAAAAAATTTATGTTCTTTCATAAAAAATTGTGTGACTTGGGAGGTGGAAGGAATCACGAAAGCTTTAAAGGCCCATTAAATAAATTCATGCTTCTTGTGCAAATATTCACACACAAACGCACATAGAGGAGAGAGAGAGGTGTCACAAGCAGCATGGTGGGAACTAAGAGAATGATTTTAATTATTATATATATATATATATATATATATATATATATATATATTGTAGTACTAGTATGTATGTATTAAAATATTTGGGGGTGTGGCAGAGGAGTGCATTGATTTCAGCACGCGGTTCGGTTGGGCCTTGGCAATAATACTTTGTGGGCAAGTGAAAAAGAGTAGCCAATAAAAGCATTATTACACCCATCACATGAATTATAAGTGTATTCATTCTTCTTCTAATCTGCCCCTTTGCTGCCCCTTTAAGCTAAGCAACACCCCAATAAAACTTGCTTTTCCCCCAATGAGAAAAAAAAGCATAATTAACAATCATAACTTTCATCAATGTAAAATTATGCTTATATACATACACACACATATAAATGAGTGAGTGATTAACTAATGTAATTACACTTACTATAGAACATGAGATATATATATATATATATATATATATATATATATATATATATATATATATATTATTTGAAATGAGCTTAGCCATTGAAAAAACTACTTCATGACTATTCAATCATCTGATTATCTATTGGGTGATAATCTGAATAATGAAATAAATATATATTTGATAGAGCTTAAACTTTGTTTTAAGTATAATCATCAATGCTAACAAGACAATTATATATGCAAAAACATCATATACATATATAAATATATATACACACACATTTTTATCTTTAATAACCAATTAAATTAACATATTTATTTTATTCCCTACTCTTATCTATTTGACAAGCCACTCAAGTAAGAAGCAAATTTAGAGAACCATCTCATTATTCCATTGCTTTTCCAATTAAATTACAAAAATACCCTTGTAACATTATCTAATTTCCTTCAAGTCCCTCAGTTCCAAACTGAAAATTTTTACAAGTAAAGAAACCCTGATAATTAATTCCTTCAAGTAAGCACGAAGCAAACATTAAAAAATTAAAAAAAAAAAAAAAGTAGACCAAAAATGGGGAGGAAAAGGGTGGGGGGTGGGGGGATTCCATGTAGGACTACTGCCACATATTGAGAATATTACTAGTCATTATTTCCTAATTCTAGGTTGACCATTTGAGGATAATTTGGGGAAAACAATTTCAATTTTCTTTTTTCCTTTTTCCTTTTTTAAGGAATGTCATAGATGATAGAACATAATTCCATCATTTGGTTCCCTCTAAACAGGAACCTGCCATCACAAAAATTCAGGTCCAAGCAACAACCAGACCACTTCCAAAGTGTCTATAAAACCCAGTTCACACATCCCAAATGATTCAATCCAAAACAGCATCACTACTTCCTTGTATTATCAGACTAACAAAAACAAACAACATAGCCCTCATGCATCCTCTTCTTCTCTGTGCTATCTTTTCCTTGCTCTCCATTACTACATCTCAAGACCGATCTCCCCACGGACTCGCTCATGAAAATCCAATGGCGTTCTCACCATCGGCATTCGAGTTTTTCCATCCAGACAATCGTCAGCCGAGTAAAGTAAACCCCTGTGCTGCATCAGGTTGCTCGCCATTGCCTATAGCAGCAACAGTGCAGTCAAGTCTGGCATATGCAAGCAGATCAACACAAAATAGGGGTGGCAGTGGAATAAGAGCTGGTGGCATTGCTGGTATAATTTTTGGCTTTGTATTTGTCGTGTTTTTGGCAATGGGTGTTTACTATGTTGTAATCAAGCGTGTCGCCAATATGAGCAAAAATAATTCTGCTCAAGCTGAAGCTTGATACACTACCAGTAGTCTCACTCGCCATCCAAAAAAGACAACGCGTGCTTCTTTCAATATTGATAGGAGATGTATTTATGATTGTTATTAGCAATAGAGGGTGACACGAGCTATATTCATATTCACCAGTCCACTGTACTATTTCCCCTCCTAGGTAATTAAAATTTAAATTATTTTTCTAAATTAGCAGTTATTTCCTGATACTTGTCTTTTACTTTTGAACTTCTAAAGTTATCTGTTGATTTTAAACCCACAATCATACCAGATTGTAATCAGATGACACTAACATGCCTATTAAGAGATTAAGGAGATCTAAAAGAAATATGCACCATAAACTTCACCAAAATAATGAATTAACTCACCTCCTTTTCAGTGAATGAGGTTAGTATGAAAATCTGCCAAATGAACACACCAAAAAGTAAACCAAGAGAAGGAAATAGGACACATATGAATGTCGAATTAGTATCAATTATCAAACAATCATTACCATATTACATAAAATAAACAGTACTGAAGATAAACTAATAGTCTATCAATCAAACGTAGTAATAGGTTAGTAATGGTTCTCATTAGTAGAATCAGCCTCTAAGATGATCAAACTATCTACTACTGTGCACAACTTTTGACTAGCATACATTCATTGTTATAAAATGAACAAAACTCAAACTAGCAGTAATCAATGACTGAGTTCACGATAGATTCATGGAAGGAAAAAGAAATAGAGCGTACATGGTATAAATTAAGCATGAAACTTAATAATCGTGGCTTTATGCTTCCTTCTAATATATTAAAACCAAAAATAAATGCTCACTATTTTCTTATGATTATCTAAAAACAATTCACTTGGAGAAAGGTGATGAGAGCGTGTTGAAAATGGTGCCAAATTAATAAGAATCACTAGAACCCAATTCTTAAATAATTCAAGCAAGAGGCTGCAAGTATGACTAAATAGGCAATTAGCACAGACTTGCAATATAATTAGATCCAGCTGATTCAGACAAACTGCTACCAAATCGAGCCTCTTCGCACTAATATCAAGTTAGAGAGCATGAAGCTAATTTTAGGATGGCCATCAGTAAAGCTTTGCTCGGCACAATGATCTACTTAACTTCAAATAAGATAGACATCTTTTAACTAATCTTCTAACACATATTGATTGTGGTTGATTCCAGTCAACGAAGGTTACAAAACATATGCCATTTTCTGGGAATGAACAAATTATATGTATTCACAATATGAACACAATGACAAGAAGTCATGCCCATCAAATGGACAAAGAATAGATTGGCAGAACACAGCCACTTTTACAATTTAGATGTTGTATATTAAAGACAGCTTCAAGAGAGGATTCACTGAAATAGGTTTCAATTGAACATTACAACAGCTAAATTTTTTTGAAGAGATGTTACTTGTCATGAAGACAAAGCTCCAGCACTCGCCTTGCCCCTTTTGTAACTCAGAAGAGGAAAGATCGGGTGAGCCATATTATAAATTGCACAAAAAGTAAAGCAAAAATTCATACATTAGTAGAAAAATAGTCCAATATCTCTACTTTCCACGTGAGCTAAAAGACTCAATTACATGTCCGAAAGTCTGATCCACAGCTTTGTTCCATAGGTGGGAAAATTCCAGACGAGATTTCTTCCCAAAAATAGGCTCCCTTATCTGATAAGTTGAAAGAATAAAGTTTAAAATTTGAAGAGGTAAGACCATGGATTCAATATTTTTTTATCTATTTCATGAACTTAATGAATATGGAAATTGCAAATGCATAAATTCTGAGTTACTCAACACATGAACTAATAACTCGTCCTTCTACTGTAATGCGTAAAACCTTGATATGAAAATAATGGAGGCAAGATTATTTAGGAAACCACATATACAAAACACACAACACAGCAGTTCCACTAAACATAGTCAAAAATCAGCATGATGTCCTTAACAAATCAATGTCAAATCCATGAAAATGGTCTACAAGTATTGCACTTTAACAAATATATCACTCGTTTGATACACGAGACATGGAATTAAATGAGCTAAAGACACAATGCGAGGCTCCCATTAGCTGTTCAAAATAGCAGACAGTAGTGTATACAATATGTACATATAGATCGTGTATTAATCGAATCAAAGGAAATCATAGGCATACACCAGTGGCTTTGACAAAGCTTTTGGCAATGCCATTAAGGTGGGTGACCCAAATCAACTGGAAGAAGAAAAAAGTTACACGCAAATAGGAAATGCGGAATTTGAGAAGCAAAATCCAGATATTACTATCAACTTAGTGGTTTGGAGGTTATTGCATTCTTTCAACAATGGTGGTTCCAAACAGAACTTGTGGAATCCACATTCACAAGGTGTTGAATACACATTCACAAGGCATTGAATCTCCTTCATTATTGACTGCCACATCCTCACCATCAATCTCTCCTTCAGAATCAAATAAAGCTTCTATTCCTACCAAATAACATTTCTTTTGTTCATACCAAATAATATAGACATAGATCCCTCAAGAACCAACAAATGAAAATTTCCTGTAACTTTGACTTTGGTGTATACTTTTGCTTCTAACTGTTAGTTGTGTGCATGTGCGTGTATGCGAAACACAACAAAGCAAACGTACCGATTATTCCCTAAATTTGCATGAGAATCCAATATATTGCTCACTAAACAGTGTTTAAGACAGAATGTATATGTATGGTAGGGAAAGAATAATAAATTGGATTAAGGATCTTACAGATATGGTTATAGTAAAGACTGGGTGATGAAACGCTGGGAAAGAAAGTGTGCTCTGATGTTTATAGAATGCTAACAGCAATGGTATAGGGAAAAAATGCAGTGCTTTTCCAGAAGATGACAACAAATGATGATGTGGTATCACAGTTACAAAATAGCCCTATTAGTAGTGCTGAGTGCTGACAATGGCCAAGTATGTTCTGCACCCTCAACGAATTCTGTTTGGTATACAAAAGTTTAGAAAAAAACTGAAAATCAGGAGGAACTTTTTTCAATCTAGAAACAGACACATGTACTCAACATCCCTTACCTATTACCTAATGCAACACGCAAGGGAGGATAAAATTTAAATTGAAGGCCGTGTCCCATACCTACCAATCAGAGTTTTTTTAATACAAATTTAAGCAACAAAACACTCTCATTAACAATAAAATTTTCATTGTTGTCAAAGAAAATACTCCTTCCGTTCCACGAAAATCCCATTTCACTTTCATCCTAGCTAATTTGTAAAATCCTAAATTTAAACTGCAGTGTAAATAATTTTAGAAATTATTTTTGAATTTTAAGATTTCCCAAATTAAAAGGAACTTTTATAACATAAGAACTAAGCAGCTAAATATTCTCTCAGATTTGGGCGAAATGGGGCATAAAGCCACACATTTGGTATTTCAGACAAATTATTGATATATATATATATAGAGAGAGAGAGAGAGAGAGTCCCGATCCTGTCCGGACTCTGGACGGAGAATAAAATCTTGAATTTAAAATTTATTTATTTTTTTTTTTTAAATACTGACTAAAAAAATATTTAATATTTTATGGAATTGAAATTTTTCATGTCTGATATTTTGGGCGTGATTTGGTTACGTATAACAAAACATGTATGTTCGATGCATGCAGACTGTATGTCTGCCATTTTTGGTATAGGTATTCAAATCAGCCCAAAACATATTATGAAAAATTCGATTCCATAAAATATTAAATATTTTTTTTTTTTTAAAAAAAAAAAAAAAAAAAAATTTAGGGTCCGCATTTTATGACAGGATCGGCTGTATATATATATATATATATATATATATATATATATATATATATATATTAAAAAGATTGAGTTTTGATTAAACGAGTTCAATACATAAATCAAAAAAGAAATGTGTGACTAATAACGATTTTAGCATTTCCAAAGGATAAAAATGGAATTAGAAAATAACGATAATACCTGAGATTGAGGGACGACTTGAGCTTCATTGTTTAAGATTGTTTTGTAGATACTTCTTCGTTGCTCAATTACAAAAACTCCAGTGAAAATGCTTCCCAGTGCAGCACCAAGCAAACGCTCCTGCGTAACCCTAAACACATCAAATTCCCCCGGGAAAGAAAGAAAAATTAAAAATGAGATCATACAATTGACTCTGACCTGAGTAAGGACGCTGATCATGGTGCCTATTTCACTTCTTTCGATTGTTTCTTTGAAATGCAAACATTTAGGGGGGTATTCAATTTTTAAAGACTTTTTTTAAGCGAAATTTGTGAGTTTTAATGACTTTTAAACGAATTTTTTAAAAATAATTTTTATAAACTCTATAAAATAAGTAACAACATTTTTATAAATTTTTTTATCAAGATTGTGATAAATTTTTGTATACTTTTAATATATAAAATTGAAAAATTATTATATTTAAGATTAAAATTTTTCTTTCTGTGATTAAATTATTTATTATATTTTTAGTACATATATTATAAATAATAATTCCTTGCTTATGATAACAACTTTCAGAAAATATATTATACAAAATTTTCAAGTTATGACAATATTATTTTATCTAAACATTATAATACTATATATATATTATAATATATTTATTATATGACTTCTGATTATTTAATTATTGGCTCCATAATTTTATTATTTTTCATTCTTGTGTGTGAGCGTGTAATTCAATACAAGTGATTATAATCAACCAAAATTATACATATTATTTTGTATATTTTTTATATAACAATTGTTTGACCTGTTTTTTTATAATAATTATTTAGTATTATTAAAATTTGAGACTCACGGACTCACCCAAATTAAAAATCCATTGTTTGTGTTTTTTAGTCAACCCCGTTTCAGATCTGATCCTCTTCGTCTCTGCTGTCGAGGCACGTTCTCTCTTTCTATCTACACACAAACACAGACACAACCAGAACCACAAACACAAACGTTACCTTCCAAATTGCAAGTAGCAACCGCCCTGACTCCCATTTTTCAAAAATATTCTCTTTTCTCCACTTAAATTTTCAGATCACTTCAACAATGGCGATGATATTTCATAGACTCTCATTCGCAATCCTCTTATTACTTCTCTTAGTCCAATCCACTCTCTCCGCAGATCCGCCCGAGTCCTCACCTACTCCGTTGCCGGAACCAAGCACTGCTCCCCTCTCTCATCCACCTTCCAGTCCCTCGCCTTCGCCGGAACTCCATTCTCCACCTGCGCCCCAGCCGTCCGCTCCAGGTTCGGCTCCTGCGCCGTCAAACTCCTCTTCTCCGGCTCCGGCTCCGGCTCCGGCTCCGGCTCCGGATGTTGAGAGTGATGTAAATAACGAGAACGAGAGTTCTGAGAATGGAGATGGTAAGAAGTCGTCCGGTGGAATGAGCGGCGGGCAGAAGGCCGGCATTGCTTTCGGAGTTATCGCCGGCGCATGTGTAGTCATAGTGGGAGGAGTATTGTACAAAAAACGACAGGGTAATATCCAGCGATCTCAGTACGGGTACGGCGCTAGGAGAGAAATGCTCTAGAAGATTCATACATATATTTTTAGAAAAATTTATCTCTACATAGATGAATCTTTTGCTATGAGATATACAGATTCGTAACATTGAGTTTGCGAAGTGGTGATTTGTTAAATTCTTTATTACTATAATAATTTAATTTTTCCCCGATCTTTTTAGATTGAATTGATAGTGGTCGGTTGATATTAGTGGTAATTGTCATTAAAGTAAAACTGGAAAACAAAAGGTAAAATAGCACTTGAGTTGGTGATAATTTTGTACTAACATGTATCAAATTTTGATATATTTCTGCGTTGATATACACACTGCACCAACTTGTCATCGTTTTGGTTGTTAATATAACTAAAATCTTACCCTCCTTTCATTTGTTTGGATTGGCTACATCCATTCACATTTCTCCACTCCCTTTCAATACACTAATTTTTTATGAAAAATAATTTTGTTAGTAATACTCAAAATAAGTTAATATATAGTTGATGGCAGTAAAATTAATTCTATAAAAAATTAGAATCATTATGTTAAAAAGTATAAAAAAAATTCAATCAAATGGTGAAAAAATATTAGATTACTTTTATTATTTTTAAAACAATTATGTTATTTAATATAATAAATTAGTTGATCAATATCGATTTTAATTATATTATTCACAACTATAAAAATATGGTGTATTTGATGTATAATGGAGGATTCAATCCCATTTTTGTTTATATAGTAATTGTTTTTACAATTTCGAAACTTATGATATGAATTATATGAAGACTTCACTTATTACACATTTTTACAAAAAATTACTACTAATAATGTAACATACAATCAAATAATCAATATAAAACATTTACAATATATATTATATCATTGTTTGAAGCTTCAATTAGAGTAGATCTAATCATATAAATGCAATAATTTCATAATTTCCTTAAAAATATGTGTTTTACAAATTTATCTCTAATTTTTTAATGAAAGGACCTACCTATTTATTTCATATCTTCTTTGTGCCACATGTTCTAACTTTTAGTTGTTGGATGAATTAATTTTCCCGGTTTTATGATCCTAGCTTTTTTAATTTGTTTAAAAGTTTCATGGTGAGTTTTTCAACAAATGGTTAAAGTTCCAACTCTTATATTAAAAATAAAAATAAAAATATGAGATTAAATATGAAATTAGGGCTATATTTATTTGCAAAGATTACACTTGCGATAAGACTATTAATTTCAAGTGTCTTGTTTATTTTTAAATTTGAGCTTAAGACTATTAGTCCTGAAATTATAAAATAATGTGAGATTATTTAATACCATGTTCTACATGGTATCATAATCCCTACCATTTGGAATTAAAAATTACTTTACAAAATTAACCTCATCTTTTTCTAAAATGACCATAATATCCTGCAATTTCTGTTATTATTACTCGCAACTTAAAACTTACTAGTACAAAGACAAAATATTTTTTTTGGGGAGGGGAGTGGGGTTGGGGGTGGGCAGGGTGAAATGTATATATAATCACAGAATATTACTCCATCCGTTTTTAAAAGATTGTCGTTTAAGGTTTTGGCATATGGATTAAGGAAGTGTCATTTACCAAGTAAAATTTGTTTGAAATTCTATCACTACCCCTTTATGGGAAATTGAAAACTATTAATACAAGGAAGAGAATTTCTTGGGACAATGAGAGAAGATAGAGGTAATATAGAAAAATAAATAATTTATTCTCTTCGAAAGTTGTAAATGACAAACTTTTTAGAATAAATTTTTTCTCCTAAAACGACAATCTTTTAAGAATGGAGGGAGTATTTTTTTTTGGAAGGGTGGAGTGTGGGGATGAGCGAGTGAAGGTTTATACATAATCAGTAAATATTTTTTTTTTTTTTGGGACGGGCAAGGTGGAAATGTATATAATTAAAAAAATATTATTATTTTGGGATCGGAGTCGGAAGATGTATATATAATCAATAAATATTTTTTTTGATGTATTAATAAGTTTAAAATATGTTATTATTGATAAAGATATAATAGTCCAAATTTATATGTTTTTAGTTATAAAAATAATGGAAACCAAAGCCTATTTGTCTGATTGACTGATAATCTAGTAATCTACAAACAAAAAGAGTGTGCTCTTTGATGTGAGGATCCGTCAACTAAAAATAATGGAAACCAAAGCCTATTTGTCTGATTGACTGATAATCTACACACAAAAAGAATCTGCTCTTTGATGTGAGGATCCGTCAACCAGGATCACAATGATTTTATATGTAATCTAATTGTAAGCATTCATCTCGCCTTACATATAGCAGGCTGCTAAAGGGAACAAGTTCCCACACCAGCATTGATCTAAGAAGCTATGGGAAGAAGAAACCCCAGATACAGACAATAAATAGTGCCTACTGCAGAACCCTACTCTTCTGCAGGAGGGTCGACCCAGCGGCCATGATCTTTTATTAGCTGGATTAAGGCACCAGTTGCTTGCTCCATTGCGATTGCTCGTTTTACCACCGTCTGAAATACAACCAATGATCATTAAGCCACTAATTCAATAAAGAAATTGATAAGCAAATGAATCAATGATCAATTATATCTTGCTCCTCTAATTCAATTAATTAAGCCACTTGTTTATAACTCGGAAAGTTTATGGAGATATAAAGTAAATAAGAAACTATAAATGATGAGAAAAGTTTCAACAATCCATGACACCTAGTTTTAGCATTATACTTGATATCATGTATATTTTTCCAAATATGTACTTTGTATTCATTTTCATTGAAAGAATGTTTTATATTTTTTATTTTACTGTTACTTTTCTTTTCTTTGTCCATCCCTTCCCCTCACTTTTTCCAAAGTCCAAAGGAAATGCAAAGCTCTACTTCAGATGACAAGAGTTGTTCATCTCCAAGAGATGAAATAACCTACTCCTACATTCTAAGAAGGCTTCACAACAGATGGAATTCAACAGATTTCTTCATCCTTTGACGAAGATTAAGGCAAATTTGAGCACGATTGTACGATCTAAAGCTACAGAATAAGGGGACAGGGAAATTTCTGGGAAAAGCTGCTCCTAAAAGAACTTGGCATGATGGGTTGAGCACCACTGAAGTTTAAATGCATAAGCTATTAGTGCAGTGTAAACCTAATTCTACATAAATTGATGAAATATAATGACGGTGATTGATATTAAATCAACTCGAGCTAGAGAAATATCGATTCCAGCAATGATAACGAGTTTTTCAAACATCCTAATTACAGAGCTAGTAGTTCTAGCTTCCAATTTTTGTCCAAGTACAAGTGGGTATGCATATGCATGCAAGAAAGGATTGGGCAAGAATTTATAACATTAACCGAGAGACCAAACACTAAGCCATGTCTCATGTCAAAGAGAAGTAAAAGTTTTACCTTCCCGACGTAAAGGTCAATCTTTCCTGGAGCACCACCAACATACCCAAAATCTGCATCAGCCATCTCCCCTGGTCCATTTACAATACAACCCATGATTGCAATCTGCAACAAAAAAGAGGAAGAAGTGAGTGACACAATACATTTGTTTACTCAGAGTAGAATTGGTTCTAATCGAAATTATCTAATCACGGAGGACAAAGAGGGATGGTGATTACTGAAACACCAGGCAAGTGCGATGTCTTCTCTCTTATTTCTGCACTTATTTCTTGAAGGTCAAATAAAGTCCTGCCGCAAGATGGGCATGAGACATATTCCTGCAATAAGAATGAGGATAACTATTAAGTAAATCAGTAATTGTTATCATCAATTTCAGCTATTTTGGTTCCAAATTAATCCATACCGTCTTTGTATTCCGCATTCTGCAACCTTGTAGCAAATTGAAAGATGTATTCCTAAGAAAATCAAAATCCTGGTCTGGGGCTTCTAATAAGATACCATCTCCAAGACCATCTACTAAAAGAGCTCCAGCATTGGTACCAGCACCAATGACTAAGTCATCCCTAAAAGTAATCAGAGAAAATGTAAACACAAAATGTCTCTGACTCCCATAATTAGTGTTGGTTATGTGGTTACCTGTGAATTCCTTTTGGAAATTTTATGTGATGAATTACAGGGAAGTTCAAAGAATTTTCTGAAAGATATTCAAATAGCCTGCCATCATTAAACCATTCAGAGTATCAGCACCTTCAATAGTTGGGTTTTTTTTGGGGGGTGGGGGATTTCAAAATGACAATTGTCCATATACTACTGTCCATTTATGTTTCAATGTGATAAAGCTACATCAAACCAAATGCTTTAATCAAATTGATGAGAATTAATGGCTAATTTAGTTTAGTACTCTAAGTTGGAATTTGGTTCCATTTCTTATTTCAATATATTTGAGCTAGTAGATCAGGAAATACTCATTTAATCAAAATGCTATTTGGACATGACACATGTGGCAGCTAAACTAATTCTTCATTCCAAACCAATCTGGGTTGTGCTTAAGATAACTCGCACACTATTGGAAGGTCAAGGAAGTGCAGTTATTAAATCTGGCATAAGTTGATATTGTCTCATTTGATAGTACATATTTGCATATACATGCATGCAGTACCGGCCCTGGGCTAAAGCCCAAGGTGCCCGGGCTTTAGGCCCAAAAAATTTTTAGGGCCCCCTTAAATATTCTCTTCCTTTTATTACTTAAATAGAATACTTAAATATTAAAGCAAATAATCAATCTGTAATATTCTACATATACTGATTATTGTAATATTCTACATATTTAAAGCATATAATTTGTACAAACAATTTAATTATTATGTACCTGGGGGTTCATCATCAGATTCAGTTTTTTGGGTTTTTTTAATTGTTTGGGAGTAGTGTTAGACTCTTAATAAAGGAGGCCCTATTTGGTAATTATTTTTTTGACTTAGTGATAATGTGATATCTAAATGATGCTTTGGAAATATTGAAATAGTCGGTTATTATATTTGATATTCTTTCGTATTGATGCTCTTTTGTTCAGGAAAAGTTCTTCCTTTTTTTTGCCTGTCTTAATAGCAATTCGCTAAAGGCCCATTTTTTTTGTTGTCCGCTTTAGGCCCTTCAAAACTCAGGGCCAGCCCTACATGCATGTGCTTGTGTTTGTCTGTGCATGTATGTTTACATCTATTTGTTTATACAGGTCTGTATGTGCATGTGTGTGTATATAAATAAAGTTTATTTACAGCCTCAATAAAGGTTTTAATTGCTTAACTCCTTCAACTAAGGTCTATGCACTATGCAGTTGAAGAGTCATTCATGTTTATACCTCCTGGCTGCCTGTACTCTGCCAATTTTCTCTTCAGTAAATGGTAGGTCATGGAAAAGCATGGTAGCATCAATGCTCTTTAGGAATTCCAGCTCGTCCTGTGGTTCATCACCACGTACGGACACTACCAAGCGTGTGCCTGTAAACAAGTTTTTAACAAAGTAGTTACAAGAGCATTCTACAATAAGATTTGCAACCAATTGAGGGTGCTGAAAGAATTGTAACTAAAGACACACCTTCAGGTAAAAGCTTGTGAGCACCAGTTGATAATTCCTTGAGAGTAGCAAGGACAATGGCATTAGGCAAAGGCTTCGTCAGTTGCTCTGACAGAGGAGTTATCACTCCCATGCTTACATCTATCAACCTTTTGAGAGCTAGTTGCTGATCATGCACAAGGAATAATATCAGTCATTCCACACCTCAACTCAATTGAATTTAAACAACAAATAACGGTTTAAACTTCAAGGCCGAGTTTAAAACATTTATCATGACTAAAAGAAACTAAAATAAGGAATCCTCTCATCAAAAGTAAAAAGATCAAACAGGAAGTACAGTCCTTACAGCATCTTTATCATCTACTGGTGGAAGCTCTCTTAATAAGATTGAGTCCACAGTTGCCAGGTCCTAAATCAACATCAGTCTGATTAATAACCAGTTATGCATACCATAGATGCAAAAAGTTCTTTGTGTAGACATTTTGCAATAAAAAGAAAGTAGAAGTAAACCTTAAATGGCATGCCAACAACGAGTTTCGCAGCTAGTGATCTGTAGAGGAGTTCAGGTGTCTGACCAAAGGGAGAAGAAAATTTTAAGATAGAAGCTCAGACAGCAAATATGAAAAAAAAACATGCAAGTTAGAAAAAAACAAGAAAATTTCATATGGAAGTACTTAATAAAAGATTATCAAATAGGATAAAAGAACTCCAATTCTAAGTGCAACCTTCAACTGATCCAAGGAAACGGACATGAGAACAGAGCCATCTCGGTGGAGGGCACCTCTATAATCTACCTCCTCGCCCTGTTATAAAATCAAGTGAATAATTATAAGTTTCAGAAGCTAACTACTGTAACAAGTTGGTACAGGGTATAAATTTCCCTTAATCTGACCTCCTGTTGTACTGGAAGTTGACCAGTTCTTCGTTGAAAATCAAAATAACGTCTGTGCTTTTCTTCAAATGGTGCCTGATTAAATAATTAGCAGAGTACTATATAAAAATGTAGTTAAAAAGTTTAAAATTTAGAGTGCTTAAGGATAGAAGTGAATGAAAAATATAGTAAATCTTACCACGCCTTGCTGCAAATTAGCAGCTCTCATACCGAGGTTAGCCAGCCTACTGCAGGGGTCTATTTCTTCCTCTGGAGGTTCTGTAAGGGAAACTCTGATCGTATCCCCCAAACCATCCTGTATATAAAAAATTGTAAAGATTACATGATTGTGGTTTCCAGAATCTACTAGAACATAGTAAGGTTCAAAATAAATTTACCACATGATTTATATCAGATAAATTTCATCCAAATGGATGTGGAATTCACTAGAATGACAAAACATATGATTTCTTAATGCTCATATTCCGATCAATATAGAATTTATTATATAGAAAAGCACCTGAAGAAGTGTTCCAATGCCAATTGCAGACTTCATCCGTCCATCTTCTCCCTCACCAGCTTCAGTAACTCCCAAGTGTAATGGATAATCCCACCCCTGAACATACATTTCTGCTACAAGTAGACGGTATGCCTGGACCATGACAACTGGGTTGCTTGCTTTCATTGAGAAGACAAAATTATGGAAGTCCAGCTTCCTACAAATTCTTGCAAACTCAAAGGCAGATTCAACCTGTTTTAAATCAAGATGCGGACGATACCGTTGAGTTCAGTACAATGATAAAAAAGATAAGCAGGTAATCTTCTAGCAGCTTAACAAAAGATCTGTTTACCATTCCCCTAGGAGAATCTCCATAGTAACTCATTATACGATCTGAAAGGCTCCCATGGTTTGTCCCAATGCGCATTGCCCTTCCATATTTCTTACATTTCTCAACCAACGGAGTAAAAACCTGGTATACCAGAAAGAGAAAATATATGAGACATGTAAACCACATCTTAGGTGAAAGGCCCATATTTTCATTTTATCTTATTTTGTAAATGTGAATAATAGAGAATATATATGAGTAGAATCAGATTGAATGGAATATGAGGCTGTTAGACATAGGCATGCAAAATAACATGGTAGGCGCCAGGACAACATGATTGTTTCTTCTCTTTCTTGTCTTCTTTCCTAGGTTATAGGTAGTTAACTTCGACATGCAGATGACTGGTTGCTACTTGTTAGTTGAAATGGTGGACGATATGGTAGAGTTCTCAGAGTAATATTAAAATGAATGGATTGTCAGGCCCCTAGTCCTTTTTATAAGAATACACAACATTATGACAGTTTGATAAAATTATAAGAAAGATGAAAATGAAGACAATGTCTTTGTGCACCATCATTACGTGTGCACGATGACCACCTCTTACCCTGGTCTCAGTGATAGCATAGCCTTTTAAGACTTGTTGTCAGAGTGTTCATTTAATTTAGAAGGAAATGTGGAGCAAGGTAACATGGGAGTTGTTTCAAACTGGAATTACTTTCAGTTTAAAATGGCTTCTATTATGAAGTCCAAATCTTGCTCCAGTTCTGTTTTTTTTTTTTGTGATTGATAGGAAATCCTAGAATAGATGAAGTTTTTTCCTTAATTCTTTCTTCCTTTCTTTAAATGTATGGAATACCAAAAAGAGATTCTATCTGTACGAAAGTATAGATGACATCATCGGTTATAGTTGTTAATAGAGACACGACAAGTTGACTTCCCATCTATTTATACCATCCATTTTCACTTCTTTACTTTTTCACTATATCCTTGTTTCTTTAATACATGCCATTTTGTGGAAAGAGAATCGCACTTTATCATCAGCACAATTGTCAAAGGATGAGTGGTCTGACCTGCTCAATATGCTCCAGTTCTTTTTGATAGTCATCCTCTGTGTACTCCAGTGTCTCAAACTGAGCCCGTCTATCAGCTGACAGGAAATGGAATCCAATAAATTAGATCCAACATAGTTTTTATATAAAATCTATCAATACTTCAATAGAACCAATTAGTAGAGAAGGAAATACCAAAATTTCCTGGGTTGACACGAATTTTGTCAAAGCATTCAGCAACGCGAATTGCAATAGGAGGGGCAAAATGAATGTCTGCCACCAGAGGAATGTTATAACTGCATAAACAGATAATTAGTGAGATAAAATACACTCTTACGTAATATTGATTCAAAATATCCACCAAAGCATATGATACTTAAGACGACCTACTTTTTTTGAACAAGGGAGTTTTTAATCTCAAAGCATGCATCTGCTTCCTTTTTCCCTTGCACTGTTATGCGGACAAGATCGGCTCCCTTATCAGCTATCCGCATCACCTACAATTAAGGAAATCAACCTGATAGTCAGTCATCTGCAGAAAGAATGTTAAGATGGGCATACAAGCAATGTCAAAACATCAAGTGGGGAATGTTGGGGTGAACCAGAAAAGTTTGACCTTGGGCATTTCCTAATCATAGGAGTTTGATTATGAGTCCAAATGAACTCGTGAAAATATTAATTCGTAAAATTTCATTTCAATATAATTATATTTGCATCTAGTATGTTGCATCAAGTGCTGCTGCCTATAAACCTAGGAGTTTGACTGTAATACATCAGAAGCTATCATTGAAAAGTTATCTATTGTGATAATTGTATGTATCATTTACAATTTCAACCCTTTTTGGTAGGTCCTCTTAATCAAGTGGATGGACTGTTTTTAGAAAAGACAGAGAAAACCTGTCAGAAGAGATGGGTGATCTTAAACTATAAATAGTTTATGGTGCGTTTATATGTGAGGCTTGCACATATATGCTGGTTGAAAGAAAAGGAAAACAAAGCTATAGTCACTATGTGTTTCTAAGTCGCTTCATTACAATAACTCCAGCTCATCCATGTTCATCATGAGCTATTGTAGCATGTCGTTGTGTAGTGCACAACAAACTTCAAAAGACGTCAGGAAAAGAAAGTAAGGACAGAAAGAAACATTTCAAGAGATAAATGTTAGTAGAATAGATATCTTCTGTTTAAACTTTACTAAATTGGAAGAAAGAAATATAGCAGTGGGCCAATTATATTCTAGATGCTATCGTAGAAGAGAAATGGAAATGTAAGAACCTGCTCCACTGTTCCTGCAACATCCTTAGTGTCAGTTGTGGTCATCGTTTGAATTCTTATAGGATGTTCGCTGCCAATAGCCACATTTCCAACCAACACGGTGCAGGTTTTTCTCCTTACAGTTTTGTGTGTGGATTCACAATACTTTTGCCGAGGAACTACATTCAAAAATTAACTGATCATACTTTTATATATACAACGCTATAATTTTGCACGATCCGGTTGGATAATTAGGAAAATACATTAAAAAAATGTCAACTGCAAATGTTGTTCTTTTGTCACTGACCAGCAATAACAATAACTCACTTGGTAAACTATGAGTGTAATATCCCGAAAAAAATAATAAAATAATATTAAATTTATATTCTTAAAACATATTGTTTGGAACTTGTCATTTATTTGGGTCAAACTAGTTATTTAAATTATGTGGGCTAATAAATATTAATAAGTGATAGATAATATTATGTGGTTAAAATTTGGGCCTTAATATTAATTTAACCCAAATAGAAGTTTATTAGGGCAAACCTAATTAATAAATAGCTAAACCTAATATTACTTCATTATACAAACTGAATAAGAAGAGGTGGCTACTTTGGAGATAAAGGGAACAGCTACAAAGGGGGCTCAGGTGAAGAAAGACTAGTGATTTTGATCACTAGTGGAGAAATTTCATCAGTAATAAGTAAGTATATTATCCATTATATAAATGGGGATAAATCACGTGATTTCATATTAAATTATTAAATTTAGTATGTTGTTTTTTTCATCATGAGCAAGTACTTTTGTAATTCAAGAACTAAGAGCGATCTTTAAAGATGGGAGAGTTTATTTATTAATGTAATACTTATACGGATGTACTTATTATTATTATCATTTTATTCCAATCAGATTGAACGGAGGGAGTAGTCTATGATTGATTTTGGAGATCCTAAAATAATAAATTGATGATTTTTTTAAATAAAAATATATATATATAGCAAAGAGTAATTAAAGTTTACGAAAACTTGCATAATTTGCAAGAGATGTTATACAAATAAATATGTAAGATTATATGGAATGAATTAAATCTTAATATTATAAGTAATTATATTTTATAGTCGTACCAAATAGAAGTGCTCATATTTTTATAAATGTACTTACATTTAGTATTATTAATTTGTGTAATTAGTTGAGACGGAAGGAACTTAAAGAGTTATATTTGGAATATAAATTTTGGAGTATTAATAATTGATATAAGACGATGATTAAAGGCATATTAAATAGATTATGAATTATTTTGGAATTATTGAATTGGATTATATTTAATTTGAGGTGAATATGTTTAGGTGATGAATAACGTTTCGTATTTGATATCGTTGGCATTTGAGGGTAAGAGTTTGTGGAGTGTCTTATAAATGGTTTGGAAGTATCAGTCTGGATTCAAAATGCGCTTTTCAATGATACCTTTGTTAAATTTGATTTGTTTGTTTGTTTCCTTATTTCAATTCTATTATGATTTCACATAATTGTTTCTTGTGAAATAAATATATTAGTTTCATTTTAGAGTTGATCGTATGACTTCGTATTTGTACTCTTTGAATTAGGTTATCATGTTTAGTATTATTTATTTTGATAATTGTAGAAGCGGTGCATTATGTCTTTACCTTCCTTTTGAAACCTTGTGACTATAATTTGATTCGGTTCAACATATATATATAGAACCCTTTTGTTGGTATTATGTCGCATGTGTTGTGACATGATATTTTGTTAGAATATACCGTAGAGTATACGAGTTATAACCACACAGTAGGGTACCACAGACACGTCGTCTTTGCACGAGAGGCGTGACACTTTCCGTGGCGGTGTGATTAGTCCACGGCGTCTCCATTTTGGGCTTCGGAGGAAGTGGGCCATTTGGTGTTTTTTTGTGGGAGACGTATGAGTTAACCCTAGTTTTTTTTGTTCTGCGGATTTGTGATGTTGTGCCAAACACACCTATCCGATTTGCATACATTTGGATTCGCGGTCCAATGTGTGATTTGCCTGTGTGGCATTATTTTGGTTGCCTGTGTGGCATTATTTTGACTTGCCTGTGTGGCAATGTGTATTTCTAAGCTCATTCGGTATAAAATAACTCCAGCCATTTGTTTCAGCCTATTATTTTATTGGATTAGTTTTGTTGGTTTCTGTTCAGTTCAAGTCATTGAGTTAGTTACTTCAGTTCGTTATTTCTTTATTCTTTTATTGGTTTCGTCAATTACGTTGATTCAGATATATTCATTACGTTGATTCAAATATATTCCATTCAAATATTTGGATATTATATTTTCGTTCGTATTTGCACTTGAGGTTTTGTTCAGTATTTTGTCTCGATTATTTTCGTTATATCACTTTGTATATCTTTTGTATATCTCGTATCCGTCTTTGGGCAATTGGCTCATCTTTGTTTTTTTCTTAAGCGAGTTTGCGAGGGGTGATTCGTACAAAGTGTGATGAGATTTTTTGCCTTTGACCATTTAGGTTGATTCAATTTTAAGTTTTGATTATTTTGACTCGGTTTGGAGAATTGTACTTATTACTTTATTAATGAATCACCACTATTAATATTTTGAGGTTGTTAGTGCTCTGTTTATTTATTTTGAGGTTTGTTGTGCTTTGACGTAATCTCCCTTTCCTTTTCGGGAAGGGGTGTTCTGAAGATAGTATCGACGATGACTCTTGGCTTGGTCGGGTTATCCGTCGGGTTCTGGGAGGTGGGGACACGAAGGTGGTGGTATTATCCTGATGGAGAGATGGAGGTCCCGAGAGGTGGGGACACGAAGCCAGTAGGTATTATCCATGATACGTAGAGAGAGGCAAAGATCTTTGGACTGTGTGTGTGATCGGTTCTGACGGGGACGTCAGAAATTTAGGTACCTTCAAGTCATGACCTTTTGGGTGAGCCTGTGGTGGGCTAAGTTGACCCAAGAAGATACTATTGGGCCAGTAGTTTGAGGCCTTATTTTGATGGATTTGATTCGATTCGGACTTGAGAATTGACCCAAGATTTGTTCCGAACTCGGGATTTGACCCGAGTTGTTACAATGAGAAAGCATGTTCAAGCTCAAAAGATCAACTTATGAGTAAATAAAGCCAGAGGTTAGTAATAAATTGGTAAACTAGTTCACATTTCCGTAACTGAAGTTGATTTTTTTTAATTATTATTCCAATAACCACAACACAAATAGCATAAACCTAATTATCTGTTTTTCATCTTTGATAGGTATTTTTGGCCCCAAGTCCGGGGATTGGAACATAAGCCTTTAAGTTTAAAATTTTTGCATCTATAATCTCCTCAAATTTCTTAGTGCCAAAACTTAAAAGGGTAAAAGATTGAACTTTACAATTTAGAAACCTGGCACGAACAGATTGGAGCTTCATATGCATTTTTACACAACTCACAACATTCCCAGCACAGAATTAAATAATAGAAATTATACCTAATAGGGGGCTCCCTTCTGATGCAGGCTGAACTTCGGCAATTTCTGACCCAGGGTTAGAATTCCTAATCACACAGACCTTGGTTCTACGAAACTTTACCCTCTGCAAGGCAGAAATTTTTATAAAATCCATACTTTTAGTAAACCCTAAGCCATGATCCTTGCTCTTCAGACCAGTAAATGATGTTGGAACGGCTCCAGTTGCCATTTTCACAACCACAAAGAATCAATATTCACAGTCCTGTAACACACAAACCAAGCTCAATTAATCTAATTTCTAACATAACTATACCTACATATATATATATAGGTGCTAACTATATTTTGGGGGTATTCCAAAATTCCTTTCATAATAATCCTCCGTTTGGCAGCTGACAGGCTAAAGGAAGAAGTTACTTTGAGCATCATAAGGCCTGTTCGGCCAAGCTGTCCCGTAAGATTAAGAACTTTCACTAGTAGATACTCCATATTAGAGAAAGTGCTTTCGTTTAAAAATGAAAAAAGTTTTTGGCAAATAAAGTTTCCTTTCAAAAAAATATGAAAAATAATTTGGTATGTGTAATGCACTAAATTTAGCTCTCCCAAAAGTATTTTTACACCAAAAACTATACTTTGTTCTGTCACCAAACACTCTCGAACCTAATTTTCTTTACTAAAAATGTTTTTACCCACCTCACCACACTTCAAAGTTCAAACCAAACACTTATTTTATCTTCTTCCGTCAAATTGATGAAGTCCTCTTCTCTAGCGAACTTTAAACCGCTAACTAAAAATAAATCGGCTATAGCGACGATTTTTTCCGTGGTTATAGCATACAAAACAGATATAGCTATAGCTCCGTTCATTTTTGGTTCCCAAAAAAAATCGTGTATATATATATATATATATATATATATATATATATAAAGTTTGAAACAAACAAGAACACATTAATCTGCATTACCAAAATTCATTTCTAGATTGAGTCTCTGCCTGACAGATTTAATACCTATTACAGTACGAATTATGAAACTATCAAATCAAAATACAAAATTCAGTTAACTGATCAGAAACGACAGGCTTAAATTATTAAAAACACTAAAAAGTCAAACCTCATATCTATCTGCAACAAAAATATAAAAACTGCTTTCAAATTGACAAAATTAGTTGACGGAATGAAAAATTCCTGAACGCAAACTAGGATTGAGCGATAAAATGCACATACCGTTGGCTGTTTTCTTCTGTAGCTCGAGCAATTGAGTTGTATTCTAGAGAGAAAGTTGTGGTGGATGGAGATCGAAAGACCTGCGTTTGCAAATTATAATCAGCAAAAAAAAATGAGTTACGCTTGAATGAATTGAAAAAAGAAGACAAATAAGGGACCATGAGCATCTATTGTTTTAGCAGCGAGTGGCCACACGATATATGCAGTCTACACTCTACAGGTTGGGGAGTGAGGGAGGGAGGGAGATTATTTATTTATTTATTTATACCCCTATATTTTTGTGATAGTTTTAAATGTGGCGGTCAAATTATTCAGTATTTGGCTGAATTAGACCAAAATTCACACGTGGACCCTCTAGGCCTCTACTAATTAATAGCGGGTTTAGATTTATTTTCATAAATGAAAATGATAATATTCCAATATAGTTTTATAATTACTGACTTTTAAGAGAGAGATAAAATATTTAAATGAATATTTAACATTTGTTAAAAATGTAATAACGAAATTCATGTCGCTTTATTGTTCAGAATTATCAATGTATTTTTAATTTTATAATTAATTAAGAAATATATAAATATCTAATTTTGAAACGGATAAAATAAGAGAAGATTTGCATGAATATATATATATATTAGTATTTGTGAAGATATAACTTCCCTAATCAAATGCTAATCCATAAACACAATTAGTTTAATTACATTTCAAAATTATTGTCCATTATAATTTATAACTCTGTTTTTTTATTTTTTTTTTATTATCCCACCAAATATAATTAGATCACATTTAATGAATATCTCCAAATAAGAATAGATTGCATTAGACCAATAAGCTTATAATAATTATTTTCTCAAATTCCTTATCAAATACAAATACATTGCATTCATTTGATTACCTTAATAGAGTTTAACATTGGATATATATATATATAGTACACAGTTGTTTATGACGAATATTTTTTGGACTATAACGACGGTTCACTCGTCGCCATATACCAGAATAACTATAGCGAACGACTATGTACTACACGGCTGTGTACATACATTTTTCTCATATCTCAAACATTTATATACATTGAAAGATATTACTAATATTGAATGCAACTAATTAATATTATTAAGAAAATAAATATACATACTGAAATAATAAAACCTCTCTTCTCAAAGAATATATTGAATGCAACTAATTAATATTATTAATTCTAGCTATAACCCTTGTTCTTTCTTTGATTAACATTTTACGCCTTATATTGAAATGAATATAATGTTTTTTATTTTTTTCAAAAAAAATGATAAATGGTAATATTATTTCAAAACAAAGAATAAGCTGATGACAAAGCTTCAAGGCATTTAAATTATTAGCAGCTAATAGTCAAAAGGCTACTAATAATTCCTTATAGTCAAAAAATTACTAAGGAGGGGGACTAAGTGAGAAAAGTAGTACTCATTGGTAACCATGATGATAATTGATAATACATGAATTGTTTCCCTAAAGAAAAATATTATGCTACTACATAATTGAAGATTTAGGGGGTGTTTATTTAGAGCTGAATAGAGTTGAATTTGAATGCATTTGAATCGGTCAAATAAGTTTGTTTTAAATCTGAATGGTTTGAATTGATAAGACAAAAAACAAACCCGAATGGCTAAAATCAATTTTTTTTTAAATCGAATGGTTGAATGAAGCAAATTTGATGAAGTAAAAAAATTTAAAAAATTAAAAAATTGAAAAAAAAATTAACTATTATATTAAGTAATATTAAATAAATTTACAACAATTTTGAATTTTTTTAGAGGGGATAAAATAATAAAGTTTTATCATTCAGATGTTTCTGACATGTCCATTATCAAACAGTTTTTTTTCATTCAGATTCAGATTCAGCTCATTCAGATTTAGATTTATTCAGTTTTTATCAAACACCCTCTTACTCATCATTTCGACATATATGTCTGTTAAATTTAAATTTTGTTTGACACCAAACATGGCGTAATTGCATTTTTTTCGTGTCCAAAAATAAAACAAAATGAAAAGGGAAATTTCCCCAAAATTCATAATAATATTAATTTGAACTTAGAAAATGGGCCTTTCACCAATTTAGCTGGTAGACACATTCTCATATTCGATTTAAGCGAAGGATGTTTGGTGAATACATCGAGAACTTCAATTTGCAACGCTCCAATGTCAGTCAGGCTTGACTACTCTACGATTAGGTTATTCTCAACGAGCTTTGCTTGAATTTACGATTCTCGTGTCCACTTTACGAACTGAAGTATGTGTTTACGATTTGTAATGAACTTTACGATAGCTGCAAATAGCTCTGCGACTCATATGATGTATTGCGATCATGCGCTTACTCTACGATCCATCTTCTCATTACAAAATAGCATAGTAGCTTTACAAACATTGTAAACCCTATCAACTATACATCTGATTAGCTATAAGAAGATCAACCTAACATTATTTGATATTTTTAATCTAAATACATGTACATTGACTCAAATCATTAATAAGGACTTTACAAAACATACCAGTACAAATATAAATTAAACACATTTATCATCAAATTTAAATATGCAATCTCTAATAAAAGACTTTAGTAAATCTTTTGTAGTTTGTATGTTACTCTTTATATACAAACATAAGAACATTTAATATAGGAATAAAGTGATAATCTATATTTAAAAGTAAAAAAATTTCATGTACAAACATAAAAAACACAAAAGAAGACATAATTTTTTTTCTTATATTTTTTTTTTGTATTCAAAATTCAAAAACATAATGAAAAGTTCCTCTTTTATCTTATTAATCCAATTTTTTTTATCTAAGTCTATATATATATATATATATATATATATATATATATATATATATACCCTAAAAAATTTATTTTCAAAAATTTAGTATAGACAATTGCTTACAATGGCCGTATAGTAGATTCGCCTTGGAGCCGGGGGATTAATATTTTGTGAATTTTTAAAATAACAATTAATTTTAGTTATATTTATAATAATAGTTACAAATTATTCATATTCTAGGATAAAAGTAGGAAAATTATATATATTTATATTATGTAAGTATAAATAATAATTTAATTAGTATATAATTATTTGGGGAATTAGGATGAGTCCTCCCTATTTTTATAAATAATATTGGATAATTCTCTGACCCTTTTCTCGATCAGAATCAAAATTATCGTGTCAGTTGTGAGAATCACCGTAAAAATTACACAAATTGTCATCCCTTAAGTGCACCCGCTGATATGATATGGGTCTGTCTTGGTCTGTTTTCTGGGACATGAAATGTAGTAGCGACCACAAAAAAAGAAAAAGAAAAGAGTAATTGGTATTTCCCTCGTGAAACACGTGCCATTCACAATAAAAGCTGCCCAAGACTTATCTCAACGTTTATCACGTTATTCATATTTCATTCTCCCTTTACAAGTTTTCATTGATGAAACTGAAATTATGGGCCGCCTAATTTTTATTTAAATAACATATTTTCAAAAATATATAATTAAACTTTTAAAGCTATATTTTCAATTTTCATTTTTACCTCTCCAATAAAATAAAATTTGAGTTACAATTGTAAGTATCGTGTTTAATGTGTTTAGTGTTGTCAACCGCCAAAAAATAAGAATGCTTATTCGGTTTCACATCTCCCTTTGTTCCACAAATAGTCCCCATTCGACTTTAATACCGATTGATTTGTCAAATTTTAAATTTAAATTTAAAGACCGTTTCAAAATATAAGTTTATTATTCATTTTTTAAAATTAATTAAAAATATTTTCAAACTCAAAATTGAACAAATTCCTTTAATATGTTAATACAACGATAAATATTATAATTTTTTTGTAAGATTTACTTTTTCATTATCTTCAATAAATCATCTCAATTTTAAATTCAAAAATATATTAAATTAACTTTCAAAAGTCAATAATCATCCTAGAATTTAAAACTATATGGAATATCAAATATCACTCTTTCCATGGAATGAACTATGGAGGGAGTAGAATTTTTGAGAAAAAAACAATACATATAGCTTCAGGAGCAGCAGAAATATGTCCACAATACTGATGGTGGACATTTAAACTACAATCTAACAGTCAAAATTTCAACAAGTGGCCAGAGTGCCGTATCCCACCATTAGTGGACCAAAATTAATAGCAAGAGTTGATTCATGACATTGCCTGCAGCTGAACTAAAGAGAGGTTCCAAACTAATACATCAAACAAATCTGACCCAGTATTGGTTTCTGTTTAAAGCAAAAATCATGCACGGGAAAGACAAGGCAGAGTTGTTCATGAGATATATCTATGCTGCTGCTCCTGAAGAAGTCTTGCCGAAGACTTGGCATCTAGATAAAGACTAGTCACTTCCTCGAGATCGGCCTGTTAAGTGTACAAACACAAACAACATAGGCATGTTAGGAAAAACATGATTATATGTGAAGGATGATAGGTCATGCTAACAAGTACCGATCTAGATGGATGTGTAGTTTCACTACCTTGCAAATACAGTCTCGGCCATTCATTTTTGCTACAATGCTGGCAGGTGACATCAACTGAACAGCATGCCTGCGTAATCACAATAAATATTGGTCAAGTAATACTATAATTGAGAGCAACGATATCATCCATAACAGACTAGATGGATGAAGCGAACCTTAAGGACACTTGTTGTCCAATTGCCCCGAGGTAAGCCAAGCTTTCTTCATCTACAACCAGTTCCTCTACCTGAGCTCGGATGGCAAGAATCTGCCAAGCATCAAGGAATACATTAATTTAGAGGCAGATGTTTCATTGACAAATACTGTGATGTTGAAACAGGTCATACACATCAAAACATTGAAGAAAGAGCTTTAACCTTTATCATCTCAGCTATATCATAATTTAGTGTCCGTATAATCACTAATCGGTCTAACAAGTCAACTGGTATGCCATGAGGGCTACTCATATCAGTTCCTCTGCGAAAACAAATTTGTGTAAATAATTAAGACATGATACTAATTAAAGTGTCAAATGTACGCGCAGACAGGATAGTTTAAAAGTTTGAGCACAGTAAAGGACTTGTTAGAGTATGGCCTATTAGTCATGCCCTCAAAAGAAAACATTAAACTGCATGGAAATGATCCCAAAAATCGCCAACCCAAGCCCAGTGCACACAGATGAGCAACCCTTCTCCCTCCCACACACGCTCTAAATAAATCCAGAGGAAATTTAATTTTCTTTGTGCTTTTCACATTAGAAGCCATTGCTAGGTGCAGTACATTGCTTCTGGTAGAAGTGAATCACACGTAAGTTCAAGACTCGAGGCAGTCAATTAGCACCAAAAAAAGCTGAAGATTTAATCCAAATCCACCCTACATGTTTTATTTCACAGTAAGTTAGATTATGACTATATTACACTATCGTGTATCTATGACATTCTACTATACAAGTTTCTGGCTGGGACCGCTAAAATTGAGAACTAAAACATAGTCTGACACAGCCAGATGCAAAGTGATCACTGATTAACCATCAGACTTTCTTACAAATTTGAACACACTCTCATTACCTAAAAACGTCTTTGGTAAGTTCCATAAAATACTCATTACACAGTTTTAGCCTTCAAGTTAATAGCTTCTTATTTTTAGGCCTAACATTTTAAGAGCATAGCCTAAATTTAATGGCTTACCATTTAACAACAAGAAAGAGCATAAACTCCATAGTTCCTAGTCATCCTATGTCAAAGCAGGCTTCAGTCAAAAATATAGGTCGAAACAGGAATGCATGCCAAACAAATTTAGTGGATACAGATTTTTGTGTTGTTAAAATATTAGATACTATTCTTCAGTGCCAGTACTTATCATGCTTGAGCATAAAATATTTTTCTTCCCTTCTGTGCATTTTTGGATGCAATCAGTTTCAGGATTTAATGATGCAAACTTATACTAACAATCGACTCAAATATTATTTAGAAAAAGTATCTGCAAAATAACAACTTCCAAATACTAAGCAAAGTTCTTCCTCGCCCTATTCCCAGTTTGTGTAAATTAGCATAAATAAAGCTTCATACCTCACATTACATATTCCTCTATTGGTGGCAAATATTACTATCGGAGATAGTGAGCTCTCTAAAGCACGGTTTAGGTATGAAAAGCACTCCATATCCAGCATATGTACCTGCGAAAAGGATATGTAAATCACAAAAACATAGAACGATCTGCACATATATTAGGCATGAATAATAGCAGAGAATTACTTCATCAATAAATAGGACTCCTGGGACAAGCTCTGCCACACCTTCGTCAATATAACGGTTAACAACCTGTAATTGATAAACTTCATAGTTAAATAACACAACATTATCTCCTGAGCCCTTCAATCTATGGAATACTGCAGGTATAAAGAGGACGAAGAAGAGGTGGGAGGAATTCATAAGCTATCCTAGACCATCATGTCCTAATAAGTAGGAATTAGGTATACAGTTATCATTAGATTACCATAATGATTCAGTAATAACTAAAACTACTAGACTTGGGTACAAATGAATTAGGTTTTGTGGGAAAGATTAAACAACTTAGTCAAAGGATTAATCTGCTCTCAACCCTAGGTCACATAAAGTCCAGATAAATCGAAAAGCCTAAGTTGACATCTCCATAAATTCATAGAATAATACCTTATTTATTTCTTGTCGTAACTTGTCTGTAATTTCAGTTTTCCTAGGCTTCATCATTTGACCCATAAGGGACAATATATCTTGTCCACCTTGAGGCCGTGCATTTGCAGCATCCAGATCATGTAGTGTAACATCCTGACAAGGCAAAAAAGAGATGCATTATAACCACAGAATCCCTATAGATATTCAAGAACCTCATTTCCACCACCACTGAGAATGAATCTTTCTTAAAATGAAAAGGGGGATAAGGAAAAGAAACTTCATTCTAATAACACCAAAACGGCGGTAACATGTTAAAGGCTTTAGAACACATTGGATTTGAGAAGTTTCCAACAAAATTATGAGATAAATTACACAACATTTAATATTTTATGCACGATATACAAAAGAGAAAGACTAAGGTGTTGTTTATTTTGACTAAGGGGGTGTTTGTTTAGAGCTGAATGACTGAATCGGTCAGTCATTGTTTGTTTTGAATAAAAATCGTTTGAATGACTGAATTGGTCAAATTTTTAGGCTGAATGCCCAAGTGTAATTTTTTTTTGTTGAATGATCGTTGAATGAAGTATTTTATATTAATTTTTTTTTTCAATATTAACTATTATATTAAGTAATATTAAATAAATTGACAACAATTTTGAATTTTTTTTAGAGGGCTTAAATAATAAAAAATTATTATTAAGATGTTTCAGACATGTCAATTATCAAACAAAAATTTTCATTCAGTTTTCAGAATTTTGCTTCATTCAGCTTATTCGGATTACTTAAACATTCAGAACTATTTCATTCAATTTTATCAAACATCCCCCAAGTGATAAGGTCTGAATACTGAATACAAGTCTAAAACAAGAAGTAACATCTGGATGTTAAATGAACAACAAAATAGCTAAAATTAATTTACATTAAAAATGAAAAAATAAAGGAGCGAAATCATAGTTTTGATAAATATAAACAATGACTCAACTTTTGAAATCTTAAAAATGTAAAAAGTCGTCCATCTTGTATGGCCCAACACCTTTCAAATACATAATCTCATTACCAATGTTTTAAAAGGCGTTAGGCGATAGGCGGGCGGCCAGGGGGGCCGAGCGCCTAGGGACACAACGCTAATTAGTTGTGTTATAATAATGTAAGATAAAATATTAAAATTGTCAACGCTAAAAAATTAGGTAACACTAATTAAAATAAACATACCTCAATTGATTATCTCACAACATTAAAGTAAATTAAAGACTATTACCATCAGATTATGAACACTTGGTATATACACGCACACTCATAAATATATATTCTGTGCTAGTGTATAGAACCATACAGCATAAACCATATCCCAAAATACATAGAAACATACCTGAACTATCTCCTTCTTTTTATGAACCTCTCCTTTAGGAAGTGGAACATACTCTTCTGCCTCAAGATCAAATTCTGTAGCAAATGCATCACTTCTTCCTACCCTTTTGACTGCACCACTATTTGCTTCAATGTATATGACATCACCGGTAGCTACCTGCAGTTTGTCTCGTAAGAACCATTAGATGTTATCAAAGACAAGAGCCAATCATGGATCTTCAATCCAAAGTACGACACTATTCAAAGATATTAAAAATATTTTTTATATATTGGGGGATGCAAGACCCTCAAATCAGTTCAAAAACAATACAGAGTATTATAAGATGAAAAGCAATGGAATCAAATATAATTTAGTTTTAAGCAGGAAACCCAACATACAATGACCTTACCTTTTCCTTAATCAAGGCATCATAAATAGTCGGGTCTAGCTTCAGTTGCTTGGTTCCTTTGACAGTTTTTAACCCAATAATTACGTGACTAATGCTTTTACCATATCCACCAGTGACGCTCTCCATTTCCTCTGGTGAGAGTTCAGTCACCTAAAACAAAAGTAGCAGAATAACACATCAAAAATTGACAGCAAACAGAAAAGACAGATTATATGCATATAAACAGCATTACTAGGCAAATTAAACACTAATAGAAAAATAAAAATCAAGACAATGTACTTGCCTCTCCTTCATAAACCTCCTTATTTTCTTTGATACGTAGACCAATAGCCCGTCTGAAATTTTCCATCAAAACCTCAGTTTTCTTTACTTCTGATGAATATACTTCTGATCCAACCATTGGACAGAATGGAACCTAAAAGTAAACAGGGAAAAAAGTTTAATTAAAACAAGATAAATTATAAAGTTTTAATATAAAGATCAAGAATCAAAACCAGATATTAAACTAATTGTTCCCTCAACAACACAATTAAATGAGCTGAAAAATATTGCAAAAACAAAATGAACATCACCACCAGTTACCACCTGCATAAAACAGCTAGATAAATATGTGAGGAGATGTACCTTGCTTCCAAGCTCCTGGGATACACCGAGGGCAAGTGCTGTCTTTCCAGAACCAGGAGGTCCAGCAAGTAGAAGAGCCCGGCCAGCCATCTTCTTTTGGCGTATCATATCAACAACAAGGCCTGAAGCTTCTCTTGCTGCAGCCTGACCAACAAAGCCAGCAGCCAAAGGTATTGCATTTCCATTCGGCTACAAAAGAATCATAATAAAAAGTAAAAAACTTCTAACCTTCAATCAGCTAAATAAAAACTTATAAAGAGAACCCAGTTGACAATTTCATAACTAGCAGAGAAATTTTTAACATTCAATCAATTAAATACAATACTATCACAATCCCACCTCTGAATAATCACTAGGGTTTCACTAATAAAGCTTAAATACAGCAAAACTCATGTACAAAAAGTACAAAACCCTAAATCCCTAGTAGGACATAAATCCAAAATCCTTAACCGGTTAAAACCCTATCGAATATAAAATTAACAATAACACAAAATTATTCAGAATATGAATGAATCAGTATAGAATTAAGTGAAAGATGCTGAGGAGCAAAAAAGAAGAGTGATACATATATATACATGTGTATATACGTACCTCAAGGCCAAGACCTTTGATGTGAGTATGGGTAGCAACCCTTTGCTTCTTTGTTGTGGATTGTACTTCTTCTATCTTCATTTGCTCTCTCTACTATTTTCTCTCTCTTCTGTCTGCTTCGTTTCTATGGTTTAACAGTCGAAGGTCACTCTAGTTCTACACAATTTCTAAAGACGAAAATGGAGTTATATGGGTGGCCGGGTTTATAAATAGTTCAGGTTAAATCAGAATCAAATAGGCCCAAGATTGTAGATGTAAACTGAACCTCCTACTTCTGTTTCCAGTAATCCTATTGGCCCAATAGCATTTCCCTTTTATTGTAATGTGCATTTTATTATTAATTTTTAAAATAATATTATTAATGTTTCTAAGTTCTCTGTTTCAAATTATCAATATTGATTTTTTAAAAATTAATTTCAGATATTTTTAATTTTTAATTTTAAAATTGGCATAATTTATTATTTTTTGAAAATAACAAATCACTAACAAACTCACCAACTTGTCCTTCGCTCGTGGTGGTATGAATAATGGTTTTATTATGTTATTTTTTTATGATGACCAGTTAAATGTAGGATAGATGCTTAATTACAATTATAAGAAGATAGTTGGAAATTTTAAATTATTACATATTAATTTGAATAATAAATTATTGAATAATATCTTAGAGGTTTCTTTGGTCAAATATTAAGCTAAACATTTAAATGTTGTATAAATTTATTTAGTTATGATTATGAGAAAATAATTATTTTAATTTTATTTAAGTTTGTAATGAAATTATAGTTATATTAGTGTTTATATTGACAAATTTTGATTGAAATTCTAATTCAAATTAGAACAATGAAAGTCAAGTTTTAATCAATTTTAATTTAATTATGACAATTAGTTAATAACGAATACACTATTATTATGTTTCAAAATAAAATTTTAAGCTTTAATGAACTTCATTTATTTAGTAATAAAATTTATGACTAATATTAAAATAAAAAGGCTGACACACAGAGACATTAGCTCCCCGCCTGCATGTCAACACTATATTCATGTCAGTTTTGAATTTAAAAATATTCCACATTAGTAAAAGGAAACAAACGGAATGGCAGAATGAACACCTAAGTTCAACCACCTACATTGGTGAATAAATAACATTGCTATCCATTTGTGCCAAAGGGAAAAAAACTCCCGGTCTCAGCTTAAAATGCATTGTTGCCTCCACAGTAAGGAAAAAGTTCACCGGAAATGAAATACTACCAATTTATCATATCCAGTTTATCCCCGAAAAGAAAGCTTGGGGCAGATTCAAGCTACTCACAATGTGTTGAGAGAATAAATATCATCAACCTACCGAAAGTCTCACATTCTTAACAGTGGCAGTTTCTCAAAGCATAACTCAAGTTGATATGGTCAAGTAACAGTTCCATCTTCTAAAAGAGAGTGTCTCTCGAGGACTGCGATAGTCTCTTCTTTGGCACTGCCAATACAAAAGAAAGTTGATCAAATTTTTTGTCTGGCATGTTAATACACAATTGAGGTAAAAAATTCTTGAGCAGTCATTAAGGTACTTGTCATTCCTTAATCCTTACATAACCATAGCAAATTGGAAAAAGGAATAATGTATGGAGGAAGCAACTTTCTGCAACCATAATCAATAATTTGAAAAGAATATACTTTTCTAAAAGGACAAGATTGAACTCAGGCTAGTTCTCAACAAGAGATCTCGATTAAGTAAAATACGGGGAATCCAGCAGCAGAACAAGCACGGTTCATTTCCACTGGATTGATAACCCTAGAAATTTTGGATTGTCCCACAGTTTGACTGCTTGTGGCAAAAAATAAATAAGAAAAAACCATTGACAATCACTTCAAGTTGTAGTTTAGGATAGACTTCAGCAGATTTAATTATAATAATTTTATACTCCTAGATAATAAAATCAAGAATTGTTTTTCATGCTGATCAAGTCCATGCATCTAGGATGCTTATTCTAATTTTCTTATCTATTTCTTATGCATTCAATATGATAGTTTTTACTCAAATCTTACAAACAGCATCCAACCCACCAGGAATATTAGATGCTTACCTTCCAGGTCTCAGAATCTTGTACTTTCCTATGCTTGTAAGGTCTACAACTGTTGAACCTGCACGCCCAGATGGAAGAACGCCACCATCATACACGTATGCACAGTGTTCCCAGAGGTCAGCAAAGTCTTTGATGTCTACACTACTTGGCTTCCCACTGAGGTTTGCACTTGTCAGGGCCAGTGCACTTCCCGAACCACGGGTAATGACCCTGATAAAGTTACAATCAGGCACTCGAACTCCTATGCTATTTAATCCAGGGTTTAACGATTTCTCCAGAATGCTTGAATCTCCTGCAAAATATTCAAATTCAAATGTCAGATCTCAATGTGGTATTATATGACACAGTGAGACATTTACTGCAAATTAACTAGATGCTAGCAATATGGTCTTAAACTACATGAGCAGCTGTCTCTATAAAGGCTCAGGCGGAGTGTCTTCTTCTTAAAAACTGATTTTATATCAATTTAGGCAATGGACTTGAAAAAGTTAGATACTTCACAGAAAAATGCAATCTAGCTAGTAGCTCCCCTTTCTAAAATGTATTACCATTATTGAACATGAATGTTCACAGTTAACTTAGATTCCTAAAAACGATTACGTACTTTGTTTACCCCTTCTTAACAATTCATAAAGAAAATAAAGGTTTTAGCAACAAACCTCGCCTTAACACCACAGTTACAGGTCCTGGAAGGAGATAATCAAGTAAGCCATGAGGCAAATGATTCGTGACTGCAAACTTCTCTATGTCCCACACATCCCCAACACAAATTGCAAGAGGACTCGTATATTTCCGTCCTTTAATCTCATAAATCCTATTAACTGCTTCAAGAGAGCTGCAACATGGCTCACAGAAACATAAACACGAGTTTATAATATTTGAAGGACAAGAGTACATGGAGAATTAAGGCTGGCCTAAGAACTTCCACATAAATTGTGTAGAACATAATGACGAGGGTTTTAGTCAAGTAAGAGGAAGTGAGGGTCATGAATTTTATATACTTATTTTTCTCCATGTCCAATCTTTATACCACAAAAATTTACTAAGTAGGCTCTTTCATAAATACTGAGATGAGAGACTCAAACTGTTTTCTCAGGGCAAGGAAGATCTGTAGTGGGATTCAAGTAACGGAATAAACAATAAAATCACATAATAGGAAAATTGTAAATCTGAAAGAAACATTCATTGAATCACGTAACTTACATTCATTTGTTTAATCATGAACAAGGCCAAAAGAATGTAAAATTTATCGTGTGGGTTTCAGATGATCACATTTGAAGGAGAATGACGATTTTCATGCGTACTTCTGAATTGCAGCAATGAGAATTGATCGGGCACTTAAATTAGTTGTGCATATACATCAAAATCTTCCAAAAGTTATAGTATTGTCATGGACTGGTAGAGGTAGAGTATTTCTATGTAAACTGTTGAGACTTTTTTGAGTTCTCAACAAATATATTCCAGAAATTTTGCACCCTTGTTATAGAAAGTAAAAAAAATTAAATTGTATTTCTTGTAGCCGTAAAGCCACCCTTGCCATTGGTATGTTTCGTGGACGCAATAGCTTTTTCCACATTTCAGAAGAATATTAATGCACTCGCCACTCTATCAAGATAATTTTACTTGCTTTTATAATGTTAAAACTAAACTTTTAATCTCAATTTTATATTAAAATCTCAAAGTATAAATTAAGAAACCAAATCATCCAATGGTATAATTCAACTGACTTTTAATTCCGGCATATTTATGTAAACACAAGAATTGTAAAGATTGAAAAACAAAATAAACAAGAACGGTCCTGAAAAAATTAACAAAAATAAAGTACATACCAAGCATCACAAGCAAATCCGTAGAGTGTATCAGTGGGAACCGCTATGACTTTGCCAGTTTTAAGAGCTTCAACTGCTTCTTTGGCAAAATCATCTGTCGCTGGTCGAACCAAACCCAACTGAGTTTCTGCATTTGATTCACATTTCTCAAGATTCCAAGCCATCTTCTTCGTTAAGGCCCCTCTGAATCCTCGTTTATGTTGCCGGATTTTCACTAATCTAAACCTGGACACACCTGACACATACATATATAAATATATGAATATCAAAGAAGAATAAGGTGTAGACTGGATATATATACACACACAAACGCACAGAGAGAGAGAGAGAGAGGAGAAGATTGACGATTACTAGCATGTAGGATGAGCACCTCGGATTGAATGTTGGAGAGAGAAGTGGGAGCAGAAGAAAGGCAATCTCTCAGCTATTTGTACCGGCACAATATTCATAACTATCTTCTCTCTCTATCCTCCTCCACTTTCAATGACTTTTTGCTCCCGGAGAGAGGAAGAGGAGGCAGCACACTACTAGAAAGAAGGGAGATTTTTCCTTTTTGAATACTGAATTTTGTGGACTCATTAGATTATTCAGTTATCTCTCTCTGCAGTCTGCTCATAAAAGTGCAAATTTTAAAATGTTGTGACACAACAAAACAATTCAATTAATCCGTAAGATATTAGTATGCAGAATTTATAAACGTAATTTCACCTAACAGAGCATACATCAGAGTTTTTACAAGGTTTAAACTAAAGAAAAGAGGTAAAAACAACTATTAATTTGATTTAAATCTATATTTGGTAAATTAGTACATCACTTTTGGAACCTATTCATAGGCTTTATAAAACTTGGATAATAATTAATAAGTCAAAATCTCTTCACAATTCTCCTAACTTACATACTGACCTATTGGACTCAAACTTCACTATTTAGACCCCAAAAATAATCTAAACCGCAAGTACTTTTTGACATTTCCACAACATCTCTCTCTAAGATCTCTATTCATGTGACAGAGACCTTGGGAAAGTATAAAAAGTGCTTGTAGAATTATGAATTCTTAAAAGAATAAATTTTCAATCACAAATCCACCAAACAGGAGTTAAGAAATTTGAGTTTAGTAGATATCACCACAAAAAAATCAACTTTATCAAATTAATACAATATACGGACATGTAAATGCACAACATCTTAAAAATTTTGTATTGGGTCTTTTCTCTAACTACAATCATATCCGAATTAATTTCATGGGCATTTTCTTTGTTAGGTTCTTCAACCAGACAAACCTTTGCTATAAAACTTTGGACTCCAAAATATCACATTTTACTTGAATTTCATCGTCTTTCTCCAACATATCATCAGTATATGTGTATGTATATATATATATAATATTTTACTTGTATATGTATATATATAATATTACATATTTTGAAACGGAGGGAGTAAAGAATTTCCTTACTGTTAAATAGAAGACAAACCTGGGGCTGGGCTGGGGCTGGAGCTGGACGGGGGGAGGAGACGGCGGGGGAGAGAAGGGAAGAATAGGATTGTCTATAGAGAATTTTTGGCGGGTCAGCGGAACAGGGAAGAAAAATAAGGGATAGACAGTAGTCTACGAAAGAGTATATTTCTTTCTTTTCCTTCTTCCGGATCCACATTTTTTTTTGTAAACAATGTATGTATTTACTACATTTGTACGGCAAAACAAGTCATCCTATAACTTTTGAAAAAAATCTTAAAATTATTCAAATTTATCAATTAATTAATAAAATTGTGTATAGTATAACTATAAACTATTCTAAAAGTAACACTAATTTTCAAAATTATATTTTTAAAACTTAAATAAATTCAAATCAATTTAAGTTTATAGTTATGCAAATTGATTTAGTCAAGATTGGACTTCTATAATTTCCATGAAACAGGGAGTAGAAGCATAAGTGATAAAATTACAACCTTGGTCTTGAAAAAAAGGATCATTTTCATTTTTTATGTATATATTAAGATTTACATGTGATGCACATCACCCAATATTTTTAGCTTTCATTTTCTCATAATTTTTTTCAATACAAAATTTAGTCTTATAAATTTAACATTAAACAAAAAAAAAGGTCTTCAAAAGGAAAACTGGATGTCAAATTTGAATCTCATAGAAAGCTGATGAGAACATTTGAGGAACAAAGTATGTAAACTTACTCTTATATTTACAACACAACAAGGCAATACAACCAAGTTTCTTTAAATTCAACAATTAAGAATAAACCCAGCTTAAAACTCTATCACCCAGTATTGCTCCTAAGAATTGAGACTCTAGGCAACTTCATAACATACAGAACCACCTAAACTCACACATGAACAACATTGTAAAACTTTATGTCCTTTCTTTTTCTCACCCCATATGAAGAAAGAGGAATCCAAAAGTGAGCTGCTCCAACATAAACACCTTTTTTCGCAGCTATACAAGTTTTAAACTATTAGGTAACGCGGCGTATTACCTCCGACTAACAGTTTCTGGATTTTCCGTTTCTGTTTGGTTGAGTGGAGGACGGTCTACATGGGATGACACTGCAGTTTGCGGCCGTCTACTAGCAAATTGCAAATTGTCATGAAGATTTGATGATTCTTGCCACCTTCTCCTCCATCTCAAAACCTCGACAATAATAGAACTTCCACTCATTGCAACACCAAATCCCGCAAATGTTGCTAGGAGAATTGACAGAACTGGTTGCACATGAACCTATACACAACAGAGAAGGGGAAAATACCAAACCATTTATACTGTAATTATCTCTTAAGTACAATTAAAAAAGTTGGATTTATAATCAGTTTGACATGGCTCAATCAGTATAGAAACATATAAGTCGATGAAATGGAACAAATTTACAGGTTTCAAGATTTATAAATATTTTTTGGAGGGAAGTTTGAAAATAAGCTGGAAAAACTATAATGTAGTAATCAAATTCCAGCATGTTATGGTTCAAATTTATATTTCATACTAGCAAATTACAAAAGTCAAATATACGATGTAGTCAAATTCACATTCTATCCTGCCTGATTTTGTAAAATAATAGTTTTTATACTTTCTTCGGGTAATTCACAAGATACAGTTGTGAGCAGAGAAATCCTTACCAAGTTGAAGAAAAAATGTGCAAAGATAACCACGAATGCGAATTGAATTGATGCATAAAGCCAGACAAACCTTCTCTTCACTATAAACAAAATTTAGAGTACTCGAGTCAGTACTGGGGGTAAAGAGAACAGTAAGTATCCTATAATTAACTCAACACTATATTCCAGCATTTAAATGGGATTGGACCCATTAACAAGTTCATTAATACGTTTCCATTGAATTATTCGTAGTTGTGTGTGTTTCAGTGTTTTATGTACACTTTCAATGGATGATTTCTATATCATATGTGGGATCAACTATCTAGTTACTCATTATATTCAGTATTACACTGTACTGTATTATTATATATTAGATATGTTTTTACATAATAATCCTTTCTGTTTAAATTGTTTGCCAGCTTACCCATGGTTGAAGAGGTCATGGATGCAAGGAGACCCAGTACACAAGAAAATGGAAGCGAGAGAGCTATTGCACCTGTACCCATACTTGCAACCTGTTCATAACACATTATATAACCAAGAAAACTATTTCTAGATAAGAATACCAGACTAAATCCACATCAAATCTTACCAAAAGTTGCTCGAGAAAACAAAAGTAGGCAAGCATGCTGACAATAACAAGAATTGGCACCTCCTGCCAAACCCTGTAGACATCACTGCAAAGAAATTGGATTCGGATGGCAATATATGACAAAATAATTCTTAGTGGGTATAAATAGTTCTACCTCCGTCCAAAAATGAGAGCCTCATTTGAACTGTTGACTTTATTTAATTTGCCTACGAGGCTATGACACACTTGTCACATTAACTTTTTTGTCCAATTATGACATTTGGACTTGAAGAAAAAATTCAGTAAGACTAATGAGACTCCTATATATGGATGGAGAGTGAGAAGATACGAGAGTGAGAGGGAGTATGAGTCACACTTGCCTGAATCCATTAACTTCCATCCGTGGGGCTCTATTTGCTCCAGTAATTTGATTTTGAACACTTTGAATCCGCAAAAGCGTGACAGGTAGATTTTGAACCTCATGCTTGCACACTTCACAGGTTTTGTTACCTTTGATGCTAAACCATTTTACAGCGCATTCTTGGTGAGCCAAAGCAAGTTCACCTTTGCATTTGCATTCCATCTTTAGGGTCTCTCCACCTTCACATAATTCAACCATACAGATTCTACAAACAGCCTCTTCTTCTGGTATATCTTCCGCATCATCTTCATTATTTTCTAAACAATAAAACTAATATTAGAGACAAAACTTATCACAGCAAATACATACTGAACAAACATACCCAAACAACAGCATTAAAAAGTCCTAGAAACTTATTCTTCATTTGATTGCCACAAAAACTGATAGTGAAATATGCAATACTATCATTGATTAAAAAGAAAACAGGACTTTGTTTCAGATGTTATGAAAAGGGTTCCAGCATTTGCGATGAAAAAAAATAGAGAATCAATGAATTTTTAGTTACTCATGAGCTAGGAAAGTATGATGTAAGATAATAAAGAAAACAACAATACCATCATCTCCAGTTGTATCTGTACTGGACATTGTGTCATTTACATCTCTTACTCGAGGAGTTGAGGGAATTACACGGATAAATGAATCCATTCGCCTCATGGTCGGGCCTTTCTTTATAACAGGGACTGAAAGTGAACGAGATATGTGCCTCTGGGCTGCTTTTGTCTACACTCAACAATGAAACGGAAGTTATAATGCCTGTTTGCATATGAGCCTGATCTTGAACCAAAACCTAAAGAAGACCGGAACATCAACTAAAAGTGACTGATTAAAGAATAACGAGTCCCTCAACAATAATGTAGTGAGTTTTAGTTTTCCTAAGTAACTCACTAATGCTTCATAATGGTCAGGCCTTTGTTAATAACAACACAACTGCTTTCCCATATATATTTTTTGCAACAATTTAATGCTGCTCTAGAAAAAATCAAGATCACTAATGCAATAAGAACATGACGGATGTCTGTTATATTCGTAACATGTCCAATGCTAGAAAAAAAGTGGGGATTTATTGCCACTTCACCGCAACCCATTATATGCGTCCATACACCTTTCGGACAGGTGCTGCACTTTCCATCTTAAGAAGGTCAACTGCCAACAACCAACTCGAAGGTAATACCAGCCAGCCAACTGTTCAATCCGACAAATCTCACACATAAATAACATGAAACAAGTACAATAAAGAATTTTTTATTGTTTAGAAAAAAAACACTAAATGACTCAACTTCCATGTCCTCAATGCATTCCTTTCAAGTTACCCTCTAAGTTAATTAAGATAAGCCTTTCAAAACCCTTTTTTATTTATTTATACTTTTTAGAGCAAGTCAATGTGATCACATATGCATGCAATCAGCAATCACTTTATACTTTTATAGGATTAAATTAGCTGTGTGACTAGATGCCTTAAGGTAATCATGGCACCTTGATTGGCCAGTCAAATCTGTTTTTCTCACCCTTTAGTTATTCTTTATTGTGGAATAGAAGCCATCTAATGTGCTGATAACTTACGTCTAAATTTAGTGAGCTGCTTAAGTTTCCTCCAGATATAGATTCTGAGTTGGACCGTGAAATTGGAGTAACAGGTAGAGACGATGTTCTCTTCATCCGAGGAGTAAATATCTTTGTAAGTGACCAAGATCTTGAGATAGTAGGCTTCTCCTGTGGCCCTCCTGGAACTAAGTTTGTGGCTTTCTCTACATCTGAACTAGAATTCTTGTACTTGAAGCTCAGCTTTGGCAAGAGTTGCTTCATGGATGATTTACCTCTGAATGGGGAAGGACTAGGAGATACATTAAGTCTTGTATTAGAAGGGCTAGGCGTCAGAAGGAAATTTACTTTCTTGGGAGTGGGAGTAGGGGTAGGCAGCATCTTTATTTGAACAAACTCTTGAGAGGAGATCTCCATGTTTCTTGATGGTATCTCCAGGAAGAGATTTGGCTTTCTCCAGTGCTTACAGTGTGGTGTTCCTTGACTTGATCCAGAAGAATCTTCACCCTAAAAAAAGAATAAGAAACATAAAAACTACTAAATTGGAGAACATGCAAAGTAGGCATAAAATCTTCATATTGTAGCAGAAAATTCTATTTGCACCTACTAAAATGTAACATGGGTAGTCCTAAAACTAATTGAAATTTGAAGTCCTGTTGCTTTTTAATTTGAAGAATGACTAGATAGACCATGTCATCAGGTTCACTTTTATCTAATTCCTAATTCATTTTTATCTAATTCAGAGTCTGTCACAAGGTGTTGAATAATTGATATTCGTACTGACAATGTCACTCCATCATTTAGTTATCATCTTAATTATGTCTACATGTAGGAGTTGAATGGAAATGTTCACAAAATAAGTTATAAAAATTTAAAAATAAACAAATAAAACAAATTTGATGACAGAAGTAGGTGATCTAAAGCAGGTATTTACATAAAATTACTATAGTCTAAAATGAGCCACAACAGTGCCATTCACGTTATAGAGATTTATTCAGTACTTTACAAATTATTTGAATCATTTAGTATGAATTTCAGTTTGTCTTAGCTAGAAGTTGAGTAATTTACACCGTCCGGGAATTTTATTTATAAAGGAAAGGAAGAGTTACAAAGGAAGATAATTATATCCAGGACATAAACTAACAAACCCAAACGTAAAAGCTCGAGCCTGAAAATTATGTATTGACAAAGTAAGAAATGGCTCAAAATTTTCAAAGAAACCCATTAAAGGTTTCAACTTTCATACAGATCTTACTGTAAGCCCACATAATTAGGAAAATAACCAAATTCCCAGAAAAAGATTCAACCAAAAAAAACAGAAAGAAAAGCACACACCTTGTCAATTGAAATAACAACCTCGATCTGGCATTCACTCCCATTACCCATTTCAGTTAAAGATTTATTATTCTCTTCAGGTTTCATCTTCTCCTGTAACAGTTTCTGCTATATAACTCCCAATACTAACAAAGAACCTTAAAAAATGGAAAAGAGGCTCTCTTTGTGTGTGAAAGAGGAGAGAGAAAGAGAGAAACTAAAGTTATGGGTATTTCTTGAGGTGGGTAATTACTGAAGATGGAAGGGGGAGCAATGAAGTTGGCATTCATTTATGGCAAAAGCCAGAGGAAGTGGGGAGAGCTCCTTGCCCACTCCACTCCACTCCATCAAGTTTGGTTGCTATCGGGGCTTCTGAAAAGTTTGTTTAACCGGTTTTAAGTCCTAAATTTGTGTTGGTGAATTATAAAAATTAAGTCCTAAAGTTTGTATTCGTAAGATAAAAAACATATTTATTTAAATAAGATTTTTAATTACGCTTAAACTTTAAAATTAGAAAACTCAAGTTATAAACCAAAATGCACTTGCATACTACTTGCAACATCATAAATACTACTCCCACTTCTTATAAATCTCACTAACACTCCTTATAAATCCCATTCCCATTCCTTATAGTGTGGGTGGGGTGATCACTTCATGTTCCAAAATATGCTGACACTACGGGAGTGTTTGATAAAAATTGAATAAATTTAAATCTGAAGCTGAATTTGAATCTAAATGAGTTGAATTTGAATAAAAAAAAGTTGTTTGATAATTGACATGTCTGAAATATCTGAATGACAAAACTTTATTATTTTACCGCTCTGAAAAAATTCAAAATTGTTGTAAATTTATTTAATATTACTTAATATAATAGTTAATATTTTTTTTAATTTTTTAATTTTTTTAATTTTTTTTTACTTCATTCAGCTCAAAAAATCTGACTTAGCCATTCAGCTCGTTCATCTTACCAATTCAATTGTTCAGACTGACCATTCAGTAAACAAAAACTTATACTATTAAGTACTTATTGTTTCTTTTCTTAGTCCCACTTCCATAAGAAACTGAGAGAAGGAGAGGGTTTAAGTTAGTCAACCACTAAGTTTTCCCCCCAGTATTTAGTCAACCACTAAGTTATCAAAACTGGCGTGTAACCCATTATAGCTGAATTGCAGCATACCCATAATTATCTATGCTTTTGTATTATCCAACTTATAGATTCTTTTCCAAATTCGATTTTTATATTAGAATTAAACAACTCGGATTAAATTTCAAATCCGAATTAAATCAAATCAAATCTGTCTAAACAAACTCACCAAAAAATATTGAATTATATTACAACTCGGGTCAATTTTTTCTTGTTTAAGAAGCCTATAACTTATAAGAGCAAATCTACAATTATAGTACAACTTATGATATCTTACCCTTGCACTAACAAAGAATATTTAATTTTTTGGGCAGGAAAATAACCACTAACAAAGAATATTGAATCTCTTGTTCTATTATTTAGCAAAAAGAAAAGAAGGCAAAGACAGATAAGATTCTGTGAAGAAGATTTACATGGTTGAGGATTTTACAAAATAATTAAAAATCACTAATATAGAAAATCCTCAACCTCAAAAGGGTTTTTTGAATTTTGTTCATGGCTATAAAAAATGAAGTATTGGCTGCCAAAAAGATCAGTGTCAGTAAATTAAGATTTAGATAAAGATGTTTGCTTTTTCTTTCCACAAAGATGTATTTGCTGTTTGGCAACCCCCTTCTATAATAAAGCACTGGAGCATTTTAAGGAATTGTTTGGAAATTAATAAGTAATACTTCTTCTTTTTGTGAAAAAAGGTGGGCTTCAGTTCATCATAATCATTGCACCCAAAAAAATAAATTAAATCATAATAATCATGTTTCTTGTCTGTCACTCAATTTCTTAATCAACACTCAAACAATGCCAACTTCATCAAAAGTAAGTAAAATAAACAGAATAATGTAAAGTTAAAAAATAGTATTAAGTTTAGCAAATGGGGAGAATAATAGCTTAAATATTGATCATCAAGAAGTTGCAAAAATATAAAATATAAAAAAAATTGTTGTTAGCCCCCATTTAAAAAGGAAATCTCACTGCTGTCTAATTAATCAGTTATGAAGGAGATTTTCATTTGGATCAAAAGAGATTATGTTAATGATTAGAGTGCTTAATGATCTCAGGATATGATAGGTAGCACTCGTTTTAAATTTGAATAGGAATATCCACTCCCATGGTGGATGGTGGCAGTCCAATCTTCCAAACAAAGTATAACTTTATCAACCGCCTGACATGTGGAGCCCGCAGTATGCATGTGTGTATGTAAATATTATGTTACCCTTTTTACGTTATAGTAGCATTATTTTAACTTTATTTGAGAGGCAAAAGGGGATACACATCACCTAGAGATAAATACTACTTCATCCCTCTCAGAAAATAATAATAATAATAATAATAATAATAATAATAATAATAATAATTTTGTAAGTAGTTTAAAATATTAACTAATGCATTAATCAAAATCAATTATTTTTGCAAATTGACTAGGAAACAATTAAATGAGATTATTTTTGTACAATGGATGGAATAAATAAGTGTTACTTGAAACGCAGTACGTTTCGGTACGGAATACAAATACGGGAATGCGGTACGCTACATAATTAAAACGCGATACACTATAATATCTTTCTATAATTTTTTATAGTTAGAAATTCTCTAAAAATTTAAATGTAATAAACCTAATTTCTATAATTTCTTATAGTTAGAATTCTCTTAGAATTTAAATGTAATAAATCTAAGTTTTATAAAAGATTTTTAGTTGAATTAATAATTTGATTGTTTTATAAATATTTTAAATCAAATGTAATGTTTGAGCATCCGGTACTAATATTATAGTTAAACAACAAAAATAATTTGGTACGCTAAATTTAAAATATTGACACATAAGAATATCTTGTTTAGGTATACAAATACGTTCATTAGGTCTCTAAAAATATATGGTAAGTCTGGAGTAAATCATAAGAATTAAAGTACAAGAATTTAATTTTCCCTTTGAAGGCCTTGATGGAGAGAGTCCCTTCCTATAAACAACAAAAGAATAGAAAAGCAAAAGGAAAATAAGAGAGGAAAGCTTAGGTTGAACTTAAAGGAGAATTCCAAAGCTTTCAGTTAAAAAGGTGACTAGTATTGTTTGGTTAAGAAAAAGGCAAAATCAGGTTTAGGTATTAGATATGATATATAAATGGTAGGTGGGTAAGGTTGTAGCTATAGAAACATAAACCTAAAAAAAGTTGCACTTATTTTTCTGATCAGATTTTGGGGTTGTCAATGTCTGGGCAGTGGGGGAAGAAAGTCCCTAACCTAGCCAATGATTCCAAGAAAAGATAGTGGAGTTGGGTACAATAATATGGTTTCTTAACAATATTTTACCAGAATTTAATCAAGCTATTTCAATACAATGAGAATGTGAATATAGGTGAATTTAAACAAGTTTCAAATTTCAATATGCATGAAAATTAGTACTGTTAAATAAGTTGTCTTTTTGGTAAATTTTAAGGCAAAACTTTCTATACAACAATAAATCATGTAAATACAGATTTTTTTTCCTTCTAATTATAAATGAAATTGGGACAAGTTGATTGATGAAGTTGTTGTGAAGAATTGATCTATTATCATTGATGGGTAGTTGGAAATTACTTTATGCAATATTTAAGGAAAAAGTTTGATGCTCTGTTCCATAATGATTTCTGCTCATGACAAAGAATTATTACTACATAAACAACTAGGCAATATAATCTATTATTATCATGATTAGATTAGAAACATATGCCTACGTTTGAGCTCAAATTGCATATTTAATTTTGAAACGGATGGATGGAGTATCATGATTAGATAAAATATAATTCATCTAATCAATTTAAAAGACTAACATAAAGGTTTGTCATCAAGCATTTACAATACACTTGTTGACCTACTTTTCCTACACCCCATGAAAGGAGAAATGAAGAGACCAGAGCAGGAATTTGCTAATTTTATTAAGTGGTAGGTTGCCATTAGAAAATTTGTAGGCAGGTAAGAACTAAGAACTGACTAATCCCCTGTTTCTAGCATAGACTTTGGATAGAACAGAAAAAGAATCAAAACAACAATTAAAAACTCAATCCAAACTAAGGTGTTGTTAGATTTGATTAAGTGATACATGTCTGAATCAAGAATTAGTGAAATCTGAATGCTGAATGACCAATGAAATAGTTGAAAGTTATTGTATATAAAAATAAGACTCAAAATTCTGACTTAAGAATTAAGAGGTATCAAGTCTTATTCTGGCTTACAAAATAAATGATAAATTATGGTTGCTGATATTACCAAAACAGAAATGATACCGCGAGAACAAATATGCATTTAGTGACACTTTTTGTAGTTATTTTAATAATAATAATTAACACTTTAGGCGATACTTATTGCTCGGCAACAATATTTATGCATTGGCAATATTAATCGCCTAAATTATAGGTCTGGATAAATGAGATCTTGTACTAAAATATTGTTCAAACAAAATAAAACATCCAGATTATTTTAATTCAGATGATTCGGAAGAGACCTACCTGAATTTCTGGACAATAATTAAAGAGGGTAATCAATGCGCAGTTTATGACCTGAAAATACTCTTTAGAAATTCAAAGAATGCATGAAGTGGAGGGAGCCTTTCACAAACTGTTTATATATAGCTATAGCCTATAGCTATTCAATAGAATATACCCCACAAGAGAAAGTATTCATTCATCTGTTATTTCAATAGTTACCCTTTGAATTTAAGCAAGTGAAAACATAATTGTGACAATAAGACAGTCAGTACTTTGAACTGCACTAAGGAGACCCTGATTATGTAGACTGATAATGGGAACACAAGCATTATATGATTGTGACTGCAAAGATATTGCCTGCAAGCTCAGCTCAAACTTATGTAAAACTTAAGTGCTAAGGAGGAATGGAATTGGTGAAGGAATAAAATAGAGAAGAGAATGTAATGGTGAGTGGAATTGTTAGAATAAGATCACACACACGCACATGACAGTAAAGAAATAGTTGCATTGAGTTTTACAATAGAGAGTATATATAGTCGCTTTTGGACTGTCATTGACACTTGACCTTTTTCAATAACCTCGCTCATCTTCTTAAACTACCTACTCTTGAATTTATCCGATGTGAGATTCATGTGAAATATCCCAACAGGAATGATTCATTCCATTCCTGACTAGAATGATTTATTTCATACTATCGCCTAAGGAATAAAATTCACAAATTTGATAAAAATGAGAATGGTTCATTCCATTTTTCCATTCCACGGGAATGAGTTATTTCATTCCCACCTTCATTCCTTCAATCCAAACATATCATAAAAGTTAAGTAAATTAAAACGAAGATCTTAGTTCTAAGTTCTAACTAGTCTCAAAGGATACTTGGTGCGTGTTTGGCTTGCAGCTTTTGGAGCGTTTGGAGGCTAAACACACGTGAAAATATTGCTTGTTTCACAAAGGCATTTCCAAATACAATTTATGGAACTCACAAACACAACAAACTCACCAAACCAAAAATAATGTGTCGTGTTTGGAGGTCCAGACACACTAAACTAAACAAGCCTGGCAACTGTGAATTATTTTTATTGCAGCAATGCAGAAAACTCTACTTGTGTTGGGATTAACTGCGACAACCACGCTTGCTAATTAGTGTTAATTACTTTATTATCAGTCATTTTTCAAAATTTAAAATAATGCAACTTAGTTAAATATTACTGCCAAGCTCCTCTACGTACCAGGATAGAATTCAATTAGTCATCCATGAACTCTCATCCTCTAACCGGAACGTAGTTCTCATCCACCTATACTAACACTCTGTTTCTGAGTTTTGAACAGAAAAGAAAATAATAGAAAACTTAAATTAGAACAAAAAAGAAAAGAATAGAAAACTTAAAGTTTTCCTTTTGGGTTGCTTCGAGCTTTTAATGGAAAAGGATAGAAAATTTAAAATTGAGGACACGAGTTGTAATTTAAAATTTATTATATTAAAAGTTGAGGATAATATGAGAATTATAAAATATTACTTATTCTAATTTCTTTTTCCGCTCAAATCATGCCAATTTTGGATGGAAAAACTTTAACAAGAAAAGTGGCCAAGTTTTCTCGTCCATTTCTTTTCTTTTTCCGCTTATTAAAAACTCAAACATAAGAATTGGAAAGAAAACTTAAATTTTCCGTCCATTTTTTTTCTTTTCTCATTCCATTTTAAAACTCGTAAACAGAAGCGTAAATGTAAATGTAACTCTTTTTTCTCACTATAATTATTTTATAGTAGTAGTATATATAAGTATACATTGTATATATATATATATACAAGGTCAAAAAGTTCTCTAAATAAGTCATTCCATTGTCAAACGGGGCTTGTTCAATATATAGTCTGGTTAAGAGAGTGAGGAACTGCACACATGTGAGTGAGCAAAATGGACACAAAGTCAAAAACAGAGAATATTTTACTCACAATCTAACTGAGAGGCAATAGTGGTTTAAATAATCTTTGTTAACGCCAGGATCTTCTCTAACGTCCCAATCACGTAAGACGTCCTGATCCTGCACAGTAAACACGATAAACACCACAAGTTTGACGGCTATTCCGTCGGGGGATAGCTCAGGCGTAAGAGTCAGTATACGTGTTCACAAGATTAACAATGGAGGAATGTAATGTCTAGTGTATTGAGAGAGAGAGAGATATATTCTCGAGCCAGTGTGTGTATATATGAATGTAAAAACGACTGCTTTTTTAAAGACTTCCTTGCTATAATACAAGACTTTGGTTCCTTGTGCCATCGACCCTCCCCCCCTACCCATCGCAGATAGCTTTCCCGTTAATCCCATCCCTTCCATCACCGCAATGATCGATCGTCTAATCCTCATTAATGCCATGTGAGATATCGATACCATATCTTTGTCATCATCACCAGTCAAAGATGTAGATATTTAAATATCTGATGGGTCGACTCACTGATTTGGTCTGATATTAAAAGGGCTTAACAAAGATAATAAAGTGACTAGGCCCAATAATGTCAACACCCAATAGTAAAGACCCAATAGACTAACTGAATAAGTAAGCCCAATCCATTCGGCCCAATAGGAGAAATATCACGACCCAACAATCTTATTTTAGAAAAAAATTAACTTCAATGCATCAATTAATAATAAAGGGACTGCATGCATCACTTACCAAACTTTAATTGGGATGATTAGCCAAAGATTAAGCTGACATCAATGTGGAGCCTTATCCTGACACCCTTCTCCTAAGAGTTACAGGGGTATTGATAGGTGAAGCCATCAAACCGAACTTGCATAAGGTTTTATGATAACATCATGTCTATTAAAACTTTTCAAACTCCAGCCTGAGGGCCATGTTTAAAATTTCCTTACTACATTCAAGGGAGGTGCAAGGAATAAACTTTGCACTGTACTTATGGGCCAAAATCACCTCATCCACCATCTAAACTGTTAGAACAAACTATACAGATCGAGACATAATCAACGACAGAAAATAAAGACAAGAACACAAGATATTTACGTGGAAAATTCAGATCGGGAAAAACCACAGACGAGAGGCAGAACTCACAAGATATCAATCACTATATCAAAGTACCAAGAATACAAGCTATAAATCTCTATCTATAAGAAACTATTAACACTGAGAAGGAAAAGAATGCCGAAACCGTAGTAGTAATAACATAACGAGTCGAACCGAAGTGAATAGAGAGTTACTTGAATTCAACTCGAAATATTAAATTCATACTTGAATTCGAATTGTATTTGAAAAATTCTACTCAAATTCGACTCGACTCGACTAGAATATTTATTACTCGAATTCGATCCGACTCGAATCGAATTATATTCAAACAATCAAACTATTAGTGAACTTCAAATTCAAGCTCGAATTCCAATCTCCACAAAATAACTAGTTTTATAATAAATATAATTATAAATTGAATTTGTTATTTTACTTAGAAATGAGAAAATATATTTATCATTACACTTTACAAATATAAAATCACAATTAAAATTAAAAACAAAACAAAATAATAATAATTAATTATCTTAATTTGATTTAATTTTGTATATATTAAAAGAGAATGTATCGAGTATCTAATCGAATCTGTATCAATCGAGTATGTATCGTATCATAATCGAGAATTCTAGTAGCTTGAATATTAAACAAGTTGACTATAAACTTGCTCAAAATCTACTTTTATTTTTTTTTTCGAACTATTTTTTATGCTTAAATTTGAATCATATTATTAACGAATTCGAATTTCAATCATATTTTTTCGAACCCGAACGGTTTAACTCGTTTACTGCCTTATATATACAGTCGGTCGGGCTAAAAACATAATAGACCCCAAATAACATAAAAGATATCAACCTCAGTCCTCCGCTACCACCACTAAACCTCATATTTCTTTCATTTTGGGTCGCCACAAAATATTTATAGTTGGATCCCGAGCTAGACTTTGACACATAAAATAAAGAGTCTAAGAAAATTCAGATATTGTAGAGAATAGAGACAATTCCAATCATGAACGGAACAGTTTCATCATAATATACAACACCTTAGAATATTTTTGACAAATAAAGTAAACTAAATGAATGTCTTTATCTTGAAAGCTCTGCAAGTAAAATGTTGAGCCAAGATAACCTCTGAAATTTTTTTGGGTTAGTTTACCTCTCCAAAAGCATCACCAGCTCACAATGTGGAGTATGAGGGAAAAGATCAATTCATGGTTTTGATGGGTTGCAAAGGCCCAAAATTGGGCACAAACTTGGCCCTATGGTGAGCCAAACCAGCACTTGCCCATAGTCCACCATAGATCCTTTGTTATTCTTATTCTGCCACATTCTCACTTAAAAGTTCATGACGGTAATAATTTAATTTTTTATATACAGACAAATTTTTCTCATATACCATCAGCCTTTGTGTCCCCAACTCCAGTAATCTGATCGGATGATCTGACCCGACTTTTCGAAAGTCAACTTTGATATCATATGAAACAATTCGAGTCAAATCCCGAGTTCGGAAACTACGCCTAAAACACATAAAACACTGTTTTTTACAAAAAATTCAGTTGGAATAAATACTATACATTTTTTGAAAGGTATTACAAAAAAAAAATGTCGCTAGAAATGTCAGCTAAACAATATCGCCCTAGACTTATTGATATACTAGTAATATATAGCTGAAATATGAAAAATGTAGGATCACAACCCAAAATGAATCCTTAGGACTTGCTACAACTAGTCTACTGATGGTACACACCCAATAGGCCCAATACTATGCATGCATTGCCATTGCCTGCAAAAATATGTACTAATTTTAGGTGGCTACAAACTAAATGTTACCATTTGTTTGTTAAATTATTCACACTGGCCATTCGTAACATTAAAAATCCTTCTCAAATCTGAAATCCAATCCCATCCCATTTCAATCCCCCAAAACAAAAACAATTATATATATATATATATATATATATATATATATATATATTATTTCATCTCTTTTATTTGTATATTTATATCTATCTATATTATAAAGGGAGAGAATATAAAGCAGTTAATTTTGATGAAGACATGTCACCTTTAAAAAAAATTACTTGATTCTTTCCTCATCCATGTTTTTCAAGTTTTATTTTAATATTTCAATTTTTATTTTTTAATTGCACGCATAATGTGTCACGTAGATTAGTAATTATGAAATCAGAGCAAATTCACATTTATTGTTTGATGAAGTGGTATCAAATTAACCTTGTATATAAATTTATCTTCCACTCTCTTCTCTTTTCCCAAATTTACTTTATCTGACGCTTTATTTTACTACTAATTATTATACTATAATAATTTTTATTTTATATTTGTATAGTTATTATTTATATTGATAATACTAATAATTAAGGACGATGGCAATCGGAACGTCGGTACCAGGAGCAGTGGCATAATTTAACGTTATTATTATTAGTATGGAAAAAGTTATGATGACGAGATTGATTCTGTCCAAAAATTGTTTGAATGATTGTAACATTACACATGGGTTTCATATTAATGTATACCACTAATTATTAAGACTCTTTTTCTTATTTTAATTGATGTAATAAGTTGTGGTCCCACTAAGTTATTATCGTTAAATTTTAGTCAATTGATCAGTATCGATATGCACGTCGAGATAGTACTGTATTGATCAACTTATCATAAAATTAACTTCATAATAACCGAATTCAATAGATAGACAATGTCCAATCTTAAAAGTAGCATTTAATTACTATTAGCATAGCACATACATGTCATACACATAAATTATGTTAAATAACCTAATTTTTTTATAAAATTAAAAGATTGAATATAAAAATAATATTTTATAATATTATTTAAAAATAACTTTTAATGTATAATTTGTGCATATAAGAGTATTCTCCTACTTATATATAATAATAATAATAATAATCACACAAATTCCGGCTACATAAAAAGCGTGCTTTATACAAAACAAATTCAGGTTGTGCAGGCTTAAGAATCCTGAATTTGATTAGCGGTGGAAATTGAATTAGTTTCTCCTTAACTCGAACCTAACGACTCACCGACACTTCTCCCACTCAACTCGGAAGATGCTACCGAGTCTAGATGAGTCAACAAGAACAATAATGTCCGAGTCAAATCAACTGTACTCAGCCTCTTGAAAATCGCCACATATTCACACTTCAGCCCATGTTCTTCTTAAACCTCACCCATATTTCCTCGCTCATCACTCTTACTTCACTCATTTCATTTCAGATCTAAAACACACTGTTTTATAGCCTAACCCTAACCCTTTGTTTAAACCCAAATGTAAATTCTTTGTAATTGTTTAAATTTTCTTTGTTGATAATGTAGAGTTTTAATTGAAGATGTGCATTGGGTCCGAGATGGGTCTGAAGTGGTTCGAACCGATGAGTAGAAGGGTTCCGAGAAGGGTGTGGTTAGGGTCTCAAAGCTCAATGGGATTACTGGTGGGTGGAAATCACACCTCCTCCAGGTTTTGTACTCGCTAAATTACTTGTTATTCTGCTGTTTGTTTCACTCAATTTCACTCTTTGATCTGATTATTCTGTTCAAAATCATATCTTGGGTACAATTAAAACATTGTTATAGATCTGTTATACGAAGAAGACCAAGAATTTGAGCTAAAAAATTGAAAATCTGAACACTAGAGATGGATTTTAAGGCCTTGAAATGGCAAATCCTTCGTGGGTCATTAGCCAAGCGTTTGTTTCTGAGAGTTTTTATGTTCACATTAGCTATGGCAATCATTTCCTTTGTTCAAATGGCCAATGATATTCGAAAAACTGAGCCTTTCTTGTCGAAATTTGATGAATGCCCATTGGATATTATTGCGACAAGCCCATATGCGAGTTTGATCGGGCTTTTGAAACCCGTATCTGCTTTTGCGTCGCGTATCTTTGGAGATTCAATGCCGTGCAAAGAAAAGGATTTGACTAGGAGCGTGTTTAAAGAGCTGATGGAAAAACATATGTTGGATTCTGGTGCTAGAGCTCTGTCTGTTGGGGAGGGATCAGCTTCGGCTGTGTTGTTGCGAGAATTGGGGTTTGCTAGTGCAATTGGTGTTCATAGACACCCATTTTTCTCCCTTTGGAAGAAACGATTCGTGTATGAGCTCGATTTCAAGGACAATTATTTCGATTTCGTGTTCTCAAGAGCTCTTGATAGGGTCTCCGTTCCAGCTCTTCTCGTGCTAGAGATTGAGCGTGTCTTACGTCCTGGTGGAATTGGCGCGATACTCGTGGGTACCCCTACTTTCTACTCGGGCAGCCTGGTAAGGTCTGCCACTCCGGTTTCATCATTTTTGAAGGGTTCCAGTATTGTCCATGTATGCGGTATTGGCTCCTCTACACTTGTAATATTCAAGAAAAGATTCGACAATGTTGATCTATTTGAGCATTACCGGCTTCCTGACGAGTGCCCATCAATTACAAACAATAAGCCCTTTATAAAGTACATTGAGCCTCTTGCCGTAAACCAATTGGGACAACTTGAAACTGAAATTTCCTACTTACCCAAATTCATGAATATTTCCTCAAGAAATAGGTTGGTTTATATCAATGTTGGTGCTGGTGAGTTGGTGAACTCTAGCATAGATGAAATCTTCGAGCCCAATTACCATGTCCTGCCACAAGCTTTTGATGTTTATGTCATTGATCATAACACTTCTGCGCTCTCTTCTTATGTGAGCAAACCTGGTATTACCTTTGTCTATCATCCAGGACTTATTGGAAATTATTCTGCTCCACTTCTTCTGTCAGATGAAGATTTGAGTGCACCACCAGAGGCAGATGGATTTGCATTTGTTCGCTGGTTCAAACAAACAATTAAAAACGCGGACTTTGTGGTCCTTATGATGAATGCAAGAGTGGCAGAGCTGAAAATTCTGTTTGAATTATATGAAAGTGGAGCAATATGCCATGTTGATGAACTCTTCATTCACTGTTCGGACCCTGCAGATTGCAAAGATACTGTATGTGGGGACTGCAGGAGTCTCTTCAAAGGTCTCAGAAATGGTGGTGTCTTTGCCCATCAGTGGTGGGAGCCTGGAAGCCTCTTCTAAATGGGGTTGACTTCCATGCCTTGTTTTAGACTTTTCATTTGGAGAATAAATTGAAGGTGAACTGGTGGATTTGTTCTAATCTACTGGCAAACCTCTGTTGAACTTTATTTGGTTTAATATGATATTTGTATGTGTACGTTTTCATCCCCATATGTACTGGGGAAACATATGTTATGTTTACTATTATGCAATTTATGCAATAATTGCTTCATGGATTATATTCATCCTGTTGCATGTTTGGTTGCTTGAGCCTGTTATAAATGCCTGAAACTTTTTCTGGACAGTTTAGCATAGTTTCAAGGCACATTATTATATAACCTTCTTGTTACCCTAAAGAGTAACTAATTTTCAGTTCCCCAGTCTTTCCTTTTGACTTGATATCTTTTAACTTTTAAACCTATGTTTTGGTGTGTTCGACATTTGTATGATTTCATTTTGATTGCATTGGTGGTATACTCTACTTGTTCAAATTTTGGTGTCGACACTTTCCCCTTGGTTGCAGCGTATTTTTTTTTTATTATATACACAACACATTATATAAAATGCAGACTACTCTACAAGCTAGAGCTGCTGAAAAATCAGATTACATGTTGAATTAATCTCATAGGGTATATCATATTTTGCCCTTCATCTACAAGCAATTTTTAGGTCCTTCTTGTTACTTTTTTTTAGTTTCTTGTTACTTGTGTGAAAAGCGTCTTTCTTTGCATATTTTCTCATCAATTTTCGAATTTACAAACAATTATTTCCATATGAGCAAGATAACTACTTCCCTGGCCATCACATTTGGTGAATATTAGAACTTAATTTGATGTTTTTGGTGATTATATGTATTAAGTTATTACTCATTCCAATTCACAAAAAAAGTCTTATTTAATTATACTGTTTTTAGTCTAAATGTGAAATTTTAAAATTCAAAATTGATGTAAATTTATTTGGCTTTGATTAATGTTATAGTTAGTATTTTAACAACTTATAAAATATTAGCAAGTGCAAAATTGTTATTTTTAAAATTAAAATAAATTATCAACAAAATTCAAATTTTAATTGGTTCACTAGTTGACTTTAAGGGATCAAAGCTAAAAAGGGGAATCTTTTTGTGGAAAAAAGAGTCTTTCTTTTGTATGTAAAGCTTACACCTAATGATATGAATTCCACCTGCAATTAATTTGTTAGATTAAATGCCTTGCTAAAGATTTTAGATTTTTTTAAATTACATGTGTTGTTAAAGATTTGGAATGAAAACATTGATATCACTGTATTTGCAGAATTTAAAATAATATCAATTACAATTAGCTTCATCATATTTTATTTTCTTAAACAATTTTTTACTTTTATAAATGACTGAAAATTAATAAAATGAAAATTATCAGCTTGATAACAATAAAAGAATTCGAGAAGGTCAACTTGAAGTCTGCCTGCCTACATGAAGCTCAATCCCAACCAACCTGTATGAAGATCAAACTTGTACCTATATGGAACTGTATTGAATTTCAAAATAATTTTTTTAATTAAATTGTATCATAGAACATCATCCAAAGCTCACATACAATATCGGACTAACACTACTTTTATACAATCAAAGACCTGTGTTAGGAGTATGCAAAAGCATTTGCCAAGATCGCTAACAACACTTCCCCAACTGTTTTTGATAAACTGCTTCGGGCGTGGTCATAAATCTAGCTCTCACATATCTTGCAGTGCAGAAATCTCTCCTCAAGTAACCCATCGTACAATTCTTTTTATGAGCTTTAACATGTTTCTTTCGTTTTACAAGTCATTAAAAAAAGGAGGGGAAGAACGCCTAGCTTTTACTATACAAACCGGATCTGACAAGTTAAAACCTTGTGTTAGTAACCTGGTATTGCTCATGTCAGAACTTCGCTCTGCTCGACCAGATCATTCCCTCTGCACCTTGTTTTGCTTGCACCAACATGAATACTGCGGGATAGGCCCATCTTCTCCAACCACCCAGGCATGCTCTGCAACTTTTGCTAGAGACATGCGATGTCTCGGGTCTGCGAGAGAATTGTTCAACAAGTGAAACAGAGAAAACCATGATAAAAGTATGAATAACATTTTTCAGCAAGTTTTGACAAATATATATATATATATATATAGCATTAGCAAAACTAGTTGGGTGGAGCGGGTGGAGAAAGAAGATATCACATCTGGGCCAATGAAATTTCAAGATGGAAAGACCGACCTTTGCAGAGAAGTCCCTCTATCAAGTTCTTCAGCAAAGGATTCATATTATCAGGGAGCAACAATTCATTGCTAACAATCTGGAAAAGGAGGGAGGAAAAACTTCTCTTAGTGAAAGCCACAAAACAACAGCCGAAAAAAAAGTACAAAAGATTAAAAAATCAACGAAGATAATTTCAAAAATATTTTCAGAAATAGCGACACAAGCAACTCGCACCTTGTCATATGTATCCTGCAGAGTATCTCCAAGAAACGGGTAATTACCCAACACCATACAGTACAAAGTAACTCCAACTGCCCAAGTGTCGGCAGCTTTGCCATGATATGTCACACCTATTAACCAGAAAAGAATATCAAGATTAATTTACAAAAAATTCTGTGACTCCAAGAAATATTGATTTAGTTACTTTAGTTTTCACATTAGGAGTAATGTCTGACCTAAACAACACTCCGGAGCAGTAAAAACAGGAGTCCCAGGAGAGCGGCGAAGCTCATCATTATCATCCTACAGAAAATACTTCATTAGAACAGGATAGACAACCTGTATTGACACCAAAGTTCCTTGAGCAGAAATAACTTGTAAAAACTGGAATCAGATAACTCAAAAATTCACTAAATCAGCAGCTTAGAATTTCCAAAAACTGATCAATGAAACAACCATGAAAGAGCACACCAGTTTATTTATGCACCCAACTAAAGCAATCCTACAACATGAAGCTTAACATGTGCTAAAATTCAAAGTCAAATATAATGCTAACATGAATCCGCTTTCAAGAGTATATACAGGGGATCACCAAACCTGATTGAGTACTATTGTTTTATATGAATATCGAGTATCATTTATCGTAACTAGATCACTAGTTTTTAATCGTTAGCATAACACAATATCCCAGAGTGCCAAAGCCACCATTCTATAACTTGGTTCATCTCTTTTACCAAATAATACGTATGTAATTAAACAAGGAGGAGTGGGAAAAATGAGGAGTGGGAAAAATGGCAGAGGCCTTGAGCAATAAACCTCAAGGTTGCTTGTTCCAATCCCCATACTTTGGCCCAAACTTATCAAATCAAAAATAAAGAAATAAAATAATACACAGTGTTCTAAAAATTCCCGCCTAGGCGCTAGGCCCCCTGGCGACTCACCTAGGTCCAAGGCAGCAAAAAATCCCTTCAGAAAATTAGACGGGACCTAGGCGGGGTCTAGACGGAGAGGTTTTTTATTTTATTTTAATAACTACCCAAACCAGATCTTGATATATTTATTTTTCTAATGATTTACCATATTCATATTACAGGTTGTAGCATATCAAATCACAACAAGAAGTGAACAATATTAAGTCAAAATGAATAATTTTATTATAGTTGTAATTTTTTGAACTTGTACCAACTTTAAATTATATAAATGAGAATACATTTGTAATATTTAGTTTAATTCAATATAATTCTTAAATTTATGTTAAGTTTCTTAAGTTTTAATATTGAATTAAATTTTTGAAATTTGAAATTTTATTATTTAATAGCAATCTTGTTTATGAATAAAACTAATACGTTAAAAATATGTTTGAACTTTGAATAATTGCATGTTTGTATTTGAACTTTGACATTAACAACATGAATATGTGTTTGAACTTTAAGCAAAGACCTTTATTATCTTTATTATAGATTGTTTTATTTTATATTATTGTTTTGTTTGGATAAATGTAAGATAAAATATTAAAATTGGCTTACAATAAAAAATCCCGCCTAGGCGCTAGGCCTCCCCCGCCCGCCCGCCCGCCCGCCTCCCGCCTCCCGCCTCCCGCCTCCCGCCTTTTAGAACATTGATAATAATACATACAAGTATTCTATAAAATATCAGTAATTAACAAGAGAACCATAATTATTTTGAAGTATTTTATAGCTAAAATGAACATCATGAGCAACAGCAGATCCTGCAATAACTTGGTTGATACAAAAAACGGAAGAAAGTGGTACATTTGCATTGTACACATATCAATTGATTGAACTTCATACATATCGGTACTTTAGGACGGTATCATACTCAAGTGATTACCCTGGTTAAATAAGGGAAAATGAAAAAAAGCTCATTACCTCAAAAACCTGGCTGACACTGAAGTCACCTATCTTTACTGTACCAGAGCCAGTAACCAAGAGATTGTCAGGCTTAATATCCCCGTGCACAATATTCTGTATTTTAGAGAAAAAGGAAAATTTTAATTTTCATATGAATGTTAACTGAGACACCAAGGGTACTCAATATACATAGTATTAAAAAGTTTGAAGCTAAGCTACGGAGAAGGCATGATGGGAAATAAACATTCATTCATTTCATTGGTGGGACCAGTATCTAAATATTACATGCATGGTAAGATTATCTTAAATAAAAATATAAAATAGAAATCAGAATTAGAACAATTTAAATTATCCACATTATCAGTTTAGCAAAGGGGTATTTCAATCTTATATTTGAAAGGAGACAACCCCTGAACAGAATTGAGACACAGACCACCCTTGAACAGATTTGATAATGCATATACTATTGAAGATGCCTCAAACTGCATAGCTACTCCCAAATATTTCCAGTTCTAAAGGCTAAATGCATTACTGAATAATGGTTTAGACTGTAGTTTGTAAAAAACGGAATGGAAATAATACTATACACTATACATACGGGTATAAAACAAGTTAGTGTCAAAACATTATAAAAAAAATCAGCACAAAAATACACATACGGTAAATATACATATTACTGAAGTCATGAATATTAAAGGAAAACTCTTTAAAAATTCGGGTTCTAAGTCCGTTACTTTTTGTGTATTATTTCCTTCTGTATATGCTACAGTCGCAAAAATCAGTTTATAAAATGAATAATGATCATAATATAGTTGTATATTGCTTGAAACTCATAAGTTTATCCAAAATTAATAAGACAAAATATAAAAATTATTCCAAAATTTATTTTTCAGAAGTACATGAAAGAAATTATATATGTTCCTCGTACGTTTCAATTCAAAAGTACCAAGTATTTTTCATTTAGTTTTTGTTCAGGAAACAAGAATTTTCATACTTAAACGTATGAATGTGTATTAAACGGAAAATTATATGTATTTACTAACTAGTTAAACGGAAAATTATATGTATTTACTAACTAGGATTTCAACTAAGAATAAAAAAGAAATACTTGTTAATAATTCAAGATATGCTAACTTTACTTATCAAAAGTTCTTATAATTCCAAAAGCCCAGACACCAATATCACTACTTGCATAGAAACAATCCATCAGCATTTCTCAGATGTCTTTTCTTGATCGTTGAAAAAAAATCCAATTCTCAATAGGGATTAATCTTAGCAAGACTAAATACTATATCACAAACAAGGGAAACTATCCCTCTGAAGGGTATTTAGTGGAACAACCAAAAAACATGCCACAACAAAATTTACCTAGCCATTGAAATTCAAAGTTAAGTAGATATTGTTGTAATATTGACAAACTAAATGTTAAATTGGAATTGATGTAAAATGGAGAAAATCGGTTGAATTAAAAGTTAATGAATGGAGCTATCAGGTCATACATGAGCGTGGAGATACATCAACCCAGAAACTACATCCCGCAAATACTTCCGTGCAGTATTTTCTCCTAGACCACCTGGCGGACCAGAACCCTCGCAGACCCATTTGCCTTCAACATATTCGAGAACTGAACAAAAAACAAAAGAAAGAAGAATTTTGGTCAAACAAAACGCGAAATTTCACTTACTTCAGAATGACAGTACAGTTTTCGATGAAGATCAACTAGTCGCACATAGGCATGACGTGAGAAGAGAGGGAGGAGGGGTGGGTGAGGGGGGGGGGGGGGAGAGGAGAGATAGGGGGAGTGAGAAAGAGAAGAAATACCCATGTAGAAGTGATCTGTTGTTGGGTCATTAATCACCTCAATAAGATTTACTATATTGGGGTGCTCCAGCATTTTCATAATTAGAACCTGCGAAAAACTACATAATTAACTTTAAATCAAAGATAAAAGGACAGTAAAGCAGACAAGTGAGAGTGGCCATGTACACACAAAGACTAACCAAGTTAATTTCATACTGGAAATGGTAAGCTGATAGAGTGATAGTTGAAAGCAAAAGAAGCCATTAATACAAGTATGGAAACTAATATAGGATGCGGCAACTACAGAAGCACTGCCCAATTTATCTTATAGGTAAGTAGTAATCAAAGAGTAAGTAATGCATTTAAAAAGACTTCATCATAACTTAGAAAATGATCCATGTTGAGATTCAATACCAAGAGCTCAGAAAATTTCTAATATCCCAAAAAGAAGAGTGCAGAAGATAGCAAGAAAATAATACCTCACGAAGAACATCAGTCATGGCAGTCTCTGATGGTGCTACTCGCAGCTTTAACAAATGAGACTTGTGAAAGGCCTACATTCATAAAAATGACACATTAATTTAATTACAATTGCAAAATCTCCATCTGTTATTAAAATTTCCTTTTCCAAAGTACAATATCGACTCCAAAAGTACTAATAAAGAAACAGCATTCCCACTTAGAAGTAATCAAGCCTAGAGTACAATCCACAATAAGTGTTTGGCAACCATGCAAATCTTGTCAATGTAACATTACAACTGTTGATTATTTTGTACATAGTTGAGTTCATCATTCTTCAAAACATGTTTTGGATAACAAAAAAATGGTAAAGAGTAACCAAGGCTGATATACTAGCCTAATCAAGCTCACATCCAACTTCGAGGGGGCAAAAGAAAAAAAGAAGAAAGAAACGCTGGCAGACATTAAAAAAAATTCCAATAAGCTAAAGAACAAAAATCCAGGAAGATAAAACGAATTCATAACATATAGAGGGAAAAAATTTAGAAGATAGTAATAGTATATTCTGCAACAGGAATGCCACTTAAAGATGAAGAGTCCAACCTTGATTGCATAATGCTTCCCATCAACACGGCTTCGATAAAGAATCTGTTGCAATGCAAGTCTATATTTTAGAATAATTTCTTTTACACAGTTTCATAGAATAAATCTTCAGTATTGAGCTTACCACTTTCCCATAGCTACCAGAGCCAATCTTACACTCACGTATGTACTCATTAACCATCTTGTTCCCATTGTCATCCTGACAATTAACCCCGAAAATTTAAAAACAAACAAACGGTATTACTACTTTATATGAAAGATGATCCCTTGATGCAGGAATTGATTACATTTATGCAACTTAATATCATCATTTTCGAATGTATAAACACCTGAAACGAATTACATGTAATATACAATGCAGAAAAGACGGTTGAATATATAACAAGCTACAGTCAAATACAAACAGCTTTGAGTATGGTCATACAGATATAAACAAGCAAAGCAGAGGTAAGTGCAGGGTTGTTCGGACTTGGTTAACTAATAAACTTTAAAAATGCGTTCAAAGTCAGCTTGATTACCTCTCCAAACCATCCCTTCATCTATGCATACTGCAAGGGCTTGAGTAACTTGGTCTATTATAAAATAGTACAGTCTTTACTAATTTATCCAGCTGAACTTAACTGATTCACAAGCTCAAACTACGTTGAAGCATGGCTTGTTTATCTTAGAATAACCCTAGCAGAGGCTCTAACAAGCAATTCTTCACTCTTCAGCCAAGTACCAAGTAGATAGTTTGTTTTACAGCCATATGCAGGCCGTTCTTGTATAATATTTCACACTTACACGTAAAATAAAGAAACCTCAAGTGAAAAGATGAACTCAATGATAACCAACTGATTCCCTACTTAGCATCATAGAATATGAGAAGCAGGCACCAGGTAGAAGAGAATCATAGTTATTAAGTCGTAGCTTCTAGTCGCTGCTGGATGTGCAAGTTGATAGATCGACTTGGTTGCCGTCGCTAAGTCGTGCGACTTCAAATTGACGATTTGCTTGACACGGTATCTAGCCAGATGACTTAATATAGTATTTTCAGCATATTAATTTATATATCTATAGTATACTTATATACAGTAACGATCTGGTCCGGGCGCCCGGACACAGCCAAAAATACGAACTTGATTTATCAACCGTGAGATATATCCAACGGTAAAGCCAAGGACACATACCTTTTGTTTAAAAAAAGCCGGAACCTTTTCGGGTCAAACAAAAAATGACCCAGACCATCTCTCTCCTAATAATCACGACCCAGACCATCTCTCTCCTAACAATCACGACCCAGACCAAACAACTTCACTACCATTCTCTTTCGGCGAAAATCTGATACACCTCTCGCCGGACAAGGTTGGAAAGCAAGTTCGCCGGACGAATTCGAAAGCAACTTCGCCCAAAGCCAAGGTATTTTCAGTTTTAGTTTCTAATTTTCGCTCTAAATGAATGAAATCTAGGGTTTGTTGCATTCGCCTCCACCCAGATGGGTTCCTGCTGCTCACGGACTACTTCTCTTCCTGTATCAATTTTGTTTAACAACCTCAGAAATTTTGGTTTAACCTTGTCCAAATTCTGTCATTTTGTTTTCTTAACCCTTTGAAAAGAGTGTTTCAATAACTTATCAATATTTGTTAGAAGAGACTTTAAGCAGGAAACATACTCAACTTGTTAATACAGACTTCTGAATAAACACAAATTACAAACTTCACAGTCCTTCACAGTTATTCTTTCAATAGTCCTTCACAGTGAATTTATTTTTTCTGGCTGCTAGTCCTTCACAAGTATACAACTTATAATCAACAAGCCAGCAGCCAGAAAAAATAAATTCACTGTGAAGGACTATTGAAAGAATAACTGTGAAGGACTGTGAAGTTTGTAATTTGTGTTTATTCAGAAGTCTGTATTAGCAAGTTGAGTATGTTTCCTGCTTAAAGTCTCTTCTAACAAATATTGATAAGTTATTGAAACACTCTTTTCAAAGGGTTAAGAAAACAAAATGACAGAATTTGGACAAGGTTAAACCAAAATTACTGAGGTTGTTAAACAAAATTGATACACGAAGAGAAGTAATCCGTGAGCAGCAGGAACCCATCTGGGTGGAGGCGAATCCAACAAACCCTAGATTTCATTCATTTAGAGCGAAAATTAGAAACTAAAACTGAAAATACCTTGGCTTTCGGCGAAGTTGCTTTCGAATTCGTCCGGTGAACTTGCTTTCCAACCTTGTCCGGCGAGAGGTGTATCAGATTTTCGCCGAAAGAGAATGGTAGTGAAGTTTTTTGGTCTGGGTCGTGATTGTTAGGAGAGAGATGGTCTGGGTCGTGATTATTAGGAGAGAGATGGTCTGGGTCATTTTTTGTTTGACCGGAAAAGGATGTCCGGCTTTTTTTTAAACAAAAGGTATGTGTCCTTGGCTTTACCGTTGGATATATCTCACGGTTGATAAATCAAGTTCAGATTTTTGGTCGTGTCCTACCGCCCGACCAGTATCGTTATCATCGTATTATATATATATATATATATATATATATATATAATTATGCAATTTAATGTTATATAAGTAACGTTAGTGATGTATCAATATCATGTAGTTATGTATAATTTTGTGTAATTGTGTTATGTAGATATCTAAATGGCGAATAGTTCAAGAGTTGTAAGTTATGATATGAGCAAGGATCCTATTTGTTTAATTTTTATTATCAATGATATTTAATAGTTTTGCTTGTGAAATTGTAATGTTAATTGTAATTTAAAATTTTAAATATATATATATATATATATATATATATATATACACAGAAATTGATTAACAAATAATTAATTGGAAGTGGTAAATCAATAAGGAAAGAGTGATCCAACCGCAGGAGAACCATTACCCTAGGGTTTCCCAACCGCAGTAAGGAGAAAAAGTATTGATCGCAACCAATAGTTAAGATATCAAAGTGTAAACATATTTATAAGAAAATAAACTCTAATAACCCTAAGTCCGATAACAATTGTGCATATAAATAAATAACTCAATATTGAAATAAACCAATAAATAAGAAGTCTAACCAACTAAATAAATAGATAACCGATAAATATATAACAAATAGTGAATCATCCACAACGGCGACATCAAACGGATCGATCCCTATCAACTCTCCCCGGCTGCGAAAACAAAACCTCTAACGAAGTGAAAGCCTCATATCTCTCCAAAAGGACTGGATCAAGCCAACGGAACTCCTCAACACTAATCCATGTACAATCATCTGAAGGCTATTGCGCCACTTCACCAAAAAATGTCGATAGAACCCGCTCATCAAATACATCCTCAATAACCTTTGTTGTACGTTGTATAAGAACAATAGGAGGTGCAAGTGGAACAGGTAAAGAAGGAACAAGTATAGGCTCGTCAAGCTTAGCAAGTGTAGGAAAAATAGGGAAAGAAGTGGAAGAAGAAGTGGAAGAGGGGGTGGAATCATCAAAAAGCCCATGATAAGAAGTACGGTCTTCCATATTGAATACATGACCAATACTCATATCACTCGGATGATCCAACTCGTATGCATTAGCACTAACCTTCTTTCGAACTTGGACCCATCCTCTTAGCATATACTTTCTTCCATATGCCAGGAGGTAATCTCACATCGAAGCATCACTCGATCATTCTCATTAAACTCTTGATACTTACGATGAACATCTGCAACAAACTTATAATTTTCATTACTCAAATTAATTTTCTTTCTTATCTCAGCATGCAAATCATGAATGTGATGCGCAAAAGACTTTACAGACTCACTAGCCCTATATGCAATGGGAAAAGGAGCTAAATTAGCAGGTTTCCTAAGTTGATAACCAACGTAAGTTTGAAAAGGACTTACTCCAGTCGAACGATTAACTGAGCTATTATATGCACCCTCAATCATAGATAAAACATATCTCATGTAGACACATGATCACCCACAAGACAGCTTATCAAATCACCTAGATTTCTATTAACCACCTCAGTCTGACCATCGATCTGGGGATGATACGCAGTAGAAAACTTAAGCATGGTGTAAAGTTTCTTTCAGAGAGTTTTCCAAAAATAACTCTAAACTTCGCATCTCTATCAGAAACTATAGTCAATGGTAACCCACACAATCTCACTACCTCACTACCTCACTAAAGAAAATCATGGCAATATGTGAGACATTATCAGTTTTGGTGCAAGTAATAAAATGTGTCATCTTAGTGAAACGATCCACTACAACAAAAACTGAATCATAACCCCTTTGGGTCCTTGGTAACCCCAAGACAAAATTCATGTTAAGATCTTCCCAAGTTACATGGAGAACTAGAACTGGAGTGAACAAACCCGTGTTCTGCTTCCTACCCTTAGAAGTCTGACATGTGCAATACTTAGAAACAACACGAGTTACATCCCTCTTGAGGCTAAGCCAAAAGAACCTATTCTCAACAATGACAATACTCTTATCTCGACCAAAGTGTCTAACTAAACCTCCCGCTTGTAACTCCCATAATAAATACTCACACATATCGATATACTAGGAATACACAAGCGGGTGCCCTTAAAAATATACCATCATGGATACGAAAATCACTAGAGGGTGGGGAACTAGAATCCTGTAGGTAGCATAAATATCACTACGGTCTCGACAAGTAGGTTACTACTGGATAACTCAAATCCCACAACCTTCACTCTCAAAGAGTTGACAAGGATAGACAACCTACTCAATGCATCGACAACTATAGTTTTCCAAAAATAACTCCTAAACTGCGCATCTCTATCAGAAACTATAGTCAATGATAACTCACGCAATCTCACTACCTCACTAAAGAAAATCATGGCAATATGCAAGGCATTATCAGTCTTGCTGCAAGGAATAAAGTGTCATTTTAGTGAAACGGTCCACTACAACAAAAACTAAATCATTACCCTCTAGGTCCTCAGTAACCCCAAGACAAAATACATGTTAAGATCTTCCCAAACTGCATGAACCGGAAGTGGAGTTTACAAACCCGTGTTCTGCTTCCAACCATTAGCAGTCTGACATGTGTGGCACTCAAAAATAACACGAGCTACATCTCTCTTGAGGCTAGACCAAAAGAGCTTATCTTCAACAATGACAATGGTCTTATCTCGACCAAAGTGTCCAACTAAACCTCTTGCGTGCAACTCCCACAATAAATACTCTCATTGATGTACTAGGAATACACAACCGGGTGCCCTTAAAAAGATACACATCATGGATACAAATTCACTAGAGGGTGGGGAACTAGGATCCTGTAGGGTAGCATAAATATCACTAAAGTCTCGACAAGTAGGGTAATCCTCGATAATGCACTCAAATCCCACAACTTTCACTCTCAAAGAGTTGACAAGGATAGACACCCTACTCAATGGATTTACAACTATATTCTCCTTTAACACTCAAACTCCTTTCTATTCAAAATATTTAGTGATTTGGTTTGTTGGGTCGGTAAGCTAGTCTCATTTGGTTAACTCTTGGATAACACACTGGGTCTCACATGTGCTAATGATATTTTCTACCCCTTGTCTAAACACGTGTTCGTCCTCCCATAATGAGTCACATTACGATCATATATCCAAGGTCGCCCTAGTAAAATATGTGCAACATCCATAGGAAGAGCATCACACCAAATACTCTCCTCAAACTCTTGAAGGTGGATCGGCACTAGACATCTCTTTGACACATGAATGGATGTCTTGGTGACCTAGGCGACGCTAAAAGCTTGGGATTTGGTTCTGCCTTCAACTTCATCCGTGGTAAGGCGGACTCAGTAGCCACATTTAAGCAATTACCTCCCATCGATGATTAACTTAGAACAGACACCACCTACTTTGTTGTAGGTCTGAAATATAGTGGTTCTCCTCCAATTATCCTCCCTCCGATGACTCGTGAAAACGCACCTCGGCACCTACCTGATTACCTATCTCCTCTAGGCTTGACTTCAACCCCGACAATACCCCCCTCCTCTTTTGAAGTTTCCCCTACTATTGTTACCCACCGACGATTGCGATTGTGACACTCAAAAGCCTTATGCCCTAAGACCCCCTAACCCCTGGCACGTAAAGCACCTCTCTTGGGTAGTAGACTGAGAGTTGGATGCAGCTACACCCTTTCAAGATGACCCAGCTACGGTGTTACTTGCCCTAGAGGACGTCTGAGAAGTGAGGAAAGGTCTACTCAGCAAAAAATTTCGGCCACTAAGCTAACCTGAGTAAGAAGGGAATTCTAACAATACCCTGTAATTGTTTGGCTGTAAACGAGTCAAATAGTTCAGCTCGATTCGAAAAAATACGAGCGAGACTCAAATTCGTTAATAATATATGATCCAAATCTGAGTATAAATAATAATTCGAATAAAAATATGAGTAGAATCTGAGCAAAGTTATACTCGACTCTTTTAAAATTCAAACTACTCGAATTCTCGATTGTGATTCGATACATACTCGATTAATACAGATTCGATTAGATACTCGTTACATTTTCGGCAAAAAGCACTTTTTCACCACTGTAGCTGTAGTGTTTTAAGCAATTAGCCACCGTGCTTTTAAAATATTCAATTAGCCCACTATACTTTTTAAAAATGTTCAATCAACCCATTCCGTCCAATTTTGCAGACGGACGTCAAAAAATTGGAATGATTTTCCTACGTGGCTTTTGAAAAAAAATAATAAAATAATTTATTTCCTACGTGGCAAGCCAGTCATCCAAATTCTTAATACTATTGAGCCACTACACTTTAAAAAAATACAATTGGCCCACTGTGGTTTTTAAAATATTTTTATGTTTAATTTTCTTTCTTTTTCTTTACCTAAATATTTATAATATGAATAATATTAATAAAAATTAATATTATAATCTTTATAATATGTATGTTTTATTTTAAAAATAAAAATAAAAATACTTTTATGTTTTAAAATACTTATAAAATTTTTAAAAATAAAAATATTTTTATGTTTTATTTTCTTTCTTTTCTTTACCTAAATATTTTTTTTTCCCTTTATCTCTTTTCCAAATAATATATCAAATTTTTGTTAATTCATTTTCTATATAATTTTGATATATATATTTGTATTATTTTATTTTTTTATTCTTTTCCTTTTATCTTTTCCTTTCTTTTAATAATTATTTTTATTTTTAAAATTAATTCCAAATAATATTAAAATAAGGAAAATAGATAAGGCAAATGAATTTAAAATACATTGTAAAATGAAAAGTATTTTAAAAGTAAAATATTTTTAACGAAATATATACTTTATTGAACAATTATACCAATCAAACAAATTAGTAAATTACAAAACTAAACCATTACACGAATTAAATAAATTGATAAATTACTAAAAGAAAAACAAGCACTCTGCTTACTCAGGATAGAATCAACGTTCTTCCGACTTTCCTCGGTTCTTCCATCACCGTTGCCTACCATTATTGTACACATATATACATGAATCATCTTATTTACATGTTCATGAATCTTAATATTCACATAAATCTAGCTATACACACACACATACAAAATTAATAAAATAAATGAACATCAGAAGAGAGAAATGACTGATTCACTACTCATCCTATACCAGAACAGTGGCTTTTGTTGAAGAAGTAGAGAGAAATAGATCTACAATTGGGAAAAGGAAATAAGTTGGATCCACTGTCGATCATCAACTTCGACGTCAACACCATGTCTTTCGGTGAGATTTGTGATCGATTAGATCTGTAATCACTCTTGTGAGACTCAAATTTAGACGAGTAACAATCCTTGGAGAGAACCCTAGATCTGTTTTGCTTAGCAATTGCCACTAAGGTGAACTGAAAGATGGAGAGAAAAAAAAAAGAAAAAAGTAGGAGAGGAGAGAGAAAATGGTGAACTGAAAAAGGAGGTAGAAAAGAAAAAAAAGTGAGAAATAGGAGAGATGAAATGGTGGTCGGGAAGAGGAAAGGTGAGAGAGAAAGAAAAAAGTGGGAAAGATGAGTCAACATTTAGGTGTCTTTTTTTAAGCCAAGTAAGAAATGACGTGTTTTGTTGTGTTTTTTCAAAAAGCCACGTAGGAAAACTTGACTGATTTCTTAACGTCTGTGACAGAAATTGGACGGAATGGTCTAATTTTTAATTTTTAAAAAGTACAGTGGGTTAATAAAATATTTTAAAAGTACAATGGTTAATTACTTAAAAAACTACAATCACAGTGGTGAAAAAGTGCTTTTTGCCTTGCATTTTCTTATAATATAATAAAATTAAATCAAATTAGGATAATTAATTATTATTATTTTGTTTTTTTTAATTTTAATTGTGATTTTATATTTGTAAAGTGTAATAGTAAATATATTTTCTCATTTCTAAATAAAATAACAAATTATATTTATTATAAAACTATTATTATGTTGAGACCCGAATTCGAGCTTGAATTTGAAGCTCGCAAATAGTTTGAATATAATTCAATCCGAGTCAGATCGAATTCGAGTAATAAATATTCGAGTCGAGTCGAATTGAGTATAATTTTTCAAATACAATTCGAATTCGAGTATGAATTTAACGTTTCGAGTCGAATTCGAGCAACTCTCTATTCGCTTCGATTCGACTCGTTAAACCTATACTCATTATCTAGAGCTAACTGTAAAAGGTTATCTAAGGAAGTGATACCACTGGTCAGAATGTGTGATTGAAGTTCAAGTCGTAACCCATTCTTTAACTTCATAATGGTCAATCTATCACATTCACTGATCTTACATCTTTGAGTCAACTCTCTAAATTTGCAGATATAATAAGCAATAAAGATATTATTACCCCGACGAAAGTTGTCATACTGCTCCATTAACCTATCGGTACGTCCTACAGGTAAATAATATTACTTTAGGCGAGTTTTTATCTCCCCCAATACCTGATAGGTGACGCACCTAGACGCTTCAAGTCTGTCTCAAGACCAAAATAAACTAACCAATTTCATTTTGGATAACCACACCTTCCCATCCTCAAACATCTCATAGCAGTCAAAATACTTCTTTATACTAGACAACCAATCAAGGAATGCATTGGGATCAAATCTACCGTTAAACTAGTGCATATACCTTATTTTTCTATAATCATCATCAATTATGTCTAGGATGTTCATGGCGTCTAATATGTAGGTTTTCGACATGCCCATTCTCATTATTCCCCTAACATTCCACTACAGGCTATCTTTGTTCAGTGTGTGATCCTATCATCATTCATTTGACCCAATTGTGCAACTATGACCCACTAATTAGTCCTGAATTTATTCTAAAGCAGCTTGGGTACATATAGTCATGATGCAAATGCAAGTGCAAGTGCAAGTGCAAAGCTGAGAATATACAAGAATTTAATTGAAGCAAATTAAAATTACAAGTCTAAGTCTATGCAATCGTAATCTCAAAAGCTATTGATAATAACACAATAATATGCAACTAGATTAAATAATATACAATTTTAAAAGAACAAATCCAAAACAAGCTTTCTAAAATTTTAGAACTAATGAACGAAAAGAAAGCAAATAATTAAATATTGAAAATCCAAAAATTCAAAATAAAATATTTACTTTTACCTTTTTTTTAATGGGCCAAACTGATCAGAAAGTATGAGACAGTGGTGAAAAGTGCTAAGGTTAAAAGTTTATGGCTCTTTATGCAAGAAACATGAGTGAAAAAAATGTAAACTAATATACTGTGGGGCAATATTTAAATGGAGAGCAAAAGTTTGGGCCACTAAAGGATAATTTGCAAGGTTTTTTAATTTAAATTAGAAAAAGTTAAAGTTGCCTCTCTCTTTCCAAAACAAAGCAGCAATAGGTTTTTTTAACAGTAAAACTTAATGAACAGTAATTGCTGCGATGAATAGTAACTCCGATGAACAGTAGCTTTCTTTTCCCTCTTTCAGAAATTAAAAAATTGATGGAGAAATCTAAAGCTCTAATACCAATATGATGTTGGACGGAAATTGATAAACAAATAATTAATTAGAAGTGGTAAATCAATAAGAAAAATTAAAAGAACTACGGTGATCCAACCGTAGGAGAACCACTACCACTAGGGTTTCCCAACCAAACTAAGGAGGAAAAGTATTGATCGCAACCAATAATTAGGATAATTTCAATATCAAAGCGTAAAGAGTTTGACATGACTTACAAGTATATTTAAGGGGGTGTATTCAATTAAGATTTTTAAAAACTTTTAAAGATTTTAAAAGTTTGGTTGTATTCAATCAAGACATTTAAAGAGTTTATAAAAGTTTACTAATATTCAATTAAAACTTTTTTAATGTCTTTAAAAGTTAGGTGGTATTGAATTAAGATTTTTACAAAGTCTATAAAAGTATTTTGGTATTCAAAAAGTCATAGATTTTTTAGATTTCTATCAAATGATAGTTTGACAGACTTTAGAAGAAGAATTATAACAATCAACCCATATCCAAAGTCTGACATCATCTCTAAAGACTTCTAAAGACTTCCAAATATTAAACACAAAGGTGAAAATTCGGACCGCCAGTAAAAAGGGAACCCAGAAATTCGTGGTGTAAATACAAATTCGAGGTGTAATACCCAGAAAAATAATAATAAAGAAATAAAATAAAATAAATAAATAACATTTAAATTTATATTTTAAATAATTTAATTGGACTTTGTCTTTTATTGGGTCAAACTAGTTATTTATTTTATATGGGTTAATAAGTATTAATATGTGAAGGATAAATTAATTTAGTAAAATTTAAGCCTTAAAACTAATTTGATTTAATTTATATGTGGATAAAATTAAATCATATTATAATTAAGAGAATTAACAAGATATATTAATAAGTAAACAAATAACTAAAGACCTAATCTGTCTCGCGGTACGTGTAATCGAGGAAAAGGGGAAAAGGCACAGTAAATTGGTAAGGGCGAAAGTGGCAATGCGAAAGCTTCCAATACAAAGACGATAGAAATTTGTTTAATAAAGGTGAGATAAAATCAAGAAACTCTCAGATCAATTGTGAAGATTATGTATGTATATATATTTAAAGCTTTTGTCTTATTATTAATTATACTGCATGATTTGATAAAAGGAGGGATTATATATATATAGTAGTAAACCAATAATATGTTAATGTGGATAGTAGTAAAGCAATCAATATGAGTATTTTGTCTTATATATAGTAGTAAAGCAATCAATATGGTATTGAATCACACGCTTGCACAAGAGTGCGGATTTCGTTTTCTACGAAGGAAAAATAAAATAAAATCATGGAGTCAATAATTGAATGATTAGAAGCCGTGTAATAAATATATTATAATATATATGTATTCTAATGCTTAGATAAAATAATATTGTCAGAACTTGAAATTTTTGTATAATATGTTTTCTGAAAGTTGTTATCATAAGCAGTGGATTATTATTTATAATATATGCACTAAAAATATAATAAATAATTTAACTGTGTAGCAAAATTTTAATCTTAAATATAATAATCTTTCAATTTTATATATTAGAAGTATACAAAAGTCTATCACAGTCTTGATAAAAAGTTTATAAAAGTCTGTTACTTATTTCATAGAATCTATAAAAGTCATTTTAAAAAAGTATTTAAAGTCTTTAAAAGTCATTAAAATCCACAAATTCTACAAAAGTTTGTTACTTAAAAAAAGTCTTTAAAAATCTTAATTGAATACACCCCCCTTAGAAGAAAATAAACTCTAATAACCCTAAGACAAATAACCCAATACTAAAATAAACAAATAAATAAGAAGTCCAACAAACTAAATAAATAGACAACTGATAAATAAATAACTAAATAGTGAATCATCCACGACGACAACATCTCACGAGTCGATCCTTATCAATATATATATATATATATATATATATATATATATATATATACACACACACACACACATATAAAATGAGTATTGGCGACTAGTCGATTGGTTGCTTAGGCAGTCGGCCACCGACTCGATTCGACTTAGTGACTTGACATTTGACAACTATGGAATCCACACTTGGATATATACACAACCGGAAAGAAAGTGTCGAGCATCATTACGGTAGTCCGTGAGTTGGATATTTGAGTAACTGAGCAGTATCTTTTAATTATTCAAGACACGGTACAAGAGTTATACAAAGAATGATAATTATTATGCAAATAAGTTATTCTATTTTGTTCAACTTTGCAATAGATGTTCACACAAGATCTTTTAACAATAAAATCTTTAGAGATGTAAGTAACCAAATACTCACAAATTAGATAGAAAATATGCCACAGTTTGCATATATAACAAAAGTATTAGCTCAAGTTTAAAAAGGTTATTTGATAAGATACCAATTCACCATAAATTAAAGCATCTTGAATTAGTGAACAACATAACTTATAGGATAGCTAGTGGAAAACCATTTTGCTTAAGAAACGCGATAAATGGCATAAAGTTGGACGCTTAAATATCCATGATGACGAACTTCAAGAACTATGCAGCGCACAACATAGCATTCAATCTTATTTTAATACCGATAACTGTATAATCTAATATAAATTCCATATTTTACCTCGAAACGAATCACTCTGTGGGTCTCCTTGACAGGAAACTCCCTGCAAATTAATCCATTTTGAATTCTGTACAGGATTATTTCTTCTGATCGTTTTGCAGGGCTTCGCAACTCGCCATCATCCCCGTTTACAGTATCAGTTACATCACCATTATATGAGCAATCATCTTCCTCTTCATATTCTTCTACGTCTTCATCCAACAGCAACTCCTGCGAAATGTGATTGCTAAAGCGCATAGGGGGGCTCACTAGCTTTTTGGACTTTCTTGCAAATGAGAATCCGAAACAACCGCAGCACCCCATTTCGGAAACTTTTCCTATTGAATATCTCTTTATAAACATGAGAATTTTGGTTCTTGACCAATAACTTTATACTCTACAATTAACAAGCTTGATCCCCAAACCTAATAAAAAGAAAATGCAAACCTTTATAGTCATTAATTAAATTAAATTAGATATGACAGGCAAAAATAAACCCAATTGTTAATATTTTGGGTTTTCCAGATATTCCACCTTATATTGAATTAAGACCAAACCAAACATCCAAACACCAGGTAAAAGTTCGGGAGGAAATGAGACAGTAAGATTCTAGCCTGATTTATAAAGGAGGGATGTGGGCTCACGCCCTGATCAGCTCTGCTATTCCAAAGGATGCCATTCAGAAAAGTGAAAGAAACAATTGATCAAATTGATGCCATTTCGATTCAACACCAACATCTCGAGAACTCCAGTTTAATATGACTCAAACCAATGCAGGCCACTGTTTTACTCCTCAAATGACAACAGCAACCTTGACCTTTTCCATCATTAAACAAAACGCTATGAATTAGCAATTAAAATAAATAAATAAATAATTGCAATAAAATATTAAGCGAATTTCAAAATCAGACAAATTGTATATTGAACTTTCAGAATACATCACAGCACGGGTGATAAATGACAATGAAAGGTTTGAAAACTAAATATATCCGTAACCGTAAATGAATTATAACCAAATATCACATATATACCAAAAGATCCATAACAAATCGAAGACCTTTTCGGGTTGAAACAATTCAAAGCCCTAGCTGCTTACATATCATCAAGCAAACAAATTAAAATAAATAAAAATGCTATACTACAATTGGGGATTTTGACCAATCGGGTTGAATGGGCAAATTAAAGGTTAAGCTGGTACGAAACCCTAATTCGGAGTAGGTTACGGGACTGTGGGGAGGAGAGATAAAATAAGATTCGTATTTATTTTCGGAAAAATATTAAAGGGGTACATTGGTCTTTATATGAATGATTAATTGATTATTGAGCAGGTTGACATCAAAGCATCTAAAGATTCTGAGGAGGAAAAGAAATAAAAATATATAAAAAATAGTAAACATTTATTTAATTATTTATAATTATATATTGTGAATATTTAGGTCATTTTTTGATTGTTAGATATATTAGTAACAACTATTTAAAAAATATATGTAATAAGTAAGACTTATAATTTTATCAAATTTTATATATTGATATTTTTATACTTGTATCTGGACATAAATTTATCACAACGCATCGTACTATAAATTTCTCTACACAATGAATCAATGTATAAGTGTAAATGAACCGAATTATTAAGTTGCTCAAATTTGTTTATAAAATTTATTGAATTTAAAATAAAATTTGATTGAGATTCGTTTAGATATCAGGTAGACCACGATCTTGATCGAACCCAAATAATTTAATTTTTTCGAGTGAATATGATCTGAGTATCAACAGAAAATTATAATTTAAAAATATTCGAGTAATTTATCAAATTTTAAAAAATGCTCGTATTTGAATCGTTTATATTTCGAGTTGAGCTCAAATATAAAGCTGATTTATAGTTAAAGTGTGTGTCAAAAAGCAAAGTAGTTTTTGCATTTCACTACTTTCATAATTTTTTATTGGTACGGTGAGAATTAAACTTTTTTTACCATTAGACTTGATATAAAATTAACTTGTGATTTAGTACTATGATAGAGTTAATATTTTCGCTAGGCATTACTACATAATTATTGAAATTTGTATAATATTAATAAGATAAATTTTAGGGTGTTTGGAAATTTGGTACTATTTCATTATTTAGTGTTGCAAAGTTGGACACGAGTTCTAACGGCCCTCCTCGGCGTAGCCTTCCGCTCATTACTTTTCACAATTAATTAAATCAAAGGAACAATTACGAGTTTTCTTCTACAGCCAAAAATGGCCGTCGGCGTTCTTGCTTTGCAGGGATCTTTTAACGAACACATAGCAGGTCCTCTAGAGATATTCGCACAGACACACGTATAGATATATATGTATATAATATTCTGCGAGCTTCGTTCAATTTTATTGTGTGTAAAGAACTTGTGTGTGTTTCTGTGGTGTGTTAATGGCAGCGCTAAGAAGAATAGGAGTGAAGGGAGTAGAGATAAGGAAGCCGGAACAGCTTCAGAATGTCACCTCCCTCATCATCCCCGGTGGAGAAAGTACCACCATGGCCAAGCTGGCAGAGTATCATAATCTGGTATTTTCTCTCTTGATTGCATTTCGCCATTTTTTTTAACCCAAACAACTCTCTTTGTATATACACATTTAAATGAGGTTTTTTTTTCCAGTGTATTACTAGGTTTGTATTGAATTGGGGTTTCCTTGTTTGGTTTTAATATTTTCAAAGCGATTTTAGCATTATAAGCAATTAGATGTCATTACAATTGACGCTCATAGTGCTTTTTTTTCCGAATGTCAAGATAATTGTGAAATTTGGACATCTTTTTGCTTCTTTTTCCTATTGGGTTTGCAGTGGATGAACCAACTCAAACAAAGTTTTCCATAGGACTGGGGTTGGCTCAGTTAGTTTTGTGTAGTGTTTGTACTTAATGTTTCCAAGTTATTGAAATTCTTATATTTTTTAAGTGTATTGTCTTCCCAGCTCTTGACAATCAAATAAAGATTATTATGAAGAGAGATCATAAGTATTGTCTTTTATGTTGTTGCTGCTATTGTTTACTAGTATAATGTTTGAGCGAACTTACTGATTGTGATTATATTTGTAGTTTCCTGCATTGCGCGAGTTTGTTAAAATGGGGAAGCCAGTTTGGGGTACATGCGCTGGTCTCATCTTTTTGGCAAACAAAGCTACTGGTGGGATTTCATTTCTGATTATCTTGTTGTAAATTGAATTAAAGTGATCGTAATTGAACATGATATTTGTATGTTATGGCAATTTGGGATCTGAATACGCATTGTATTGAAATTGAAAAGTTTTTTACAATCTTTCAGGACAGAAAACCGGAGGGCAGGAACTGATTGGGGGCCTTGACTGTACGGTTCATCGAAACTTCTTTGGCAGTCAGGTAACCTTTAACCATTTTGAGTCAGTGAGTACGGTGCCAAGAAGGTAAGGTAGTTGAAAGGTAAAAAAATGTTGTGCATGTACTGAAGCCAATGTTGAAGTTGGACAGGCATTTGTGTCAGAAGCTATGCTGAACTCTCACGTGTCTGATTTTGCTAATCTTGAGTGTAAAAAATTTGATCAGAACCTTATGTGTAATATATAGTTGCACACAGTAACTGTAGAAGTATTTAAAAATTAAAAGGACGTTCCTGGGTTTAATCTTGCTCGATGTTTACTTTTTTCCTTTCTTCCAGTTGGTAGGTGGAATACCGATGCCTGTGTTTCACCCGACAACCTTTTTGTTGCCCCAAGTATTGAATAAATTGCTGTATATTTCAAAAACGGACACATTTTAAATTCTTTGTTAGTTCACAAACATATTTTTCTTAATTAATTAATTTATTACTCCTTAGAACTTTATTAAAACTACTTTAAAGGCTTTCAAAGACATAAATCTGATCATGGAAAGGTTATCCTCTTAAACCTACTATAATTATGGTATCCGAGTTAAAATCTTAGTTTTCATGGACCCTTACTCTTGTAGCCTCTTTTGCAAATCCATATAAAGGTTCTAAATCAAAAACTTTTTACAGATCCAGAGCTTTGAAGCAGAACTTTTAGTACCAGAGATTGTGGCTAAGGAAGGTGGTCCCCCAAGTTTTCGTGGTGTTTTTATTCGTGCTCCTGCAATTCTTGAAGTGGGACCAGAAGTTGAAGTGCTGGCTTATATTCCCTTCTCGTCTGACAAAACTGTCAATCCAAATGAAAACCAAGAGGTTTGCTTTTAGCTTTTCTTCCGTGCTCTATTTGGTTGGAATCCAGTTCGAGAACCTTCATACAGAATTCCTAACATCATTGCTCATTGATCAACCTCATATGTAGTGTAGTATCGTTATCCTAATATCTTTTTCGTGCTGATGGCTACTTGTTCATGCTACATTTGGTAAATTTGTCTGCAAGATGGTGTTTCTTACTTCATGCCCTATGACTTTTTCAATGTTGAGTTGATTTTTTTTTTTTTGCATATGAGGTAACTAGGTAGCAGTTAAGGTAGTTATACGATAGCAAAGTGATTGGTTTTCTTAGTAGCATAATAATTTTCCTAGTAGGTGGCATTTTTCTCTATATGTGTGTGGTTTCCGAGTTATCAATTTTATTGTCTCAAAAATTTTCTAAAATTTTATAAAACTTTCAACAGAGCTTATAGGCACTCTAGACAAAACCTCTAATTCGGTGAATGTTTTGTATTTAATAGTAAGTATAATTAATTGCTTGGCTTCATCCACATCAGTAATACAAGAGTTTAGCATAAGCTGCTATTGATGCTTTAAGTTTTGAACTCAAGTTTAAACTGTAAAGTGTTTGATTTCGATGTTGGACCAAAAATATATGTATTAGTTCATCGAAAGCTTCTGTTGTTTCATTCATATTGAGTCAAGCGAACTATGAGTGAAGATTTGAATAAGTTTGTATCCCTTCTTCTAGACCCTTTGGAAACAAGATGTTCATTTCCCACGAAATAACCAAAATTGATACATCAATAACTGGAAATATTTGGTGAAGGATGTCTAATATGTTTCAAATACTAATTTAGGAGTCGATCAGATTACGAACTTTTTGGTTCTTGTGCATTTTGGTACATGTCCTACATTTGAACCACATCTCATGACCATAACTGTGTTACGTCATGCTCAAGTTTGGTCCTTATGCTTTGATTTGTATTATAACAAAGTTTTATAAATTATATCTTTATATATGATTACTTTAGTGTTTGGTAAAATTGGAATTTGTTTCTTTAGTGTTTCTGGAAATATTATGGCTTGATTTTCATGCAGCACGAGAATGCTGGGTCTGAAAAGAAAGCGATTGTGGCCATTAAGCAAGGGAACATACTAGCAACTGCTTTCCACCCTGAGTTGACTGCAGACACCCGATGGTATTTATATTTCCCCTAGTAAATTAATTTTAGTTAGTCTATAAGATGAAAATGCTAAAACATATGCTCACGTACAGGCACAGTTACTTCTTGAAGATGGCGAGAGAGGTTGAAATTGGGGCTTCAAGTAGCATTATCGCCTATAGAGAGCGTCAAAACTCTGAACCACCCAAAATTGATCTTCCTGTTTACTTATAGTAGCAAAAGAATGAACATAGGTATAATCATACAAATACCAAGAGGTACCTTTGCCAAATGTTGTTTTGTCTTCCCTTTCTCTCTCTCCATAGACCATAGTTGCTTTTAATCCTGATGGTGTTCAATTTTACTTCAAAGTTGGTCGGCATCTGACATGAAGTATTAGGGTAGTGGCTTAATTTAAAGCAGATAGATGTGTACTGTTGCATACTAGGTTGTGTACATAATATTGGAAGTTGATCTTATGATTTTCTTTAAAGTGATTAAATTTCATTACATCTCTTCAACCTAATGTTTATTTCATTTGAATATTAGTCAAATCATACCTCATTAGCTCTGAATGTTTGTTTAGCTGCACTTGTATGTAAACAATGTGCTTGAAAATCATCTTAAGGAAATAATGACTCATAATGGCTCTCAGGTTACCTTTGGTTAAAAAAATGCTATATGCTATTGTTTGTTTTAGGTAGTTATATTTCCTACCATATACCAAAGGACAGCAACAAATTTCCTAACCGAGTCTTGTCTCTTAGCATGAAACTGAAGTTGAACAATCTGAATTTTCAGTTAGTTTGTGCTACATTTAAGTTTACATAAACGATTGCACTTCCTATGGCTTCATATGCATTATGGCACAAAGAATCTATGTTGTGGTGGGTTGGAGCCATGGTATTTGGCAAGTGTAGTTGATTTCTTCTTTGTTGGCTTAGCTTCATTGTCATCCAACTTTTGTTGTATGCGCAACTTTATTGTAACAACCCAGGTCAAATTCGAGTCCGAATCAAATCATAACGTAGTAAGGGCCCAATTCACTGTTTCAATATTATCTTAGGTCATCTTAGTTAGTCTACAACAACTTACCCAAAATGTCATGAAGATATTACCTCCACTTCCAACAACTTTTGGCAACTTGATTTGATGACCTTACCGAACTTTTGAATCATTTTAGTTCATCACATGCTCACCCAAAAAGTCATGACTTTAGGTATTTCTAATATTTCACATGTTCCGATGTGGTTTGAGGTGTTACATTCATCTTCTCCCTATTCATCCGATATGCTATCATCATTGTTGCACTTTCGACAGCCTTCACCTCCACCCTTGGGACCAAAAAACCTTCCTCTTTCCTTTCTCCATCTTGTCACAACCACTTGTCAACCCCAACCCCTAATTGACGATCAACACATGTTTGCTATGTCACCCCAATGAAGATAGGGGTGCCCATACCAATGATGGATGGGGAGGACCAGTACCAACAACTGCCATCACTGATCACCCTATTCATGTCTACAAGTTTTGCAAGTTTGAAAGGCAATCTGGCATTGCTATGTATCGTTATATAGTATTAGTTATCTCTATAACTCAAGCAGGCATTTAGCATATGTTTCAAGAGTCAAGATTTCATGTCATAGCAGCTTAATAATGTGAATTAGGGCCAGAATAAAAGTTTTACTTGGAAGATCAAGCATTCCAGCATATGGTCATTGTGAATCCGGGGAGAAAAAGTAAATGGGATAAGAGATTAAAGGGTGAAAGTAATATGTACAACAGAGAACTAATGTTGAATATGGAGCAGTTCTAAAGAAGATGCCACAATCTTTTCCATTAAGAAATAAGGTAAATTGTGTGGGAAAGTTGCTCTTTTTCATCTGTGAAGAGTTTATTCAACTTAATAAGCATTGACAACTCTAAACTTTTTATTCAATTATACACTTGCTCGGAGTCGGGGACAATGCTCTGAATATCCCAAACTAAAAATGCAGAATCTCTTCATGTACATGAAGCTTCTACTGCTAGACTCTTTGTAACTCCTACACATGGATCACCAAATGTGTCGGATGAGACTCCAATGCTGCAACTCTTTGATCCAATGCAAGCCTGTATCAATTTGTTTCAATTTAATAAGAACCTGATGATGTTAGAAGGTAAAGAAAATAATATCAGAGAAGGAAAGATCAAACCTTCTGTACAACGGGAAGTGCCTTGTTACTACTGCATCGACCATGGCTAAAACTTCCGCAGGTCCCATCAGGAGTTCCGTAGCTTGCAAACTTGATCGAAGAAATGACTTGACTAGGGTAAGGACACTCCAGTGCAACTGTTGGTCCCGACATCATTCCTGTCTTTTGATCTGAATTCCACAAGTCTACAGGAAGTGGGTGAGACTCTGATACCAGTGAGCACAAACTTTCAACCTGTTTGGTACCAAAAGAAATTTGTGTGGGATCACCTCCCATTTCCTCAAACAATACTAGAATATTCTCAGTTGGCTTCAACCATGAGCGAGGTACATGGTACCTGCAAGATCAATTGATCAAGACAAATTTTACAATGAAATGTTTTTCGATTTTAGTAAATAAATACTATCAGCACTTACAGCTCTTGGGATGGCTTCCCACAATTCTTGAGACATTTTTTTGAATCGTAATTTCCTCTGTAATTGCAAGAATCAGTGCAACCACTGTTTCCAGCGGTATAAGTTGGCCAATAACGCCCAATGCTTTGTCCATTTACCCATGCTTCACCTTTTCCCATCCCCACCATGTTCAGTGCAATTGGATTATTTCCAGCAGGGGAATCAAAAGTTGTCTGAGAAACATGTTCCTTTCTCTACGTTAGTATCTAAAAAGGAAGTCCAAAATCCCAAGTAGAAAGGACAAGTTTTCCAGTTTATCCCTAATCAGCTTTATACAGATGCAAAAGAAGAGGAAATGTTTATTTGACCCATTTTTGTAATAATGTGGAAATGTTTCGTATATGACAGCCTTACTCAATTACCAAATTCATCTTCTCTTATTATCGTAATAATTCATCCTACCAAATTCATCTTTATGTGTTCATTTTCAGCCTTCAGACCCTTCACCTCTCTGCACTGCGATATACTACCCTTACTTGCTTAGAACTTCTATAGATTCCTGCTTATTTATTAGTCAAACCTTCCACAAACTAAATATGATTACTACAGATGGAACTAATCTTCAAAATATTAATTTGAGGAACTGGTATCTTAGTGCTACCATAAAAATATTACAGTTAGCCTGTTAAGAAATACCATAATTTTCAACACGGTCGTTGACTCATTTGGTAATCAAGTATTCATACTTGCATTGAGAAAATTGAACATGAAATAGAAATATTTATGGCATTACCTTGTACCATGTTAATGGTTGTTTCATAGGCAAGGTGGACTCTGACACCCAAAGTGAGGAGCTTCCAGTATGCAGGCCTAAGTCTTCCCCTTTTAGTCCGACCTGCATCGTTGGAGATCAAGACCAGAGAGTAGAGGTGAATATCGAGGAAAAAAAATCTTAACAGCTATTCCAGTCTCCGTAGTTAGAAGCAATGTTGCTAGCACCTCATTTTTCAAGCTTGTTGGGTTTACATAGGAAGTATTATGACATGTGAATATGTTCACTTTTAAGTGGATAGTTCAAGTTTTTACCCTCTTAAACCAAATAGAGTACAATTTTACGGTTGATTCTAATATATAAGCATGTTCTTAATCACAAATATATAACTAACCTGATATGTCCATTGCTGTGCTGAGAGATCAATAGTGGAGCCGTTCTTTAAGCCTTTGAGCTGCACTGGACCGGTGATCCCAGCACCCGTTTTATCAAAAAATGCTCCATAATTCTGGAGACAGTAATAGGAGATGGATAATATTACTTCTATCTAGTAATATCTCTGTTTAGAAATTTCTCGCAACAAATCAATGCAGAAACACGTGCAAAATAGAATATAACAATCTTTTAACATTATTCATTGCAGACAAAAAAGGGAAGGTCAAACCTGAAGTCCCACAGTCAAACTCAAGAGATCGAATTTGTTTGTTCCAGGTATGAGGTTAAGGGAACATCCACCAAACTTTACTATTTCCTATTCCACTCCTACAAAAGAATAAAATAAAATTGTAATTACAATATAGATGTGAGCAGTGTACACCAAGAGAGAGATACAACATGAACATGTCCACTGTTAGGATCTGTAACAAGAAATATACATGTAAACTTTCTCGATATATTGCAATATTAGCATAGGCACCATGCAAAAGCATTACCTCGATATTTCATGTGCATGCCTTTAGGCTTTAGGCACAGGGTGTCTTCGTAGTCTATTAAATATTATGGACTATGATTAATGAATTGACATCTCAAAATTAGAAGGCATATTAGCAATGGAAGATGTGAGATTTCATCTACCTGTTAGGGGGGGTCCTCACCCATGAAACCCTCCTCTCTTTTTTTGCCAGACTTAGGCTTCTTAAACCAAAGAATGTTGTCTCCAAATTCTTGTCCCCCCAGGCTTGACTTCTTATACCAAAGAAGTTTGTCTCCCACTTCTTGCTCAAATAAAAAACAAGGACTCTTATCCCCCAGGCTTGCATATAAAAAGGAGATTAACTCCTTAGTTTCAGACACACCAAGATATGCACATACACCATCCGAGAGCAAGAAAGAAGAGAGAAGAAAAAAATAGAGAAATATCAAGCAATTAAGTATTTTGTTTGGTATTCCATCACAGAATTATTGTGGTAAGGTAATTTGAGTGTTTCCTCAAATTAAAATATCTTTGTATTTTCTCAGTTTATTATAGTGGATTTTTCGGAGATCGTCCCGTAGTTTTTACATCTTAATTTTAGTCTTTAGAGGGTTTTCACGTAAAATCTTGGTGTCTTGTGTCTTCCTATTTTTTTATTTCTTGCAGTGATTATTATTTTTGTGAAACTGCATATTTAATTTATCAAAGACAACAGTATTTGGGAGGTAATTTTTCCCAACAATTGGTATCAAAACTAAGGTTATTTGCTCTTTTATTTTTGATAAATTTTACGGAGGAATAAGTCAGAGCCATGAAACCCTCTCTTTTTTTGCCAGACTTTGGCTTCTTAAACCAAAGAACGTTGTCTCCAAATTCTTGTCCCCCTAGGCTTGACTTCTTATACCAAAGAAGTTTGTCTCCCATTTCTTGCTCAAATAAAAAACAAGGACTCTTGTCCCCCTAGGCTTGCATATAAAAAGGAGATTAACTCCTTCGTTTAAGACACACCAAGATATACACATAAAACATATGAGAGAGCAAGAAAGAAGAGAGAAGAAAAAAAAACTTCTGCTGAGGCTTAGAAAATAGAGAGAAAAAAATATCAAACAATTAAGTATTTTGTTTAGTATTCCATCACGAAATTATTGTGGTGAGTTAATTTGAGTGTTTCCTCAAATTAAAATATTTTTGTATTCTCTCAGTTTATTATAGTGGATTTTTCGGAGATCGTCCTATGGTTTTTACATCTTAGTTTTAGAGGGTTTTCCACGTAAAATATTGATGTCTTGTGTCTTGCTATTTTTCATCTCATTATTTCTTGCAGTGGTTATTATTTTGGTGGAACTGCAAATTTAATTTATCAAAGACAACAATATTTGGGAGGTGATTTTTCCCAACACTACCAAACCATTATAAATAATGTTTTGGATTACTTCACTAGTACTCCAGTTGATTATACCAACCAGGCATCTAGTTACAGATCAGAATAAGTTGGCCACAGGTTTTGTGGTTTAGAGTATTTCCCGAGTGATATTTTTTTCACAGGGAGCAGAGCTAATGAAAGATGATGCTAAATAGATAAAAACAACATCTAAGAATCTTGTCCTTGAAATATCATATCTATGCCATTACCTGCAAGCTTCCCATTGACAAAAGCATGAAGGACATGACCAAGTGATTCCACATGCAGAACTGTTTGAGATCCATCTCCAAGGAAAGGTTCATCGCCTTTGACTTCAGTGCTGCGGAAACAGAACAGAAAAACAAAATTTAAATACTTAAGGCAGTTGAAGGTGGAAAACACAATTTTTTTGTGAACCAACCCAACAAAGAGTAGATGGTTACCTTAGTGAATACCACATATAGTCACTCTTATCAGCTGTCGTATTTATTTGCTCCAATAATCCAGATTTCATGAATGCTTTGTTACTTGAGATACCTACAGGTTCGTTAATCAAACTCCAACCAGATAGGGATGCTTTAGAAGAACCAATACCATCTTCCAAAGAGTTTCTGACAAATCTTGGAACCGTAGCCATCGAATTGATCTGTCACACAAGAGTTGCAGAAATTAGCTTATGCTGCTCTACTTTTAAGTAAAGATTTATGATTATGATAGCAAAAGAGCTATTATAATATGCATAGAAGTCAAACTAAATCAGTAATTAATATATACATTTGAATTGATAAGGATAATGTCTAACTTTCCAAAACATCAGAAATTAATTCGTAACAGATACTGCACCATAAAAAATCTCAATAAAACACAAACATCTGTTTGCAGATAACCATACAATATATTCAATGAAATGGCACAAAGTCGTCTAACAACCTGCCTAAAGTATGATGATAAAATATTAACACTTTAAATTGAATTATTACTCGACAATTTTAGAAGAAGTCGTACAAGAAGGAAAGTAGAAATCAGGTGTACAAATTTACTTTGACTGAATACTTGACCAAAACTGTTATTTGACTGCAGTAATTTTAATATGTATATCAAAGAATTAAGTCTTGGCCATAATTAAACCAAGAGACTACATATAGATGGACCTTTTACCATGACCAAAATTTGGGACAGATGCATGTCTTGGAATCTAGTTTACATGAGAAAAACAATGATATACCATTTGAAAAGTTGAGCTTTTAGACCACCTTGCTTACAACTTGCAAAGTATTAAAGCAAGAAGGTCCTGACTAGATAGTATGTTAAATGGAATATTCATTCATGGAAGGCTACACTTGAGTGCTTTTACTGAATACATTGTTAGAAAAACTCCTATTTTACAGCTTGAAGTAAGCATCAGTTGAGAATAACATTGATTTGTAACATCTAATGAAGTATCACAATGAAATGAAATCAGATCAGCTCATTAAAAAACAATGTGTACATCGAGCATTAAGGCGTAATTTTGAGCGGCACATATTCAGATCACTTTTATTCAATACCAATTGGGAATCTGAACTTCTAACAAACTCGTGTGTGGGTTACAACCACTTACTAGACAAAGGATAAAAAGTTTGAAATGAAAAGAGTTCTTAAGAATGGAAACATAAAGTATAAGCTTAACTAAAGCAAGCTGATGGGGCAAACCTTTGCAGTATTAAGGACTACATTCTTGCAGTCAGGTAAGATGCTCACAGACCATGCAGGCAAGTAGTATGAGTTGCCATTAAAGCTGACATTTGCATCAGAACTGGTACCAAAATTGGCAAGGAAAGCAGCACACGACCCTGATCCTGATTTATAAATACTGGCCTGAAACAGGAAAGAATCCATGTTGATGTTGGTAAGGAAAGTAATATATAACTATAAAGCATGCAAGGACCTTTAAAAGTAAAAATATTGTGCATTATCTACATTTGCACGCCTATTGTTCCAGTATCATGAATTTACATGAATCAGAAGCTGCACAGACGTTTCCAAAAGTTGATGTTGCATATACAGGTATAAACACGGAGTTGTAAAACTTAAGTATCTCTCTATACTTCATAATAGTGGTTAACTAGTGAGCAGGTATTTATACTGGAAATAATAAACCATACCATACTTCCTAGTGATTTCATAGATTCTAAGGGAAGCCTAAAGGATCTACATTATCAGAAATCAGATATACAAGTTGTTCCACATAAACCACTGAGGCATTGACTTATATCGTATACAACAATAATGGACATATGCACAACTGTGCTTTAAACATATAACAACATAAGAAGGCGTAAGAATTGAATAACAGCGCTTGGATGTATGACATCAGGTGAGATATGTTAACATAACCACAGTCAGATCTTCCTGTGAAGTAGCTCCAAGATCCAAATAGAAATTCTAATGTATAGGGATTTCTGAAGTTCTTGCAACAGATAGGCCTCATTATAGAATAATGCTATCATTTGGCTTTTCTTGCAACCATAGTGGATGTGGTCTTCATTTTCCTTTTCCTAACGTCTAAAAATTTACCTATTCCATACTACCTTAATCAAGTATAAATATAAACATTAGACTGTTGAACTCAATTCATGCACTTACAAAGTTACATTGAATGCTGTTTTGAGTTGTTTCATGTGTACAAAACAATTTGAGTAAATAGTTGAAGACCAGGATAATACAACAAGGAGTAACAAAGTAAGTAAGTAGAAGGTTCATGCTCATTATTGTGCAGAAACCCAACGTTTAGCCTATGCCTATTTTATACTCACTTCTGTGGTATAACTCCTGAACAGTTTTTGACTTTTTGCACAGGCACTAATGATTTGATTAAGATTAGAAAAAGGAAGTACATGCAGACCCTAAATAAGTTCAGCACAGAATTTGCTTATGTAACTTGTGAAACTGCGAAGAATTCAATTCTCTTCAACCATATTAATCAAACATCTATCAGAACTTGCTCATCCCTTTTGATCAACATTGATTAAGGAGTATACAAGAACATGCATACCTCTAAATTTGAACCAAGAGAAGTGGTTGTTGGATCCGTTGCCACCAATGCTTCTTCGCAAAGTTTTATGGCCTTGTGCAGATCCTTTAGGTGACCCCACTTAGGTTGTCTAAGAAGTCCTGCAACACACAAGGAAAATGCTGACCCCTGTTACATATGTGAGGCACTGTTTTATATCATATATCAGAATCAAGGAAATATAACTAACTATTGGTAATTGATAGACTACTAATAGATGAGCGACTACGGTCTATTGTGCTTCCCTTTCTTTATAATAGCATGTTAAAAAAGTTGTAACTATTTCAAAGACTATTGAAATTTTTAGAAACTTTGTAGATGAAAATTCTAGTTAAGTTTGCGCATAAATGAAAAACATATGACCAGTACTATGTATTAGAACTACATGACATAGGTTTCTATCATATCCAGTAAAAATATTTAAAATATTAATAGTTGATGTAAAAGCATACCATACTCATCGATTGGAGCATCATAATCATAGCTGGTAGCAATAAAGGGTCCACCGGTTGTCCGGCCAAAGTTAGTTCCCCCATGGTACTGTTACAGGTAACCAAAACATCTTTGTATGTGAGTTCACTATAGTGTCAGTTCAGAGTTTCAGGCTTAATTGGTTTCACAGTAGCAATCATGATTTAAGGCTCAATTGGTTTCATAGCAGCAATCATGATTAATTGATTATCTTAAGAACTTCCGCAAGACCTACATACTACAATACCATATAATAATTTTGAAAGGTACCGCCTCGCTGATAAAAGCGTGCCACTGCAAAAGCAATGTCTTCCACAGGTCTGTATGGGACAGCACCACCAAATGAAATAAACCTAATATTCCAAAAGATCAAACGGTTGGAAGTAATGTCAGTAATGAGCTCCTATGAAATTAACCAATCAAAAGATGATTTGAAAGATTTCGAAGCCAGAAACTTTACCATCCAGTCCAATTCTCGGTCCACATTTTAGGTTTCGTAGCAGAATTTGGGGTGAATGAGTCACAATAAAACCCATTGCAAGTGTTAATCTGTACAAAAAAAATCAACTTCAAACAACCTGGCGCTATTCTACTAGTATTAGTTAGCTATCTTATATTATAAAGTTCTAAAATTAGTTCCGCATTAATAAACTACCATATAAGCAGAAATAGAAGAACTCACGAGAGGATCGGGAGTATCTGATTGCTGGCACATCACCCAGGGCACCCCTGTATCAAGAGATGTAGCCATCTGTGCTGCCCAATTAACATAAGTTTTTGCAGCTGGTCCATAGGCTGATTGAATATTTCCATACTCATTTTCAATCTGACATTTAGATAAAACATGTAAATCACGGAAAAACCTCGTTAACTGAAAGTCGGATATTGATTCATTAATTAAGAAATCAATAATTTTCTGATTTAGAACACACCCAATATAATCATGCATAATTTGTGTATCCTTTTTAATCCATATATTATTAAAGAGTAAAAATAACCTGAGACAATATAATTGGTCCGCCTTGTGATGCATATAGATTTTCTTCCTTCATCAAGTCCACAATTTTGGCAGTGAAACGTTGCATTTCCATCTAAAACCAGAATTTTTGTTTTTAATAAACAAGTCTACATATCATCAAGCCAGAAAGTTCCAAATTAACAGCACTAAAGGAGTAAGAGGGAAAACCTTGAACGGCTCATTATCAGTTCGAAACTGAATTCCAGGTATGAAGTGCAACCAAAGTGGAAATCCACTGTTCAATAATAGAAATTAAAGTAAACACGCATACTTAAACACTAACAAATTGCTCACTTGTACAAAATTTCAAGGAGACATTATAACAAATTCTTGACTTATGTAGAAATTGGAGCAGAAGCTGTCCTAACAAATAGGAATAATAGCATGAAATGTTGTTTACCCATAATTCCACTCAGCACAGACATAAGGACCAATTCGTAGATGAGCATATAAACCAGCATCCCCAATCAACTTTATGAACTTAACCAAATCATTTCTTCCTTCAAAATCATACTGTACAACAGCAAAAAATCAAAATTAATTTTCCTCTTCCATTTTATCAGAAACCAAACAGAGGTTAGCTAAATTAAACGGAGAAAAATGCGAAATAAATAAAAATTACCTGATTTTGAACTGGTTCATGCAAATTCCAGAAAACATAGGTCTCAATTACATCCAAACCTCCGTCCTTAGATTTCTGGATAAGGTCTGGCCACATCTGCATCAAATCCACAGTTACATATACACATTTACACAGAGAGAAAGTTTAGAGAACTTAATTAATTATTTACGTCGGGAGTACTGCGAGGATAATGAATGGAGCCGGAAACCAGGAGTCTCCGTTTTCCGTCGATGACAATAGCCCGATGATCGTAGGTTACATTGACTCCAAACGCCGTTGTTATAAAATCTCCGAGTAGAAACAACGAGAACAAAATTATCAAAAGCTCTGTTCCTCTCATGGTAAGTAGTAACTAATTTCTCTCTCTAAATTCTCCTCCTCCTCCTCTCTGTTATATATAATATAATGACAGTATGGTTTGGTTCTTTTGATAAGAAGAATTAATGGAGTATAATTTGTGGATTACTGCAACTTAACGGCTTTGTATAACAGTTTTAAGTGGAGAAGGAATCAAATCAACAAAATGTATGTAAATAAGAAATTAACAGAGTAGCGCAAGTACGGAGAGTACACGCCACAGCTTCAGCTTGGCCTTGTAGATATACATATAGCAAGGCTAGCTCACGTGATGTCGTCGTCGTCTTCTTCTTCTTACTCACTCTCTGTAGCAGCATTTACTACTGAGAGCTCTTTCATATATATATATATATATATAGAAGGACAAGGGTATAACAGTCACACTCTAAATTTTTTAGATGAGCAGTTTATTTGTACGGTGTGAAAACAAAGATATACATATAAAGAGAGTTTCATTTGTATAAAACTATAAATAATAAGAATTAATTAAAATATTATTTTTTACTCCATATAAAATATAACTTGCTTCATTAGACGACTGCTCATAATACAAAGGCTTGCAATCCATGCTGCTTGCTACTTCAATGCAATCTCATAATATTGGTCATTAATTTAATAAGTGATATCTTTTTATAATTTTATGTATAAATATGTTTCATCATTATAATTTAATATAAATTTGTTACAATACATAATTTAATTTTAAAAAAATAAGAAAAATTATATTATATATATATATGTGTGTGTGTGGATGAATAATTTATGACTAATATGAATTACGACTTATGTAATAAGATAAAATAAATTTATTTTTAATTTTCTCCTATATTTATGTCTATAAAAAGAAATTTAATGGGTGGGTTGCCCACTTAGCCCATCCCGGGTCATTTTCTTTACCTCACGTGTCTCACCAAAAGGGTAGTTGTGATGTGTGAAATTAGTGAACAATTTAATGTGGATTCGGTTAATATGAAGTTTATTTTTTAATAAGTTGGTCAATTAATTAATAGAATGCTGATATACATAGAATCTCATTGCGTGTCAGCACTGTCCAATTGACCAACTTACCCAAAAATAAATTTTATACTAACCACTTCCGCTTAATGATGAGGTCAAACAATTTCTTAATATTATCTCCCTCTTAATCAGTAGTATCTTATTTTTTTAGGAATTGTTTAATGTTAATTTACATAAAATATACTCAATACATTTTTAAATATATTTAAATTTAATACTAACATCAATATAAATATGGATGAATATCATATTAATTTTTATATTTTCGAATGACTCATTTCCTGTTAACAATAATAGGGATGAATATCATATTAATTTTTAGGAACCTAAAGAAAATGATAATAAGATATCATTAAATTTAAAATTAATAATGCATACGGTAATATTATTATTGTGATAGGTTCTTCTCAGGTGTTGAAATTACAAAAATCCCTTCATTGAAAGCAAACTATATTTTTATTTTATTTTATTTTATTTTTAAATAATAATGATCATTATTTGACATAATATTATTACCGACATAGATAGAGGGACTCTATCACTATCACTTTAATATAGTCTAGGTAAAGAATAAAATAAAACAACATTAGAAACAGTGGAACCCACTCGTTGAACTTGTTAAATACGACGATGTTTATTCACATTGTGGCGGCAAGGCACTTCTACTCCGAAATAAAACAGAAGATGAGAGGAAGGAAGAGTTATCTTGGTAGAGATTGTGACCTACTAAAAATTGCAATTTTTAATAATTTTTAGGTTTAAATATAAATTATTGACTTTTTATTGATCTTTGATTTTCTCTACATGTTTGATAAAATTAAGTAATTAACATGTGAATGATTATTATATCTTAATAAATTAGATTATCTGAATAAAATAGAATCTGAGCTTAAAAAACCGATTGTTAACTAAAAAGTGTAAAAACATCTGAATGATTTTTAAATTTAAAAATATCAACTTTAAATTTAAAAATATCTCAAATTAATTTTTCAAAGATTTTAAAATTTGGAATGGAGAGAGTACAATATTTATTGAGGCTCCATAGATTTAAATTTTTCGTGAAGGGGCATCTTTTAATGATTTTGATTTATATCCATCTACTTACAGATTAAGAGACCATAAAATACAAACAAAATTTTACCAAATAACTTTACATTCTTACCGAATAAGATGTAGAGTTAATAGTTATTAAGAAGTAAACAAACACCACCATCAACTTTTATTATTTATCAATTCAAATCAAAATTTGAAATTAGAATCGTATTTTTATAAGAAAATAATCAAAATATGATCATCTTATTTAATATTAATTTGTTACTTTTATTCAAAATTAGAATTAGTATATAGTAGTTTTATAAGAATACATAAATTCATAATATAAATTTATAAAAAAATAATCAAAATAATATTATATTACATAATATTAATCTAGTCTAGGTAAAGTACTAGTAATTATAAAATTTAAACGAATTATATTAATTTAAATTTAAAAATATTTAAAATTGATTTTTTAAAAATCAATATTAATATTGTAATTTAGAGTCAAGGCAGTATAATTTAAATAATTATTCAACCACTTTTAACACTTTTTTTTAGGACTTTCGTGTTAAAAGACAAATAAAATAACTTTTAAAGTCCTTAAAGATTTTATAGATTTTATTTGTTGACTCGTGTGTCAACAAAAGTGCTTGATCACTTCCCTTTTATAAAAAATCAGTGATCCAATCACACGCAACGTGTGTGAATTATGTATAATAAAATAAAATTTTTATAAAATTTAGAAGAGTAAATAAAAAAAATTATTTTAATTTTAAAAAGAATAAAATAGTAATATAACTAAAAGTTGTAGATGCAATAGAATAAAAAAAAATTATACAAAAAAAAAAAGAAGGAAAAAATATGACCCAAATACACTAATTAATCTTCGGCTACAAGCGTCACAAAGGCTTTATATTATAGATTATAATCAAAATTATATCTAAATTAATTATCGTAAATCTTTATTACATGATGTTTATAAATATAAATATTCAAATATTTACTTTAGTTCATTCAAAATAATGTCTTCCTACCTTTTTATTGAACCTTTTATAGAGGTTGGAAGTTAGTATATTTGCTCAAAAATTAAAGATACAAATGTTTGTGTGGAGAATATATTTTTTTCTTTAGAACTAATTAAAAATAAAATATATTTCTAACTTGAAACAAATTTATTACTAAATTTTTAAAAAAATTTGTCAGGATTATATATGGAATTTGATTCACATCTTATGATTTGTTTAATACAATCACTAAACTATAATTATTGCAATAAATCTTCACATGTTTGGATTTGTTATAAATATAATTAAGATTTGGATATATTTTCAAGATTTCAAATAATATATTACCTGATTTCAAATAATCAGGTAATATATGATTTGGATATATTATCCAAAAACATGCAGAGTATAATCTGAAAATCATATAATACGCATTATTAATTATTAAAATCACCTATGATTTTTAATTAATTATCCAAATCATATATATTCATTCATTCCTTGATGGTGAATACAAAAATTTCTACATAAACCATTTACAAGAATTTCTTACTATCAAATTGTTCGGTATTTTCCCTCCAATTTAGAAAATATTAGCTCAGATTTTCCTCTTTTTTACTTTATCGTAGGATTGGAGAAAAAATATTACAATTAATTGCACTTGGTGAGTGCATGTGAGTTGTGACAACTTAAATATAAAAAAAACATTTAAATTTTTTACTAACTATAACAATTTTAACAAAATTTCTTGCATATGCTATTAATAAGTGTATCATATTTGTTTTTATAAAACTTAAAACAAAATCATATCAATTTAAAAAAAAATTAATTTTTTTAATTGACCTTTAAAAGTTAAATATCTATCTACTTGTACAAAAGAGGGAATAATCAACAAAGAATCAGCTTACAGTTACGAATTTGGTCATGCCCAGAGTTAGGTATGAGCCTTAAATAAGATCGGATAAGGTAGTATTAGTAGTATTTGGTATACAATCATTCCATTCAATTAAATGAATAGACTCCAATTTCAGTTATAACCTCAGCTACAAGATTGGCCCAAGCCAGCTCATACATGGCGTAAGAATGCATAAGATGTAAATGAATCCGGTCGAGATGAATATTGAGTTGAATACGATTTTGAATTGACCCTGAGTAGTTTGAACTGTTTGAGCGATTCGAGTATCAACATAAAATTAAAATTTGAAAAGACTTCATCGAATTTTAAAATTTGCTTATATTTAGATCGTTTATATTTTGAGTCGAGTTCGAATTGAGACTCAAATCGTTTGGTTCATTTTATAGTCTTAAAAATGCATGATATTCGGTTTCAACTAAATTGACCCAATTTATCAACATTTGTTATGTACTTTTTCTATAGACAGGGACGGAGCCAGGATTCGATATTGGTCGTGGTGGTGGAGGGGGAAGAATTTTTTTAACAACATAATATATATTAATCACTAAAAAGTAAAGTTCCACAATTATAAAACATATTTTTACTAAAACAAAGATAATGTAGTAATATAATTTATTTGACAAATACAACAAAACATAGCAAAAAAAAGTCTTTTAGAACATATCAAAGTTTCGTCAAAATTGCACCCGACGTTCTTTCAAATAACGAAATCCATCTATTATACTAAATGAGAAAATGAGAAAATATCTACTCTTGTAATTATCTTCACAATAGTCATTAGTTATACTATTTTTTAGACTATTCTAGTTTTTGTAAGGCCCACTTGGTATTCTAATGAATTTAGCCCAATAATCATTAGCTAATGTTTATCTTCACAATAGTCATTAGCCCACTTAGTATACTATTGCATGGCCCAAAAAATCTTTTGGAGGTGGCATGGCTCCCTCCAGTCCTAAGGTAGCTCCGTCCCTGCCTATAGACAAATTTATGAAATAACTGTTATAGAAGAAATTGTAAAATGAAACTTATTGACCTAACTAATAATATAACTGAAAGGGATCACCTGATTTTATCTTTGAGTAATTATTTATGTGACATTGTAGACTAAAATATAGTTTGTAGGGTTGTTAAGATTTACACTATAATGTTTAAAATATATCTGAGTGCATTCTATCTCAAAATTCTTTACGATGTTTTAACCGTTCAAAAGTGGGGACGCATTTTATTTAGTGCAACAAATTTTGAAATATATTTTGTTGAGCTAAAAATAATTTTAAGATATATTTTGACCCGTTTAAACCTCGGACAATATATTTTTTTTAGCATAATTTTTTTTTAAGGTACACTTAGATATTTTTAAAAATTAAAATACAAACCTCAACTATTCCACAAACTTTGAGCTACAAACTGTATTTGAATGAACATAAATTGATCATTATCTTGATTGTTGGGGGTTTAGGTAGCCTAAGCCCCTAATTGCACATGAAAATGCACGAGCTCATCATCACTCATCCCACTACTTCGCACCCCTCTACTCCACTCCCAACCCCACCCCCACGCCCACCCCAGCCCCCTCGCACCCCGTCCCCAGCCTCAAAAAAATATATTATTTATTGATTATGTATACACCCCCACCTTCACCCTCAAAAAAATAATATTCACTAATTATTATAATAAAAAATTTATTAATTTTAATTAACATAATAATTATTAATGTAATTTTTTTTAAAGTGCCTATAATCACAAAATTAATGTTTTTAATACTCAAATTAGTCACATCAATTAAAAATAAATTTTTAGTTTCAAACTTGAGTCTAAAAAATTAACATAGGATTCTTTTAGTATAACAGAAATTAAGATTTTAGTGAAGTTATAATTTAAAAAATAGGTCATAGATTCGGTGTAAAACCCCAACTTTTTGAATAAAGATGAATTTTCTATAAATATTATTTTTGAATATTATGGAGTGAAATTGATATAATGTTATAGTTGTGGGTAATATTTATAAATTTTTTGCAAAGTACGCAAATTGTTATATAATATTCGATTGGTTTTAAATATTCGCTTTTAACAGGGAATATTCGTAATGCAACGACAATCATCATTGGTGGACCCCATAGCGGAATTATTGTCGAATCGAGAAAACGACAAAAATACTTTATATGAAAATAACGACTAAGTTTTACTGTTAATGTTGAAACACCAAAAAGTTAAAAGATGCGATGAATACGTGTGGTTGCATAGAAGACACCGGTATTGATTATTGATGCTTACGTGAGAAGTCACTCAGTTTTGTTCAATTATTGCTATAGTATTTGTTATAAATATTGGCGTATTATTTGGACCCCCCCTATTTACCCATTATTCAAATAATCGGTAGAAAAGTATTTAATATTATAAAGGTGGGGCCACATGTGGGACCCACGGGAGGAGAAAGTCTTGGGGGTGGAATTATTTTGTCACGGGTGGAGTGTTACAGGGAATTCATGAGGTTATATATGTATATATATACATATTTAATTATTAAATTTTGTTTTATATGTATATATATATATATATATATATATATATAAAGGTCTTGAAATGAGAATTTGCAAGTGGGATATTGATTCACGGGGTGTTAACCCGTGAATGATAGTATATATATATATATATATATATATATATATAATATTATATTAATTTTGTTTTATTAGAATATTTTATTAAATTCATCTGGACTAAATCTGCTTTAAAAGTAAATCAATTTGACCGCTTCTTGAGTTAATTCTTACGCAATCCATTTTTCTATAAATAGAAGCTTATTCCTTCATTATTTTCTTACGAATTCACTAAAACTCTGAGAGAGTAAATTATAGAGAAAAGAAAGAAAAGATTTCTGCTATTTAACTACTCTTATATTCAGGTTCTTTTACTGTAAGGGTGTTATTATTTCTTATTCATGAAGAGAATCTGTTGTTATTCCATTTCTTATTATTCTCGCTGGAATAACTCCGTATATCTGTGATTCTACACCTTATACTTGGTGACATTCTTCTATTATTCATTGGAACATCCTGCATGCAGGTGTTTTACACCGACTGGGTTCCGCTTTTATTTGTTATTATTCCGTTGGAACATCCTCGTCTGCATGTGTTTTACACCCGACTGGTTCCGCTTTTATTATTATTCCGTTGGAACATCCTTGCTCGTGTGTTTTACAACACCGTTCCGTCTTATTATTATTCTGCTGGAACATCCTGTCTGCGTGTTTTTTACGGACCGATTCCGTCTTTATTATTCTTGGAACATCCTGCTTTTAAAATTTTTGCCTCGACCGTTCCGTTATTATTATTCTGCTGGAATAACTCGCCTACATCGGCACCGCACGCATGGTGATTTCTTTTGTTATTCCATTCTTTATTATACTCAAATTGGTTAAAGTTTTGACTTCTATACTCCATGAAATTAGTAGAATATCCTCGATATTTGCAAGCTTCATCCAAAGATCTTTTCATGGAAATATTCTTCGATCATTTTGAATTTTACTCTACAAAACAAAGATGTCGTGTTGACAATTTGGACGTTAATAATTCCCGGATAAAATAATTCTTGAACTTGTTTTATTGAATTCTTATATTATTGTCATCATCCTCATGTTTATATTTTGTTGAAAGTCATCTCATGGCTGTAGTGGCATAGATGGACTTGGTATGATTATGACCAGGATTATTCGGTGTAATCATGGTAGTAATGTTACAAATGATGTGGTAAAAGTTCTCATTGGCCCATAAAGGCATTGATGGATGATGTTTGTTGGCGTGATCATGACCATTAATGAATACACAAATATTCTTGGCCCGTAAGTGCATGGATAATTGTGGTCGTGATACTAAAGAATATCCTCGGTAGTAGTGCGTATGTGATTCGATGATGTGGAATATTTATTAAAATTTGAGTCTCAACGATAACAAAGATGAAAAAACCTTTTAATCATAAAAGATAGTATATTTTATTTTCTACTTGACTCTTTTAATGGATTGCTTGTTCACCGCAGCTTAAACTTGATGTCTATTATATTTTATCGGTTTAACATTGTTGGAGACTAATGATAATTTATTCTCGCATTATCTTAGTCATAATATTTCTTCTTTGGGCTAGTTGAGCTCACCCTTCCTTTCACTGTTCTCTTCAGGAAATGAGAATATAGCTGGGATGAATTAGGGAACGGAGTAATGGTCCAGAGGATAGCATTAGTAGTCCGCACTATTCTGTAAAATAGTGTGATAATAATTGTAATGAGGACTCCTTTTGAGTTTGTATAATCTCTAGTAGATAATATTTGTATTCAAACTTACAGTTTATGTTTTGTCGTATTGTACACGACGAACAGATTAGTAAGTTGTATTTGAATTCTATACCATGTATCCAAGCACCCAAGATGGGTGATGTATACCTAATTTTGGGGAGTCACAGTTGGTATCAAAGCTTAGGGATATGATCCCTGGCTAAGATGTGAGACTAGAACTAGGAGGGGAGAGACGGGGAATTCCTTCGCTAGTATGACCTACTTAAATTTATTTTGTATTTAAATTGGTTGGTCAGAGTTTAGAGATATTATGTTACATGGCAATTAACCTTTGTTTTGTGGCAGTATCTGAAAATGACATCCAAAATGTTGAGAATAACAATGGAGCACAAGAGACCGCTGAGTCTCCACATATCAATAATCGTGGAGAATGTGCATCAGGAAGGCGATAATCCTCATGCAAACAACAACACTGACCAAATGATGAATGATGGATTATTCAGAGGCTTTATGCAATTCATGCAACAGCAGGCGAGAGCGGCTCTTGTCCAAAATGTAGGTGGAAACATTGGAAACTCTCGGGCGGTCACCGCTAAACAGTTCAAGGAGCTAGGACCACCGGAGTTTAAGGGAGAGTCAAAACCACTTATGGCGGAAGCATGGATAAAGCAGATCACCAAGATATTTGATGTCTTGGGATGCTCCAAGGAGCAAAAGGTTCCTTTTACCGCCTTTATGTTGCGCGAAGAGGCAGATTACTGGTGGAATCGGTAAAACGTACTCAACCTGTCGTACTAAAGATGTCTTGGGAGAAGTTCCAAGAGCTATTCAACGACAAATATTTTCTCGAAAGTATTCGTCACATGAAGGAGGTGGAGTTTATCAAATTGGAGCAAAACAATATGACCGTGTCACAATACGAGGCAAAATTTATGGAGTTATCCCGGTTTGCGTCCCACTTGGTGGATAATGAAGAGAGAATGGCGCGAATGTTTTTAAGAGGTTTGAAGCCGGAGATACGTCAACATCTTATTTCTCAAAAGCGTGTTTGTATTCGGATGTTGTAAATAGGGCTCGATTGGTGGAAGCGCGATAACGAGTCAACGCAACCAAAAGAGGGTTGCAGACAAAATGATAATACCGGTGAGGAAGCGATCATCGAAGCGGTGACAACAAGCGTGGAGGAAATCAACAGATGTAAAATGGTAACCACTTGCCGGTGGTAATTAGGGCCAAAACAATAAGAATGGACATTTCGAAGAGGAGATTTAACAATGATGGAAAGACGCGTCGTGCCAAAGACCCGTTGTTAAGGAAGGAGAAAGACCACCTATCATATGCTTCAAATGCGGAGGGAGGACACATCACCAAATTGTGCGATGTAGTCAAAACATGTTATAATTGTGGAAGAAAAGGTCACTTAGCCCGATTTTGTCGCTCACCAAGACAAATTCAATAGGATGGAGGCACCAAAGGTTGTCCCGAGAAAAATCAAGCCGTGAGTCTGAGGAGGCGTTTGTTGTGACCTCCCAGAAGCAAGGAACCCAATGAGGTCATCACGGGTAAGCTTTATCATAAACTCTAGCGAAGTCTACACTTTATTTGATACCGGTTCTACCCATTCTTTTATTTCTCCTACTTACGCCAACGCGATTAAATTTGACTCAGGAGAAATTAGACTTTGACTTATCCGTGGAAACTTCGTGGAGAAACCTTCATTACATCCACGGTTTATAAGTCTTGTTTAGTTCAAGTTGGTACCCACATATTACACATCGATCTTATTGCATTAAAAATACTTGCATTTGATGTAATTCTAGGGATTGATTGGTTAACTACTCATCATGCAAAAAATTGATTGTTTTAAGTAAGGTTGTTAGCTTTCATATTCCTAATCGACCTATTATGCGAATTCAAGCAACCAAACCATTAAAATCAATCAACATTATCTCAAGCCATAAAGCTATTCGTTTATTGAAAAATGGATGTCAAGCTTTCTTAGCTCATGTCACAGATCTAAACAAAAATACGCCGCTTTTGAATAATATTTCTATTGTTAATGAATTTCGACGTATTCCCTCAAGAACTTCTACGGCCTACCTCCAGAGGCGTGAAATTGAATTTTGATCTCATGGCGCCCCCAAAATAGGTCCATTCCACCCAACCCATTCTCGAGTGCGCCAAATACATGGTACAAAAATAACTACAACTTCAATAATACAAATGTTGTGTGAAATACGACAATACATCTTGTGAGTTTAAATACGATATTGCCATCTAGACAATATCCACATACAAATAAATCCCCATCATCATTATTGATACATTATTTTACAAAAATGGTGAGGACTACTAAACAACTCTCTCTGTAACCTTCATTCCATACCCCCGACTCGATCCTCGCTGTATGTTCTCACCTCCGAGAAGAAAAATGGAACAACAAGGAAAAGGGTGAGCTCAACTAGCCCAAAGAAAGAATATTATGACTAAGATAATATACAACAAATTATCGTTAGTCTTCAACAGGAAAAATCTAATAGAATACAATAGACAACAAGTTTTAGATCAACAAATCACGGAAAGAGCGATCCATTAGAAGAGTCACGTAGAGAATGAATTCTACCGCCTTCTAAGATTTAAAAGTCCATCATCAATATTTTATCCTCAGAATAACAATCAATATACATCTTTAATCATCTTTTGCACTACAGCCAAAGATATTCATTTGTATCACCAGTTAATCATGTTCATCTCAACACTTGCTCATCTTTGCACTACTACGGACCAAAGAGATTCATCAGTTTAATCATTCATCTTTTTCACTACAGGCCAAAGATATTCATCAATTTAATCATTCATCTTTTGCACTACAGTGCCAAAGATATTCATCAAGTATCACTATTAAGACCGAGGATGATGAAAAACATTTTTAAGAACGAATCCAATTGAGATAGAAGGACAATTATTAGGGATTCGTATAACAAGGTTTATCCAAGATCAATAATACTTCATAATAAATAATTTTGAAGCGAACTCAAAAATAACGATCAAAACATGGATCCAATCAAAGATAAGAAATTAAATAGACATCTTGGACAAAAAAAAAAAAATTTCATTTTTCTTGAATAGTCTTGCATTTGTGAATAAGTCAGATATCGTGAATAATGTCGTATTATCGTGAATAGTAACTCAAACACAAAAAGATAGAAATTTCACAAAAAAACATCTTCACGCTTTACGTGAATAGTAACTCGTGAATAATAACTCATGAATAGTAACTCGTGAATAATAACTCATGAATAAGAACTCATGAATAGTAACCCCGAACATGAAAAGTTCCAAATTTGATAAAAAGTTCAACTAATATTTTGGCATAATGATATTGAAGAAAATAATATCATTTCATGAAGAAATAACATCCTTACCTCAAAATAACCGTATCTTATTTGAATTTCGGTATAGTCTTTGATGAAACTTCATGCACCGTATAAAACACTCAAAGTATACTCACAAGAATACGCTCGATAATATAGAGAGAGAAGAGAAAACTTAGTTTCGGTGTGATTTTCAATTCTAACTTAGCCTTCTATTTATAGGAAAATGTTAGAACGCCTAAAGGAGACTAAATTAATAAAATATATTATTATTTATTTAAAATTCCTACCCACATATTTTGAAAACTCTAGCATGCCTTCTTTGGTCAAAAACATCAGCCACCCATGTGCTAACAACCACAAAAACGTTTTTCTTATATAAAATAATTAAAACTTCCAAAATCAATTATTTGAACTCCTAACTTCAATAATTCATGATAAATAACCCTTTTGTCGGAAAATTCGAATCTACGCAACTTTTTATAGGAAATTCAATTCTCTACAACTTTGAAGAAGGAAGTTTTCCAAATTCCAAATAGAAATTATCCAAATCCATAAATGAGTGATTTTACGATCTATAATCAATTTTCGGTCGAGAATTGTGTCCACCGACACACAAAACATATGTTAAACATTTAATGCCACAAAATACTCTTCCTCCTCATATACTCATATATCCCACATTCATTGTAAAAATATCACCGTTAATATATTATTAAAATAATATATTTAAATGAATTATTTTATCGTAAAAAGATAAAATATTAATTTTCAACAATTGTCACATTAAAAATTTTCTCCATATATATCCACATAAAATAAATATTTTCTTTATCATAATAATCAATAATTAATTATTCAAAATAATATTACAGAATCACAATCTTCGACAACCGGTAGTTTTCAGAAAGAGGGGCTTTCGAATAAGGATTTCTCTTACTTGGCAAGTGATTAGGTGACCAAACCTCTCCTTAGAGCGTAACTTTCTAGACATTGCCAATAATGTTATCCGATAATATTATTCAAATAATATGAATTATTGATTTGATAATGGAAAATCTTGTGTAATGACAATTATTGAAACAACAATCAATACAAAATATCAACGCAGCAATTATTGAATCAATAAAATATAATATTAAATAAAGAATAACATCAGAACAATTATTGAGTAGTGCCTTCTTCTTACGTAAGGATCAATAATTCAACAATCACTGCAATCTGAGTGTCTTCTTGTATGCAACTGACGCGCGTATTCTTGTATTTTAACCACCAGATAATCCAACAATGTTAACGGTAACAACTACGCCGTTATTTATAAAAGCTCAAATTTGTCATTTCCTTCATCCGACAGTTATTTTGTTATGGGGCCCATAATTGGATCAAGGCATCGTCATAATAATATTCCCAAAGAAGAATATTTCACGACCAAACGAATATTCCCCCAACAAAAATAAATATTTTAATAACCACTTGTTTATTTTGCAAAAATTGCACATTTCACCCATAACCAAAGCATTATATCAAATTACCACCTTATTAATCAAGAATAATAATTAGAGGAAATTCGATTTTATTTATAAAAATTTGGGGTCTTACAGTATCGACCTTGAACCCGGTACAAAACCCATTTCTAAATCCCCATATCGAATGGCTCCTATTGAACTTCAGGAGTTAAAAACTCAACTGCAGGAATTGTTAGACATTGGCTTTATTCGTCCTAGTACTTCTCCTTGGGGTGCTCTTGTTCTATCGTGAAGAAGAAGGATGGGAGTATGCGACTTTGTATTGATTATCAGGAGTTGAATCGTGTCACCATCAAAAATAGGTACCCATTGCCACGTATTGATGACCTGTTTGACCAACACTGCAAGGAGCCAAATTCTTTTCAAAGATTGATCTTCGTTCCGGATATCACCAATTGAAGATTAGAACCGATGACATGCCAAAGACGGCTTTCAGAACTCGGTACGGGCATTATGAATTCCTAGTCATGTCCTTTGGATTGACTAATGCTCCTGCTGCCTTCATGGATATGATGAATCGAGTATTCAAGGAATATTTGGATCACTTTTTGGTCGTCTTTATTGATGACATCCTTATATATTCCAAAACTCGTGAAGATCATGAGCAACACTTGAGGCTGATACTCCAAAAGTTTCATGAATATAAGCTTTATGCCAAGTTGAAGAAATGCGAGTTCTGGCTTGAGGAAGTAGCATTCCTTGGGCACGTGGTATCAAGTCATGGAATATCTGTTGACCCAAAGAAAGATTGAAGCTATTCAAAGTCGGGAGCAACTTAAATCGATGATCAAATACGTAGCTTTCTCGAACATTTGGTTATTATCGGAGATTCGTAGAAGGTTTTCTCGAATCGCTACTCCACTAACTCAAATGACTTTTAAAGATACAAAGTTCTATTGAGGCGAGAATGTGAGAAGAGTTTTCAAGAACTCAAGAGGAGACTCATTTCAAAGACTGCTCGACAATACCATTTGGTTCGGAGGATTTGTCATCTACGGTGATGCTTGAAGCAAAAGGGTTGGGATGTGTTCTTATGCAATATGGGAAAGTCATAGCCTATGCCTCACGACAACTCAAAGAATATGAGAGGAATTATCCTACTCATGATCTAGAGTTGGCAGCTGTTGTCTTCGCACTAAAGATTAGGAGGCATTACTTATATGGGTAGAAAGTGGAGATCTTTACGGATCATAAAAGCCTCAAATATTTCTTCACTCAAAAGGAACTCAACATGCGACAACGACTTTGGCTTGAACTGTTGAAAGATTATGATCATACTATCCAATACCATCCTAGAAAAGCGAACGTGGCGGTGCGCGAAAGTAGAAGATCATATCTATTGATTCTGAGTGCAATATTGTCAACGAGGCCCATTTTGTATGACTTGCAAAGGATGGAGATAGAGATAAAGACTCCAGGGACCCACGTGATGATGACAAATATACGAGTAGAACCGACTTTAATTGATAAAATTAAAGCTGCTCAAATTACAGATCCGGAGCTTGTAATAACTCAATATTTTCTATACAAATAAATTAGAAATTTTTGCAGATAATTTTTTTTTTATATGGTGTATTATGTCAAACCCTAATTACTGTGGGAAACCCTAATTTAAAACTTGGTGGTGAGTTCAAGTCTATTATATAACTGTGTTATGTGACTTATGATTAACCCTAATTAACATTTGTACTTGTTAAATTCTTGAAACCTTAATTATTTAGTATAAACCCTAATTGTAATTTGGTAACCCTAATTACCAAAACTATAAACCCTAGTTTCTAAGTTAGCAAGGATAAGTATAATTATTATCTTATAACCCTAATGTCCATGTATAATTAAAACCCTAATCAAAATAAGAAAACCTAATTATAAATTTGGTACACTAATTATATTTATTTTAAACCCTAACTTGGGTAACATAGATTAATAATTATTGGGCTAGAATTATTAAATGGCCCAAAACAATTATGGAAGAAGCCCAAAAAGAAATCAATTCAAGCCCAAATCATAGCCACTTGGTCAGGGGTATTTTAGACCTTTGAATTATGTAATTTATGCAATAAAATAATAGCTAAGTGGAGAATTAGAGGCTATAAGCATGGCTGGCCAGAATTTACCTTTTAAGGTAACAAATTTTGCTAATCAAGTTTCCTTATATAGTTAGTAACATTACTTTATTTAATTTAGTACAAAAAGTACATTATTGTCAACCTATCATTTGTGGGAAATCTCATTAAGCATGCTTAAGGACAAGATAATGAATTTTATTCAATGGACAACATGAGTATGGAGGTTAATAGCTAAATCCCACATACATTGCCACTTCTATAAATAGATTAAAGAGAGAGAAATAAGGCATTGCTAGCTCATTTTGTATCAACACTCAACCTAGACTTCTCTCTCGAAGAAACCAACGAAATTATTAAACTTATCGGTCCCTAAACCAATCCCCACCATTTCCATAAACAAATCGGAAGCTAGGATCAAGAAATCAAAGTTTAAAGGTATAAAACCCTAACACGATTTACATCCCACGATCTTATGTTAATGTTATGTTTGAGTGTTAGAATATGTTGGTTATAGTGTCTAGTGATGATCCAGGGTTGATAAATGTTGAATCCATAACATTTAAAAGCTCTTGATTTGAAGATCTACAAAATCTGGAAATTTAGTTAATCGTGGTCCGACAACAAATGTCGGTGTACCACGATCTTTAGTCATGTATTCCTTTTAATGTTTTTAAGTTTGTAATTGTAGTATGCTATGTGATCTTTAACTCGGAACAAGAATCAAGTTCAGATCTTAAACAGTTACAAGATATTTAAGGTCAAAAGTCGTTGACCGGCCATGATGGCTGGCGTTCGGATAACCCGTGAAAGCACTGCTAAACAGCCCCGACAACGTTTTAAATCGGCGAGATCTTCGCTTCACATTGTTTTATTATTGTTGTTTGTTGTTTGTATATGGTAGTTTAGTATGTGTCTTTGTAAGTTAAGGCCATTAGAACATTAAAATGATTAGTATGTCTCATATGGTAGGCAATTCGAACCAAGCGAAGATGATCAGGTTTGGTTTTCGGGTAACCCGTAAAAGCTGTTGAAAATGATCTCGGCGTGGTTTGACCGAATTTTATCATCTTGATCTGTTGTTGTTACAATGAGTTTAAGCGTTAGATCTGTAGTCTCTTATGTTATGTACAAAGTTGGAACTTATAAATCACAAAACTATCAAAAGGATTTCGTTATAGAAGCTCAAAGTGGAATGGGGTCGAAAATTTCTTCACCCGTAAAATGAAAGAAATGTGTCCGCGATGCCTTCTTTGAGAGCTTAAATCTTGTTTGTTTGATGCTTTATTGCCATGTTTGATGTTGGGTATTGTAGACGTGCACTAGTACTACAAGATCCAATTCATAGATTGTCCAGAAATAATACACACACTGATTAACACTTGGTCAAACATGCATGCTCGTTTTCTGACATGAGAATTCTGGGCTTGGTGAAGAACACCTATAGCGACAGTTAATTATGAAATTAATCATTTTAATTAAATAATTACAGAAAATTAGATTTAAATCATTAAAAATACAAAATAAATTATTAAAAATTATTTTAATGTCCGAAAAATATATTTTAATTATTTTGAATATATTTCATAAATATTTAATATTTTTGGAATATTAAAAGTATTTAATTTATTTAATTATAATATTAAATAAATTATTTAAAAATGATTTTAATACATGAAAAATCATTTAAAATTATATTATGGTATAAGAAAATATTCTAAGTTATTTCTATGACTTTTAATATTTTGTGTTGAATTTTATTAATTAATTATTATTAATGATATTAAAGTTATTTAATAATTATATTAAATAATTTAGTTAAAAAATGATTTTATTATTTTAAAAATTATTTTAAATGAAAATAAAGTGTGTAAAAATATTTTAAGTTATAAAACATAACTTTTAATATTTAAAAGATAATTTCATTAATAATTTAATATTAATGATATTAAATTTATTTAATAAATAAATAGTTTAAAATGGTTTATTGATTTTAAAAAAATCATTTAAAAGGGTATAAATGAATTAAAAATACTTTAAGTTATAATTAATGAATTTTAATAGTGGATAAATAGTACATTAATATTTGAATATTAATGGTAATTATTTATAAATAATTTTAAATGTTTTAAAAATCATTTAAGGGTAATATTAATACTTTAAAAATATTTTGAGTTATTATAAATAAACTTTGATATTTTGACAATGATTTCATTTATGGTTCAATATTAATGAAGTATTAATGATAATAGAATAGTTTGATATTTAATAATGATTCCTTGTTTGAAATTCATGTTAAAGTATAATAAATGTTTAAAATTATTATTAAGTCATATACCGATGTTTACTGAGATATTGAGTAATAGAATAGAGTCTTAGACTCAAGTTAATTACATTAGACATTAGCTATTTGACAATCGGCATAGTTCGAAATTGTTCTAGACTTAGATATTTTGACCACGTTCTTCGTTTGTTTATGATGCATGGATCTTTGTAGATATGTAGAATAACGTGAGTAGGTTATATGTTGATTTGTGAAATGCAAGATTATGTGTTATAGTATATTGTTCTAATCGAACGAATGATCGATTAATGATAGGTGCTTACATAAAAGATAAAACTAAATTATGCGTATTGCGCGGCATCGATAAATGATATCCTACCTTTGCATTTCCTTTATGCAATGGACATGAGTAATAATGTTTGAGAATTATATTATTCTTTATGCATTATCAACCTATATTATATATGCCCATTGATTATCAACATGTTAAGTATATAGTAATTCGGATATTTATTACATTGCTTAATTTCTATAAATGATTATACAAGTGTTCCCCACTTGGATAATCATTATATTTATTCACATGTTGATACACCTTTAATATACATATATGTTGAATTATAGATTATTGTTGGATAAGATAAAACCTTTTGTTTGGAACCACGACAAATATGAACATCCCGAACATGGAAAAATTTTATGCGCTATACTACAGATACAAAGGATGAACGATAATATCGTTACTAGCAATGTAGTATTGATCAATACAGCTACAACCAGGTGATCACCCTCCGCGTCTGTAAGTTATGATGATTTCTGAGATGAAGTTCATTTAACCTTCTTAAAAATGAAAACAATGTTCATAGTATGTCCCCTAAAACTTATTTATAATTAAGATGCGTAGTTTCAAAGATTTGAAAGAGAATTGTTATTATTATTGGTTCGAGAATTACTTCACAACTATTGATCCGTTGTAGAAGGGTAGTATAAAGAAAGCATTTAAATTCCTTCACTTCTATATATATATAATCGCTATTACTTCTTTGGGCACTCAAATGCTCATCCTTGCTTATTTAAATATTTCAAATAAAGTGTGAACACTCAAGGCTCTGCTTAGAAACAAGGGAAAAGGAAAGGTTTACGAATGATGACAATGTTATCTCATGTGATAGTTTAATATTATTAAGACAATGTTATATATTTATGATCACGTGTTGTAAGGAATGATTTAAGGTTACGTGCTTGGGAGTTAAAACTCGATAATTATGTAAGTAAAGTTTAATATTTATATTATTGGCATTCTTATTAGTATTATTCTGGTTATAGAGATGGTATCGTGAAAGACTTTGAATTCGGGTTTCAAGCACGGATTTGGGGGCGTCACGGGTTAGTATCAAAGTCAGAGGTTATAAATATTCTGGATTACGAAACCTAGTTTATAACCTTATAGGAAACTCTTATAGAATATGTTAGCTAAGTGATAGGTTGAGGGATCCATCGAGTTTTAGTTGTACTTAATAAAATATCATTTCATTTTACCAATGAATATATTTTATTGTGTTACTAATGTTGTTTTGCTTGTTTATTGTGGTCATACATGCATGGTTGCCGATTTGAGAGCTAAGGTAGTTACTCAATGGATCAAGAGTCGAGGACTTTAGTGAAGGGTACATGGAACATGAGATGATAAGAGATTAGTTGGTCGGAATGACGACTTAAGGGTTAGAAATTTGAGAAAGTGAGGCACAAAATCACACCTCTCGATTTCGTAAACAATTTGTCTGAGGACGCATTCACCGAAAGAAAAGCGGAGTTAGTTACCGAAAGTTACGAGGAGGTTGGAGCAAAGAGAACTGCAACTAGGGCAGTTGAGAGTTGAGGGGGAAGCTAAAGATGCGAAGATATATACCCTGGAGCAGGCTTTGGACATCGCCTTTAGGCGGTTCGACGCGGAATGGATGGAGTTGCCCTTCGGCAGGGAGAGCAGGTTTGATGTGTACTCATATAGTCCCACTTTTGTTTCTATTAGGGACTGTTTAGTGTTGAAAATCCTTATGCCTTTCTGTATGCATAGGATAGCAGTTAGACCCCAACTTTTCTGGTAGAGGGGCAGGTGGTAAGGAATCCTCAATTTTGTCCAATAACCACTTGTTTATTTTGCAAAAATTGCACATTTCACCCATAACCAAAGCATTATATCAAATTACCACCTTATTAATCAAGAATAATAATTAGAGGAAATTGATTTTTATTTATAAAATTTGGGGTCTTACAAGATTTCGACCTTGAACCCAGACAAAACCCATTTCTAAATCCCATATCGAATGGCTCTATTGAACTTCGAGGAGTTAAAAACTCAATCTGCAGGAATTGTTAGACATTGGCTTTATTCGTCCCTAGTACTTCTCCTTGGGGTCTTTCTTGTTACATTCGTGAAGAAGAAGGATGGGAGTATGCGACTTTGTATTGATTATCGTGGAGTTGAATCATGTCACCATCAAAAATAGGTACCCATTGCCACGTATTGATGACTGTTTGACCCGGTTTGAAGGAGCCAAATTCTTTTCAAAGATTGATCTTCGTTCCGGATATCACCAATTGAAGATTAGAACCAGATGACATGCCAAAGACGGCTTTAACTCCTCGATGCGGGCATTATGAATTCCTAGTCATGTCCTTTGGATTGACTAATGCTCCTATTTATTCATGGATATGATGAATCGAGTATTCAAGGAATATTTGGATCACTTTTTGGTCGTCTTTATTGATGACATCCTTATATATTCCAAAACTTCGTGAAGATCATGAGCAACACTTGAAATTGATACTCCAAAAGTTTCATGAATATAAGCTTTATGCCAAGTTGAAGAAATGCGAGTTACGCTTGAGGAAGTAGCATTCCTTGGGCACGTGGTATCAAGTCATGGAATATCTGTTGACCCAAAGAAAGATTGAAGCTATTCAAAGTGGGAGCAACTTAAATCGATGATCAAATCGTAGCTTTCTCGCTTAAATTGGTTATTATCTGAGATTAAGTAGAAGGGTTTTCTCGAATCGCTACTCCACTAACTCAAATTGACTCGGAAAGATACAAAGTTCGGTTGGAGCGAGAATGTGAGAAGAGTTTTCAAGAACTCAAGAGAGACTCATTTCAAAGACTGCTCGACAATACCATTTGGTTCGGAGGGATTTGTCATCTACAGTGATGCTTCGGGCAAAGGGTTAGGATGTGTTCTTATGCAATATGGGAAAGTCATAGCCTATGCCTCACGACAACTCAAAGAATATGAGAGGAATTATCCTACTCATGATCTAGAGTTGGCAGCTGTTGTCTTCGCACTAAAGATTAGGAGGCATTACTTATATGGGTAGAAAGTGGAGATCTTTACGGATCATAAAAGCCTCAAATATTTCTTCACTCAAAAGGAACTCAACATGCGACAACGACTTTGGCTTGAACTGTTGAAAGATTATGATCATACTATCCAATACCATCCTAGAAAAGCGAACGTGGCAAATTGACGCGTTCGAGTAGAAGATCATATCTGCGATTCTGAGTGCAATATTGTCAACGCAAAGGCCCATTTTGTATGACTTACAAAGGATGGAGATAGAGATAAAGACTCAGGACCCACGTGATGATGACAAATATACGAGTAGAATCGAGCTTTAATTGATAAAATTAAAGTCAGCTTTCAATTTGAGATCCGGAGAGCTTAATAACTCAATATTTTCTATACAAATAAATTAGAAATTTTTGCAGATAATTTTTTATATGGTGTATTATGTCAAACCCTAATTCATGTGGGAAACCATAATTTAAAACTTGGTGGTGAGTTCAAGTCTATTATATAAGCGTGTTATGTGACTTTATGATTAACCCTAATTAACATTTGTACTTGTTAAATTCTTGAAACCTTAATTATTTAGTATAAACCCTAATTATAATTTGGTAACCCTAATTACCAAAACTATAAACCCTAGTTTCTAAGTTAGCAAGGATAAGTATAATTATTATCTTATAACCCTAATGTCCATGTATGATTAAAACCCTAATCAAAATAAGAAAACCTAATTATAAATTTGGTACACTAGTTATATTTATTTTAAACCCTAACTTGGCAGGATAAGCTTAAAATCAAAATTAATCAGATGGGAGCCTCAAGCAACACTTCGCGTGCAGCTCCGAGAGATAAGGGAAAAAGGAAGATAGAAGACCATGATTTGGGAAAAACTGGTAAGAAGAAATGGAAAAGAATATGTTATCTTTGCGGTTATGAAGGGCATACCACTTTATATTGTCCTGACTATAAACGGGGAACATGTTTTGTTTGTGGAAAAGAAGATTATCAGGCTAAAAGCTGTCCAAGAAAGAAGGCTTAGTGAATAGGTAGTATAGATTATGTTGTGTAGGTATGTTTAAGGTAATATGTGTGCTTAGTATATTTGTGTAATGTGACATTTTCAACTTTTGTGTTGGTTAAAGTTATAAATCCCGACTTTCGTAGTCCTGAGGATAGTGATGATTAAAGCACTAGGTGTTGTGATGTGTAAAGTATTTTGAAATCTCAGAATGAATATGAATCTAAGTTTGAATAATGAAATGAGTTAATATACTAAACTTTTATGATAAGATTTAGAATGTAGAGAATAATATATGGTTTTACTTAACCAGATAATGCCGCCAAGACGTCAAACTCGAAACCAAAGGGCAGAAGAGTGCGTCAATAATGTTGAGGATAACAACAAGCGAACCCGTCTGCAAAGAATTTACTTAACCCGATAGAACAAATTATGCAGCAAGAAGTGCGAGTCGCAGGAAACCAGCCAGACAATCGCTTCAATAATTTCAAGGACTTTAAGGTTGTAGGACCACCAACAATTCAAAGGGGCAACTCAATGACGCTGTTGAAGCCTTGAACTTGGATTAAAGAGATTGAGAAGGCGTTCATAATAATGGTAATAATGAGGGGGCAAAGACCACTTTTGCCACCTACATGATGAAGGGTGAGGCAAATTTTTTGGTGGGAAGCGAATCGATTGGCGGTAAGAAGGTGTAGTTACATGGGATAGGTTTAAGACACTGTTCTTCGAGAACTATTTCTCGTCTAGTATGCAAGCAGGGATGGAGGTGAGATTTTTAGAGTTGAGGCAGGAGAACATGACTGTTGCGGAATACGCTGCAAAATTTAATGAGTTGGCTAGGTTTACTCCGCATCAAGTGGATACGGAGGCTAGGAAAGCTAGGAGGTTTGAGCTGGGATTAAAACACTGGCTCTACAACAAGGTGGCGGTGTTGCAGATCCCTACATTTGCAGCACTCATAGAGAAGGCTATTATTGCTGAGGAGGGGAGTGAGGCCATGAGCCTCTACAACAAGGAGAGAAAAAACAAGAGTAAGGTTGAAGGGATTAGGAAGGTGGAAGTTACTAGTGGGAGTAAGGTGGTGGTAGCAAAGGAAGGGAAGCAATTTTGGAAGTGTTCAGTGAAGCAGGGAAGGAGCTAAGAAGCAAGTTGTGCGATTGTGGAAATTATGGAAGGAACCATTACTCGGGAGTGTTTGAAGGGAAGTTTGTGTGCTCTTCAAGTGCAGGCGAGAGGGCCATATCTCTCCCAACCGTCCCAATCCTAAGATGAATAACGGATGCTTTATGCGGATCAACCGATCACAAGGTGAAGGATTGTCCCAAGAGGAAGATGGAGGCGAAGTGTGATTTTTGGGCAAGAGCAACGGGACTTTAGCAATCACGGACCAACGTCATCCAAATAAGTCCATGAAAATCAACAAAGAAGGGTCTATAATATGACGGTCCAGGATACCGTAGCAGCTGACAATGCAATTCCAGGTATTATTCTAACCAAGTTTTATTTTCTTATATATATAATAATTTTTTAAAGAAGTTTTAAAGAAGGAATTTGAGTTCTTTTAGAAATCAAATTTTCGTCTAATCAGATAGAAAAGCTTTGCGTGAATAGGTTAAAGATCTGTACGATCATTTATGATCAAGATCTACTTGTAATGATTGTATGTGCTACATGACACTCGTCGTATGTGTAGGTTATGTCTGGTGATTCCGGGGACTAATCTTTATAAGGGGGGTGAATGTAATAACTCAATATTTTCTACACAAATAAATTAGAAATTTTTGCAGATAAATTTTTTTTTATATGGTGTATTATGTCAAACCCTAATTACTGTGCAAAACCCTAATTTGAAACCCTAAGGAATGATTTAAGGTTACGTACTTGGGAGTTAAAACTTTGATAATTATGTAAGTTATTTAATATTTATATTATTGGCATTACTATTAGTATTATTCTGGTTATAGAGATGGTATCGTGAAGCACTGAATTCGGGTTTCAAGTACCCGGATTTGGGGGCGTCACAGAACTGTGCGTATGAGGAAGAAAGTGCAAGAAGGTGTGATGCCGAAAGCAAGAATCGATGAAGAAGGAATACTTGAGTCAACTCCGGACTTTAGTGTTCCTAACGACCACGATTTAAAGTATAAAATCATGATGGAGGCGCATAACACACACCGCTTCAGTAATCCATCCGGGTGTACCAAAATGTATTATGATCTTCAACATACATTTTGGTGGGGCAATATGAAGAGAGAGATAACGCTTTATCTCAAGGTGTCTAACGTGTCAACGAGTCGGCGAAGATCAAGTACCAAAAGGGCCATTCAGAACCACTTGAAATTCCGGAATAGAAGTGGGAGCACATTACCATGGATTTCATTCATCGGTCTTCCCAAAGTTTCTCAAGGCATAGATGCGATTTGGGTCATTGTTGATAGATTGACCAAGTCTGCTCATTTCTTCTGCCGATCGAGAAACTTATACACTTAAACGTCTTGCTTCGTATGTACATAAACGAGGTTGTAAAATTACATGGTATGCCAAGATCCATAGTTTTTGATCGAGACCCAAGATTCACTTCATGATTTTGGGTTAGTTTGTAAAAAAGCTATGGGCACAGATTTACGATTTAGCTCTCGGCATATCATCCTCGACGGACGACAATGGAGAGGACTATTCAAACTCTTGAAGATTTTAAGACTCGTGTCCCCGGATTTCAAGGGAAGTTGGGACAAGTTCTTACCATTGGTGGAGTTTTCCTACAACAACAGCTTATCGCAAGTATTGGCATGGCTCCATTCGAGCGTTGTATGAAAGAAAGTGTCGCTTCTCGAAGATCTTTGGGATGAGGTGGGTGAAGCAACGTTGTTGGAACCAGAGTTGAATGCGTATGACTACAAAAAGATTCAAACGATCCAAAGAACGTATAAAAACCTCACAAGATCGACAAAAGAGTTATGTTGATCTTCATCGAAAGGACGTGGAATTTGATATAGGAGATCATGTGTTGTTAACATGTTGCTCCATAGAAAGGAGTTACGAGATTTGGAAAGAGAGAAAGCTCAATCCTCGATTCATCGGCCCATTTTAATCCTTGATCGAGTAGGAACTGTGGCTACACAGACCGGCTTTTACCGCCAAGTATGTCTCGTGTTCATAACGTTTTTTACATATCCATGTTACGTAAATTTGTGGAAGACCCGAACCACATTATTGAGTTGGAACCGGACGAAATAGCGGAAGATTTGATGTATGAAGAGGTTCCTGTTCAAATCTTGGATAAGAAGAACATATTCTGCGCACCAAGGTTATACCTCAAGTCAAAGTTTTGTGGAGAAACCACGATGTTGAGGAAATGACTTGGGAGTTAGAATCAAATGAAATCAAGGTATCCTTACCTCTTCGACATACCGTGTACGCAATTCTAATTTCGAGGGCAAAATTTCATAAGAAGGGAGATTGTAAAACCCCAACTTTTGAATAAAGTTGAATTTTTATAAATATTATTTTGAATATTATGGAGTGAAATTGATATAATGTTATAGTTGTGGGTAATATTTATAAATTTTGCAAAGTACGCAAGTTGTTATATAATATTCGATTGGTGGGGAATATTCGCTTTAACGGGAATATTCAATAACAATGGCACAATCATTGGTGGACCCCACAATGTAATTATTGTTTGGATTGAGAAAATGACAAAAATACTTTATGAAAATAACGGCGGAAGTTTTACTGTTAATCGTTGAAACACCCGGTGTTAAAAGTACAAAGAATACGCAGGGTTGCATACAAGAAGCACACTGCAGTATTGATTATTGATCTTCGTGAAGTCACTCATTTTGTTCAATTATTGCTATAGTATTTGTTATAAATATTGGCGTATTATTTGGACCCCTCCCCCATTTACCCATTTTCAAATAATCGGTGAAAATTATTTAATATTATAAAGGTGGGGCCACATGTATGGACCCACGGAGGAGAAAAAGTCTTGGGGGTGAAATTATTTTGTCACGGGTGGAGTGTTGCGAAATTCATGAGGTTATATATGTATATATATACATATTTATTTATTAAGTTTTGTTTTATATGTGTATATATATATATATATATATAGTTTTATATTATATATATATATAAAGGTTTTGAAATGAGAATTTGCAAGTATGATATTGATTCACGGGGTGTTAACCCGTGAATGATAGCGTGCTATATATATATATATATATATATAATATTTTATTAATTTTGTTTTATTAGAATATTTTATTAAATTCATCTGGACTGTCCGTTTTAAAGTAAATCAATCTGGACCGTTCATGAGTTAGTTACTATACAGTCCATTTTTCTATAAATAGAAGCTCATTCCTTCATTATTTTCTTACGAATTCACTGAAACTCTAGAGAGAGTAAATTATAGAAAGAAAGAATAAAAGATTTCGCTACTTAACTACTCTTATATTCGCCTCTTTTTACTGCAAGGGGTTATTCTTTCTTATTCATGAAGAAGCTGTTGTTATTCCATTTCTTATTATTCATTGGAATAACTCAGTATCACGAGGTCTACCCTATACTTGGTGACATTCTTCTATTATTCTGTGGAACATCCTGTCTCGTGTGTTTTTTACACCGGACTGGTTCCGTTCTTTATTATTATTCCGCTGAACATCCTATCTCATGTGTTTTACACCTACTTCGGTTCCGTCTTTATTATTATTCCGTTGGAACATCCTTGTCTGTGTTTTACACCGGACCGGTTCCGCTCTATTATTATTCTGCTGGAACATCATGTCGTGTGTTTTACAATCAACTTGGTTCCGTCTTTATTATTCTGTTGGAACATCCTGCAGCTTGCATACAATTTTTTTGCCTCGGCTCGGTTCCGTTATTATTATTATTCTGTTGGAATAATCTGCATCACAATCTGCGCATGCATGATGATTTCTTTTGTTATTCCATTCTTTATTATACTCAACTTGGTTAAAGTTTTGACTTCTATACTCCATGAAATTAGTAGAATATCCTCGATATTTAAAGGCTTCATCCAAAGATCTTTTCATGGAAATATTCTTCCGATCATTCTTGAATTTTACTCTACAAAACAAAGATCATGTCGACAATTTGGACGTTAATAATTCTGGATAAAATAATTCTTGAACTTGTTTTATTGAATTCTTATATCATTGTCATCATCCTCATGTTTATATTTTGTTGAAAGTCATCTGTGGCTGTGGTGCGTAGATGGACTTGGTATGATTATGATCGTGGATTATTCACGTAATCACGGTAGTAATGTTACAAATGATGTGGTAAAAGTTCTCATTGGCCCATAGTGGTATTGATGGACAAATTGTTGGCATGATCATGACCATTAATGAATACACAAATATTCTTGCCCGTAAGCGTGGATAATTGTGGTCGTGATACTAAAGAATATCCTCGGCCGTAAATAAGCAGGGTGATTCGATGATGTGGAATATTTATTAAGTCGAGTCTCAAATATAATGATGATGAAAAACCTTTTTAATCATAAAAGATAGTATATTTTATTTTCTACTTGACTCTTTTAATGGATTGCTTGTTCAATCTGCAGCTTAAACTTGATGTCTATTATATTTTATCGGTTTAACATTATTGGAGACTAATAATAATTTATTCTCGCATTATCTTAGTCATAATATTTCTTCTCGGGCTAGTTGAGCTCACCTTTCCTTTCACCGTTCTCTTGGGAAATGAGAATATAAATTTGGGACGAGTCGGGGAACTTGAGTGATGGTCCGGAGGATAAGATTAGTAGTCCCCTCACTATTCGTGAAATAGTGTGATAATAATTGTAATGAGGACTCCTTTTGAGTTTGTATAATCTCTAAGTAGATAATATTTGTATTCAAACTTACAGGTTTATGTTTTGTCGTATTATACACTTACGCAAACAGTATTAAGAAGTTGTATTTGAATTACATCACGATGTCTGGCGACCCAAAATGGGTAATGTATACCTAATTTTGGGAGCGTTACATTCGGCTCATAATTATTTAATTTCAAACCACATAATTCATATTAAATATAAACAATATGATTTTTGTTTCAAACCCAACTCAAATCTATTTTATGGAGTAGTATAATTCAAAAGTAACTCAAACCTATTTTTTGTAAGTAGACTCTAGGTACAATCGAATGCCACCATTTATAGTCATGAGTGCGATATATTATAGATAAACCCCACTAAAAATACCTACAATCCACTTTCAATATAGACAATTATGATCCCTCATTCATTCAACATGTAACTAACTATAAATTGAGCGGATTGTCAGCACAAAAAATACAAAAATACTGTTACTAGATAGGGACGGAGGTAAATTCCCTAAAAAATTTGAAATTATTTTAATATTTTTACTTCAGGCCTCTAAGATTTATGAGGAAAAAATAAAGTATATACTATAATACTTTTTGAAAAAATATTTCCTTTATTCCAACGAGAAGATTTATTTTATTTTTCCTTTAAGTCAATTTGAAATACGGATAAATATCAAATTTTATAGTCTCTCTTTACTCCACTTTGTGTACCATATACATAGAAATCTTATTTTAAATTAAAAATATATAACTTTGTGTATCATATACAAAATATATTTTATATGACACAATATTCTCAACTTTGCTATCATAATTTTATTATTGTATCACTATCTAAATTAACAATTTATTAATTTAGGACAAATATGAAACAAAAATAGATCTTTAATCTTTACAAATTTTGAAAATAGTGCCCTCTTTTTTTTGAATAATATTGAGAAAATAATATATAAAACTAGAAAGAAGTGAGGATTAGACTAAAATTAGTACCAATAAATATAATATATTATTAGCTTGTTAACTATGGTGATATGTACATTGGGGACAGAGGTCGCATTTCCAACTAGGGTTAGTGCTGTGTCCCTATCATTTCCCAATTATTGGCACTCTTTTTGTTTAATTGTTGAATTGGTGTGGCACATGGGTTGTAGGACTGTCTCATAGTTTTAGAATTAAAATTATTCCAAAAAGGCAACTACAATTTCTCTTACTTTTCGAATTTGTCACTGCCCTTTAAAACATCTCATTGACCGACCTAAGAGTAGGTGGTTACTTATTGGTCTTTGTTAAAAATAATTTTGGACGGTAGAATAAATGGTCCACAAACTTAAGCCATTAGTTGTCATGACAATAGTGACTAAAGAATGATTACTAAAAATGATATGATTGGTTGTGATAAAATGACATTCTTATTGTGAAAAATTATTCTTAATTTTCTGTAACTCAAAAATTGCCCATATATATATATATATATATATATATATATATATATTGTTATGGTGAAGAGTTAAAAGATAAAGAAAAAAAACAGAATATTATTTCCAAAGAGAAGGAAACATCTTATATTTTTGTGTTGTAATTTTCATTCTTGAATTTAAGATATTTGTTGTATTATTGATACATTTGTTTCCCTGTCTTATTATTATTTACAACTCTATTAAACACTTGTATTCTATTATACACCTACTCGGGGGGGCAATGCTATGCTCAGATTATCCCAAACTAAAAATGCAGAATCTCTTCATGTACATGAAGCTTCTACTGCTAGACTCTGTCATGGGTCACTCCGATGCTGCAACTCTTTGATCCAATGCAAGCCTTAAGCAATTCTATTTGGTTAAATAAGAATCTACAAACTTTCAACCTGTTTGCATGGTACCAATAGAAATCTGTGTGGGATCACCTCCCATTTCCTCAAACCCGGTTGGCTTCAACCATGAGCGAGGTACATGGTACCTGCAAGATCAATGGATCAAACCAAATTTTTACAATGAAATGCTTTCGATTTTAGTAAATAAATACTACCAACACTTACAGCTCTTGGGATGGTTTCCCGCAATTTTTGCGACATTTATTTGAACCGTATTCTCCTCTGTAATCACAAGAATCAGTGCAACCACTGATTGGAGCAGTAAAACTTGGCCAATAACGCCCAATGCTTTGTCCATTTACCCATGCTTCCCCTTTTCCCATACCCACCATGTTCAGTGCAACTGGGTCATTTCCAGCAGGGGCATTACAAGTTGTCTGAACCAACATGTTCGTTTCTCTGTGTTGGTATCTAAGAAGGAAGTCTTAAATCCTTTAAAAAGTACAAGTTTTCCAGTTTATTCAGATGCAAACAAAGAGGAAAAGAAATTCACCCTTCATAACGAATGCCTCGCTGCCTCAGTAATCCTCATCCAGGACTAAACTATTTGACCCAGTTTTGTAATAATGCGGAAATATTTCACATATAGAAGCCTTACTCACTTAACGCAATAGAAATTCAAATCTGATATATAAAATCATAGTGCAGCACTGTTGCATAGCTATGGCATAAAATTACACTGGTGCATAGCTATGGCATAAAGTTACGTGAAAGAGTTATTCAATTGCGTTGTTCATTTACTAAGATCTTCTTATTGATTTTGGAAAGAAAATAACTTGCTTCTACATCAAAATAACCTTACATTCAGAATTAGTTAGAAGCCTGAACATTGTACACATTGACTCAGTTCGTCACTTATTATCGTAATCATTCATCCTACCAAATTCATCTTCGTGTGTTAATTTTTAGCTTCACCTCTGCGGTGTGAGATTACCTGCTTATTTATTAGTTAAACCTTCCACAAACTAAATCTGATTATTACAGATGGAACTAATGTTGAAAATATTAATTTGAGGAACTGGTATAGTGCTATCATATAAATATATTACTGTTTAGGAAATACTACAATTTTCTACATGGCCATTTGTTAATCACGTCTTCATCCTTACTAGGAGAAAATTGAACAGGAAGTAGAAATATTTATGGCATTACCTTGTACCATGTTAATGGTTGCTTCGTAGGCAAGGTGGAGTTTGACATCCAGAGCGAGGAGCTTCCATTATACAGGCCTAAGCCTTCCCCTTTTAGTCCGACCTGTATCGATGGAGATCAAGACCAGAGAATAGAGGTGAATATTGTGGAATTTATCTTTTAACCAACAAAAAGTTGTAGCCTTGCAGAGGAAAAATAAATCTTATTTTAAAGCTATTACACTCTCCTAAATTAGAATCAATGTTGCTAGCACCTCATTTTTCAAGCTTGTTGGGTTTACACAGGAAGTATTAGGATGCTTAAATGTGTTCACGTTAAACAAATAGAGTACAATTTTACGGTTGATACTAACATACATCAGCAAATTCTCAAACACAAATATATCTAACCTGATATGTCCACTGCTGTGTCGAAAGATCAACAGTGGAGTCATTCTTTAAGCCTTTGAGCTGCACTGGACCGGTGATCCCAGCACCCGTTTTATCAAAGAATGCTCCATAATTCTGGAGACAGTAATAGGAGATGGATAATATTACTTCTATCTTTCTGTCTAGAAATTTCTCACAACAATTCAATGCGGAAACACCAGGCAAAATACCAGATAACAATCTTTTAACATTATTCATTGCAGAAAAAAAGGTCAGACCTGAAGTCCCACAGTCAAACTCAAGAGATCGAATCTGTTTGTTCCAGGTATGAGAGTAAGGGGAAAATCCACCGTAACTTTACCATTATTTCCTATTCCACTCCCTACAAAAAATAAAATAATGTAATTACAATATAGATGTGAGCAGTGTACACCAAGAGGGATATTATACAACATGAACATGTACACTGTTAGGATCTGTAACAAGAAATATACGGCTTCATCTATTTATGTTAGGATCTGCAACATGAACCTGTAAACTTTCTTGATACAAGTTTTGCAATATTAGCATAGGCACCACGCAAAAGTATTACCTCAATCTTTCATGTGTATGCCTGTAGGCATAAGGTGCCTTGGTAGTCTATTAAATATTATGGAGTATGATTAATGAATTGACATCTCAAAGCATTAGAAGGCATATTAGCAATAGAAGGTGTGCAATTTCATCTACCCACCCATTATTGGTGATTGAGACACTTGGTTATATATGCACTTAAATAATGTTGTGCATGATTTACATGGCACTAAAGTCGATTATACCAACCAGGGACCTAGTTATGGACTCGAACTAGTTTGCCAGTACGCTTTGAGGTTTCGAGTAATTCCCAAGTAATATGTTTTCCACGGGGAGTAGAGCTAATGATAGATAATTCTAAATAAAGAAAAACAGCATCTTGCACTTGAAATATCATGTAAATACCATTACCTGCAAGCTTCCCATTGACAAAAGCATGAAGGACATGACCAAGTGATTCCACATGCAGAACTGTTTGAGATCCATTGCCACTGACTTCAGTGCTGTGGAAACAGAACAAAAAAGTAAAATTTAAATACTGAAGACAGTAGAAGCTGGAAAACATAATTTGTTTCTGAAACAACCCAACAATGAGTAGATAGATAGTTACCTTAGTGAATACCACATATAGTCACTCTTATCAGCTGTCGTATTTATTTGCTCCAATAATCCAGGTTTCATGAATACGTTGGTACTTGAGATACCTACAGGTTCGTTAATCGAACTCCAACCGGACAGGGATGAGTTTCCGACAAATCTTGGAACCGTGACTGTCGAATTGATCTGTCACATAAAAGTTATGGAGTATAAATTAGCTTATGCTGCTCTACTTGTAAGTAAATGTTTTTTTATTATAATATGCATAGAAGTCAATACTAAATCAGTATTTGATATATAAATTTGAATTGATTAGGATAATGTCAACTTTCTAAAACATTAGATATTGGTTAGTAACAGCTACTGCACTATAAAAAATCTCAATAAAACAAACATATCTCAAAGCTTGCAGATAACTACACAATATATTCCAACCAATGGCACAAACTTGTCTAGCAAACTTCCTAAGTATGATCATAAAATATTAACAATTCAAATCGAATTATTACTCGGCCAATTTCAGAAGATGTCGTATAGGAAGGAAAGTAGAAATGAGGAATACAAATTTACTTTGGCTGAATACGTGACCAAGACTGTTATTTGTTTGCAGTAATTTTAATACGTATATTAATGAATTGTATTGGCCAGAACTAAACTAAGAGACTGCATATAAACTGACCTTTTATCATGACCAAAATTTGGGAAAGATACACCTCCTGAAATCTAGTTTCCATGATAAAAACAATGATGTACCATTTGACAACTTGAGCTTTTAGACCTCTTTGTTGCTTACAACTTGCAACGTATCAAAGCAAGAAGGTCCTGGCTATATAATATGTTAAATGGAATGTCCATTCATGGAAGGCCACAATTGAGTGCCCTTACTGAATACATTATCAGAAAACTCCAATTTTACAACTTGAAGTAAGCATCAGTTGAGAATACAATTAACTTGTAACATCTAATGAAGTAACGCAAGAAAATAAAATAAAATCAGCTCATTAAAAAACAATGAGTACATCAAGCATTAAGGTGTAATTTTGAATGGTGCATATTCAGATCACTAATATTCAATACCAATTGGGTATCTGTACTTCTAAAGAACTTGTGTATGGGTCACAACCGCCTACTAGACAAAGGACAAAAAATTTGAAACAAAAAGAGTTCATAATTATGGAAACATAACGTATAAGCTTAACTAAAGCAAGCTGATGGGGCAAACCTTTGCAGTATTAAAGACTACATTTTTGCAGTCAGGTAAGATGCTCACAGACCATGCAGGCAAGTTGTAGGAGGTTCCATTAAAGCTGACATTTGCATCGGAACCAGTACCAAAATTGGCAAGGAAAGCAGCACACGACCCTGATCCTGATTTATAAACACTGGCCTGAAACAGGAAAGTATCCACGTTGTTAAGAAAAGCCATGGACTGTAACTATAAAGCATGCAAGGACCTTTAAAAGTAAATATATCGTGCATTATATACATTCTGCAGCTTATTGTTCCAGTACATAATGGGTATACTTAATTTACGACTAACCTCTAACAATGAACAGAACTCCAAGTAGCAACAAATTTACATGAATCAGAAGTTGCACAGACGTTTCCACATTTTTTCCAAAAGTTGATGTTACATATTACAGGTATTAACAGAAAGTTGTAAAACTGGCAATTAAGTATATCACTATTCCATACTACCTTTATCAAGTATAAAGATAAACATTAGAGTGTTGAACTCGATTCATGCAATTACAAAGTTGCAATGAATACTGTTTGAGTTGTTTCATGTGAAGAAAACAATTTGCGTACATAGCCGAAGACCAGAATATTACAAGGAGGAGTAACAAAGTAAGTGTGTGCTTATCAAGTAGAAGGCTCATGCTCATTATTGTGCAGAAATCCATTGTTTAGGCTGTGCCTATTTTATACTCACTTCTGTGGTAGAGCTCCTGACAGTTTTTGCACAGGAACTAGTGATTTGATTAAGATTATAAAAAGTAAGTATGTGGAGACCCTAAATAAGTTCAGCACAGAACCTGCTTATATACCATATGAAACTGTAAGAATTCAATGCTCTTCAACCATATTAATCAAACATCTATCAGCACTTGCTCATCCCTGTTGATCAAGGAGTATACACATACACGCCTACCTCTAAATTTGTACCAAGAGAAGTGGTTGTTGGATCTGTTGCCACCAATGCTTCTTCGCAAAGTTTTATGGCCTTGTGCAGATCCTTTAGGTGACCCCACTTAGGTTGTCTAAGAAGTCCTGTAACATAAAAGGAAAATTCTGAACCCTGTAATATATGTGAAGCACAGTTTTATATCATATATAAGAATCAAGGAAATATAACTATTTGTAATTGATAGACTACTAATAGATGAGCAATTACAGTCTGTTGTGTTTACCTTTCTCTCTGATAGCATGATGACAAGTTATAACTATTTCAAAGACTACTGAAATTTGAAGAAAAATTGTAGATGGAAATTCTAGTTAAGTTTGCGCAATAATGAGAAAATTATGACCAGTAGTTGCATTTATGTATTAGAACTACATGGCGTAGGTGTGTATCATATCAGGCAGTAAAAATATTAAAATATTAATAGATGATCTAAAAGCATACCATACTCATCGATTGGAGCATCATAATCATAGCTGGTAGCAATAAAGGGTCCACCTGCTGTCCGTCCAAAGTTAGTTCCCCCATGGTACTGTTACAGGCAACCCAAAAAAAAACATCTTTGTATGTAAGTTCACTATCGTGTCAGTTCAGAGTTTCAAACTTAATTGGTTTCATGGTAGCAATCATGATTATCTTAAGAACTTCATTAAGACTTACAGACTACAATACCATATAATAATTTTGAAAGGTGCCTCCTAGCTGATAAAAACGTGCCACTGCGAATGCAAGGTCTTCCACAGGTCTGTATGGGACAGCACCACCAAATGAAAGAAACCTGACATTCCAAACAATCAAATGGTTGGAAATGATGTCAGTAATGAGCTCCTATCAAATTAACAAATCAAAAAATGATTTGAAAGATTTCAAATCCTGAAACTTTACCATCCACTCCAATTCTCAGTCCACATTTTAGGTTTTTAAGCAGAATTTGGGGTGAATTTGTCGCAATAAAACCCATTGCAAGTGTTAATCTGTAAAAGAATTGCAATTTCAAACAAACTGACAGTATTCTACTAGTATTAGTTGTCTATCTTATATTTTAAAGTTTTAAGATTAGTTTGATGTTAATAAACTACCATATAAGCATAAATAGATGAACTCACCATAGGATCAGGAGCATCTGATTGCTGGCACATCACCCAGGGCACACCTATATCAAGAGATTTAGCCATCTTGCTGCCCAATTAACATAAGTTTTTGCAGCAGGTCCATATTCTGATTGAACATTTCCATACTCATTTTCAATCTGGCATTTAGATGAAATACGTAAATCATGGAAAAAGCAAAACACCAGCCTCTGCTAAAAACCTCAGCAACTGAAAGTCGGATATTGATTCATTCATTAAGAAATCAATAATTTACTTATTTAGAACACATACTATTTATTGATGCATAAATTGTGTATCCACCTTTAATCAATTTATATTATTAAAGATGGTTAGAGAAACCTGAGATAATATAATTGGTCCGCCTTGCGATGCATATAGTTTTTCTTGCTTCATCAGGTCCACAACTTTGGCAGTGAAACGCTGCATTTCGGTCTAAAAACCAGAAATTTGTCTTTAATAAACAAGACTACTTATCAAGCCAGAAAGTTCCAAAATAACAACACTAAATGAGTAAAAGGGTAAACCTTAAACGGCTCATTATCAGTTCGAAACTGAATTCCAGGCATGAAGTGCAACCAAAGTGGGAATCCACTGTTCAAAAATAGAAATTAAAGCAAACGAACTTACTTAAACACTAACAAATTCTTTTCTTATACTGATTTTCAAACAGACATTATAACAAATTCTTGACTTGTGTAGAAATTGGAGCAGAAACTATAACAAATAGGAATAATAGCATGTAATGTTGTTTACCCATAATTCCACTCAGCACAGACATAAGGACCAATTCGTAGATGAGCATATAGACCAGCTTCCCCAATCAACTTTATGAACTTAACCAAATCATTTCTTCCTCCAAAATCAAACTGTATAACAACAAAACATCCGAATTCGTTTTAATTTTCCTCTGCAGGCTAAGCTAGCTAAAATTAACCAGAATAAAATGTGGAACAAAACAAAACTGACCTGATTTCGAACTGGTTCATGCAAATTCCAGAAAACATAGGTCTCAATTACATCCAAACCTCCGTCTTTAGATTTCTGAATAAGGTCTGGCCACATCTGCATACATCCACAGTTATGTATATATACACATTTAGACGGAGCCACTCTAGGCCCGGGGGCGGGCTGAATTTTTTAAATTTTTATTTAACCTTATAAAATTTTGATATTTTTATTTCTGATTCTAAAAATGTATGATTAAAACATAGAATATAAATAGTACTCTACTACTCTCTCAAAAAAAAATATATAAAAAAAAGTATTTTCTCTATTCCAAAATAAAAATTATTTTTATTAAAATCATTTTTCGGATAATATAATATAAATATCAAACTTTATGATATTTTTTATTCCACTTTATATATTATAAAAGGTTCATATATACATATATATCTACAAATTTGTTCCGTGACAACCCACGATGTTATAAAATCTTATTAAATTATTCATAATTTTATAATATTATGTTCTGCTCTCCAATAAAAAAAGAGTGATGTCTGAAAAAATATCTTAAATAATGTCATCTTAAAAGATTTTTTTCTACTCCGTATAATATAATATAAGACTGTGTTTTACGTACACTCATTATCTGTTTTATTTTTAGAAAATAGAGTAATTGAGAGAGAAGATAAAAAATAATTAATTAGTGTATGAGTAATAATAAAATTTTAAAGCAACATTAATTACCTAACATGAGATTTCTTAATGAAAAAGGAGAGAGTAATTAGTTATGTCATAAATTATCATTAAAATATTTAATATTATATTATTTGAGACATACCTTTAACGGCACTCAAAAAAATTATGTGACTTGGTTATGTTTACAAAGAGTGAAAAAGAGAATTAAAGTTTATGAAGGTTAATTAATTACTTGGGGAGTACTGCGAGGAAAATGAATGGAGCCGGAGACCAAAACTCTCCGTTTGCCGTTGATGACAATAGCCCGATGATCGTAGGTGACATTGGCTCCAAACGCCGTCGTTACAAAATCTCCTACCAAAAACAACACCAATATAATCAAAAGTTCTGTTCCTCTCATTGTAAGTGAATCGGAGTAGTAACCAATTTCTCTCTCTAAATTCTCCTTGTTGCTATTTAATGACAGTACGCTTGCTTCGTTAATTAAAAAGAGTTAATGGAGTATAATTTTTGGACCGGTGAAACTGAACCGCTTTGCTAAAAGTTTGGATTGGAAGTAAATCAAATATTAATCCAGACCATGTATGTGGAGGAAGCTGCTATCGTACGCCGGAGAGTACAGGCCACCTCTTGCATGCATGGCATCGTAGATATATATATATATATTCCCCACGTGTATCATAGTGGATTTTCTTTTCTCTTTTTGCAACTGTACGTACGTGTACGAGTTTATTCCAATTCTAAACCTTTTTATTCGATCTATTATACATGCACTTACTTTGGGACAATATATATAATTCTCAGATTATCCCAAACTAAAAATGCATAATCTCATGAAGCTTCTACTGCTAAACTCTTTGTAACTCCCACACACGGGTCGTCACCCAGCATAAGGTTTGTTCATTTCTAATGCTGCAACTCTTTGATCCAATGCAAGCCTGTAGTAGTTTTATTCGACTAAATAAGAACCTGGTGATATTAAAAGTAGAAGAAAAATAATTGAGATAGATGTACATTTTTATAATATATAATAAATTTTTTATATTTTAAAGGGGATCTAAAGTAAAAATATCAAAATTTCACAAGTTTAAAAAATATAATCTAAAATCTCATGACCCCCCTACTCGGATCAGCCATCGAACCGAAAAAACTATCGAGCGGATGGGTCAATGGGTTGAACCATTATTGATGTCATAAATATATAAAAGTATACTCCCTCCATTCCTAAATAAGTGACGTTTTGGAAAAAAAAACTTTCTAGAAAAATAAATTATTTACTTTCCTATATCACCCTTACCTTCTCTCATTGTCCCAAGAAATTATGACCCTTAGTATTTATAGTTTTCAACATTCATAAAGGGGTAGTGATAAAATTTTACACATATTTTAATTATTAAATAATAATATTAAATAACTTTCTTAATCCATATGCAAAAACCTTAAACGACACTTATTTAGGAATGGAGGGGGTATATTATTAGTAACTAATAAAATTTTAAAAAAATCTCGTTTTTATGACTAAAACATAATAAAGTTGTGTTACAATATTACTAAAAGTAATTAATTTTAATATTAAAAAAAATTGATACAAAAAAATATGAGATTGGTATAAATATGAGTCTTATTAGCTTAGAAGTTAGAACAATTATCACCCTTAGGTTCAATGATCCATAATAATAGCCATAGTTTTCAGTCCCACTTCGACAACAATAATTTTTAGTGGAAATTGATATTTTCACATATTAAAATAATAATTTTATATAAATTTCTCTCATATGAAGATACTCACCCACTGTTCATGTGAAAAATATTACGAGAAAATATCAATTTTGTAGATATGAATTCCCCTATTAGTTTGACATTTTTTAGCTATTATGCAATCCACAAACGCGTGGTCCAGGCTTCTTGAATTTATGATGTGTGTAGGTTCATAAGATCATAATTATCAGTTTTGGGCCAATCTTTAAAATTATGAAAAGTGTAATTCCACATGTCGCCAAGTCGCAAAAATGGGCCAAAAACAGTGACACACGAGTAATTTAAATTTAAATTAAAATTAAACTACAAATAATCTAAACAATAATTAATACACAAATTATTATTATTATTTTCTTTCAGTAATTAATAAAAAAACAGATAAATTATATTATAAAGAGAAACTTGTAAATTATAATTGTAATGAAAAAGTTCTTTGGCATATAATTTAACTAGAAATAAAACACTTTTATACTCCTATATAGTGCTAGCATTAAATTAACTAGAACTAAAATTGTCTTTATAATCCTACAAATTATTATTATTATACAGTAATTTTATGTTTTATAAGAGTCTTTTAATTACTTAGTCATATAATAAATTTTAATTTTAAAATCATATTTAAAATTTTAGTTTAAGTTTCTACTCAACTTTAGTCTCTAAATGACTAAAAATATTATGAGCACATATAAATATTATATTATATATATTAGAAATATATTAATAATTACTTTAGTTACCAATTTTATTTCATATAGGAGACCTTTAATTAATTAATGTTACAAAAATAAATCTAACTTATATATTAGTTATTAAAATCTAGTTAGCTAGCTTTTAAAACTAAAATCTTAATGACAAAATTATTCTATAAAAATTATATTCCTAAATAACTATATATAAAAACATAAAAAAATATTATGAATAAATAATAATAAATATAAAAAGTGTAATGTATATTATAAAATATATTAATAATTAAAATTTAATAAACAACTTTATTTCATATAAGAGACCTTACGTTAATAAATGTTAAAAAAAATCTTGACTTGTACTACTAATTAAAATTTAATTATATTTCTAAATAACTATATAGCAGCAGTGGAAAGTTTGGGTTAAATGTTACCACTTCTGGACTGGTAACCACCAAGTGGTTGTCTCAATAGGGATGTTGATAAAGTGCTTCTGCCCCGGGCCATTTTTGGGTCTTCCAAGATGCCCAAGATAAAGTTCAGCCCGGTGAATGAAAGTGAGCCCGGTTGCATATGGTTCAATTGGTCTTGTTATGCATGGATTGCTAGTGGGCCTTATTGCCATTGAATTGTAGCAATTATTCGATTAAACTTTAAAAAATATGTAATTGAATGATTATGTTTTTAAAAAATGAAAATTAAGTATCCGTTCAAATTAAAGACGGACGTCAAATAATTACACACATGACATTAGAAAAAAATCAAAAAAATATTATTTTCTTATGTGGCAATACAAAAAAAAATCAAAAATAAAATCATTGATTATGTGGCAAAAATGATTAAAATAAATAATAATTAATTCATTTTGAAATAATTAATTTTAAAATAAAAATAAAATAATTAATTTTAAAATAAAATAATTAAAATAATTCTGTTTTGTTTTTAAAAACAGAATTTTGTAAAAAAAATTTGTAAAATAATTAATTTTAAAATAATAACATTAAAATAAATATTTGAAATTAATGATTAATCATTAACTTGTAAAATGATTATTTTATTTTTATTTTAAAATTAATTATTAATCATTCAGTTAAAAAAAATCATTAACTTGTAAAAAAAAACATTTTTGCTACATAAAAAAAAATCTGTTTTTGTTTTTAAAAAATTCTGTTTTTACAAAATTCTGTGTTTAAAAACACAGAATTTTTTTTAGCTTGTAAAATAAAATTCTGTTTTTAAAAAATTCTGTTTTAAAAAAAATTCAGTTTTTAAAAACAAAAACATAATTATTTTATTTTAAAATTAATTATTTTATTTTTATTTTAAAATTACTTATTTTATTTAAAAATTAATTATTTTAAAATGAATTAATTATTATTTATTTTAATTTTATTATTATTTTAATCATTTTTTGCCACATAATCAATGATTTTTTTTGTATTGCCACATAAGAAAATAATAATTTTTTGATTTTTTTTTTCAATGCCACGTGTGTAATTATTTGACGTCGGTCCAAGAAATTGAACGGAATGGCCTGAATTTTCATTTTTAGAAAATACAGTGGTCCAATTACAAATTTTTAAAATTCAATGAGCCGAATCTTATGAAGTCACACGCACTTCCTGACAAGCTTAAAAGGTGTTTTTGCTTGGGTTTTACTATTAATTTGTAACTATGGTTGATGCTGAAATTTGAAATTTGCCAATTCAACGTGCTTGTACTGTGTTGTGTTGTCTTGAGTTTTTTTTGCAATTATCTTTTTTTTCATTGACAAATTAATTTATTTTTTGGTGTATTAATATTGCGGTTGCCTAGAAAATGGTGAGAGTATGCATTGAAATTCAAAGTTTACAGCATGCAGTTTTTGTTTGTTTATTTTTTACATTCACGTCTATAGTATTTACACACAAAAATAGTATCTCTACTATAAATAAAATTTAAAGGAAAAGATATAAGACATTTTAGTAATAAATAACAAATGACACTATAAGAAATGGTCAATATATATATATTGCCGGTTCTTGTTTGATTCATTTTTTATTCGATGAAAAAGGAGACCACATATATATATATATATATATATATATATATATATATATATATATATTAATTAAGAATAGCAATTAATAAACTTGGAACAAAGAAAATTAATAAAAATGTTGTTATTATGTCAAGTGGATTTTTGTATTATTGAATTAGAGGTAGCATACCAATCATAGTGAACCATCATAGACTTGAAAGTAAAATAGAAAAAAGAATAAAAGAAAATCTTTCTACATGCTAAAGCAGCAGCACCAAATATACTCTTATCACCTTTCCTGTTCTCTTTTCCCCCTTGTGATTGCCATGTCGCTTTTTGTCAAGTCCTTTCCTTCCAACATGCAGTTCCCAGTGGTCCCTGCTCCGCTGACAATTCACAAGCTGTATCTCCTCTCTCTTTCCTTCCTATGACGTACGTTCAAACTTAAGCTCTAGTTAATTAATTCGATCATGGTAACCACAATTGCGGATATATGGAACAAACAAAATCTGTTACCCAAACTACTGTTGATGATGATCAAATGATACACGTAATGAAATTTGGTACAGATATGATAGAATACAATTATGATCAAGATTCGAAACGATAGTACCTGCGAGTTTTGTGGACTAGCTAGATACAAATGATTCATTGACTTCCATTAGTACAACTATAATTGGCTCAAGTCCATTGTTGATCCTCCCATTGAAGCAAATTTCTCAAGCTCTTGCTGCAAAAACGGCCTACTTTCACTATTCCCTCCAACCCCAAGAAAATCCCTAGTCATACCCCCTTCAATTTCACTGCAATCCATAAAATTTCCCTGCACCTTCTGATTCTCATTCCCATTGTTACTTCCCATCATCATCATCATCATTCGGTCCATTTGACTCGCATTATTCATCATTTCTCCCATCAACATAGCTGATCCCCCATATTCTCCATTATCCGGTTTAAGCAATCCATTCAAATTTCCAACATCATTTTTGCCTTGGTTTAAAGAGCTGAAACTGTTAGAGTTCATTAGCCCAAACCCGTTGGCAAACAGTCCCGAGGAGTTGCTCCTTGTATATCCCATTGTAGCGGCTTTTTGCAGCAATGCAGTAGCTGACATATGGGATTGACTTGTTTCTTGCTGACTATCATCATTATTGTAATACGTTGAACTCATATTTCCAATAATATTGTTTTCTTCTTCCTTTAGTACTCTTGGCAATGTCGGTGATGATAGTCCGTACATATTTGTAGCCTGTGAGGCTTGGACTAATTCCGATGCTAAGAAAGCATTGGAATTACCTGTGGCTGTGTGGTCCTGGTCCAACCACAATGGCAGCCTTGGTTTCTGCCCATCCAAACGGATCTGACCGTCCGACTCTAATCCGGCAAGATTAGGTCGAAAGATGGTCGATAATTGGGGGTTTCCGGTTGATTGAAGATTAGTCATAAGTGACCCATTGATCAAATCATTTCTAAAGTTTAAATTTGGTAACGGAACTGAAGTACTGATTCTTGAATTTTCTTCAGCTAATGCATCACAAAAGGCCCTATGTGTGATAAAGCTGTCCTTCCTGTTTCATATATATAAACATACAAACAAAGAAACAAACAAAACTCAACTCCCAAGTCTCCTACAGTACTTGTTTATAAGAACTGTTAAGAAAAAACAAAATAATCAATTAATTCAACTTCATTAAAATCTAGCTAGCTAGGTTGAAGAATTAAATGCTCAGCATATGTAATCTGAGCATTTAATTCTTCAACAAAATAATCATAAAACAAACCTGGAAAAGAGTGTACCGCAGTCACATTTATACTCTCTAGTTCCACAAATCTTACTATGAGCTTTCCAATCCGACTGAACTGCATATTTCTTGGAGCATTTCTCGCACTTCCACTTCTTCTCTCCATGTTTCCGGCTATAATGTTTCTTAATCCCGGTGAGGTCTCCAAGTGCCCTCGACGGATCGTGGTGCACGCAGGTCTTTTCGGGACACAAGTATACTTTCTTCTTCAACTCTTTGTTTGTTCTTTGCTTGAGCTTCCATGGCAGATTGTGCCCTCTTCTGTGCAGCTGCAAGTTTTGGTCTCTCTGAAAACCCTTGTTACATATTTCGCATACAAATCGATTCGTAGCCATTAAAGAGTGTGGTGACATTGCTATCACTTCTGCATCTGGATCTGCTCAAACACAACCAATAATTATTAATTGAACTCTTCAGTACTTCAAAATAAAAATTAAAAATACTTGAAAATTAAATCTATCTATACTACTTGCCTGGTGTGCCAGGAAGATTTCTCTTCCTCTTAGGAGCCGGATTTGAATTAGAATTAGGGTTAGGGACGTTTGAGTTTGGAATTGGTTCTGGAATGAACCCTCTGACAGATGAAGAAAGGCCATCAGGAGACATCATTGTGGAGCTGAATTTGATGAGGTTAACGAAAAAGTATATACCAAAAGAATCAATCTGGCAAAACAAACTCAAAAAAGTGTGCGAGTTCTAGACTTATACTCCATATATAACATACAAGATTATATAAAACCCGCCAAAAAAAAATCAAAATATATATTTGATAAAAATTGAAGGTAGATGTTATTAATTAGTCTAAGCTTTTTTCCAGAAAACAAAGTGAACCCAGAAGAATTAAGCTAGCTAGGTAGTACTACTAGCTAGTTCTCAGTATTTGATCTTTCTTTTTCTCTCTCACAAAGGTCTTCCCTTCGCTTTTGTTTGAATCTTGGAAAAAAACAAGACTTGGCTAAAAAGAGAATAATTTTTTTTTCTCTCTCCTCTCTCCTCTTGAATATTTTTTTCCCTCATATATATCCCCATTTCCTTATCTCACACGGCTTCTTTCCAAAGTCGGTCTCAAAGAGGACCCTACATGTTTCTCTTTTCTCTCTCTCCCTATATATATATATATATATATGTATATTGCAAGTGAAGTGAATTAATTTAATGGGCAAGTGAATTTAAGTTGATTGTATATAAGAGAAATGGATAGTGTTTTAATTGATGCGGGTGCTTTGGGGTAAATCCTTACTACTTCTACTTTATAAGTAAGTGGAGTTTGGAGTCTGGAGTCTGGAGAGAAACAATAATTATGTTAACAATGATAAAAGTTGAAAAGTTAGAATCTAAACTTGATCTTAAAAAGGTAAAGATAGAAAAGCTTAGAGCCTTTACAGCCAAATTCATCAGCTAAACATGAATGATTATCCTATAATTGATTTTTTAACCTAACCTAACAAATTACTACTACTACTACTTTTAAGTTTTAACTTCTAAGCGCCAGCTAGTATTAAAATAGGAGTAGTATCGAGCTTGGAATGCCGTCCGTGAAGTCCTGACTGGCTACTGGATTATCTGTCGGTGGGCTCCATCAAGGTCAGAATTAATATTTTTATAAGATCATTTCTCATGTGAAGTGAGTACTATTCTAGAAAGAACTTGTGGAATTGTCAAATATAAATTCTCTATATATATTATTTGGACAAACACATTATTTACATTCAAAATGTTTTAAACCCAAATTTTTTTTTGGCTTGAACTTAACCTTGATAGCCTCCCAACCCAAAACTTTACAAGCTAAGCCACCCTTATATATTTCTCTTCAATTCACCCATGAACGTAATTGTTAATTTGTGGGATATATGGACCGGATGATTTAAGGGACTTGACACTACTAGCGTGTGCTGCGTACATATATATACGATTTGTTTCTCCAACGAAATCATAAGGAGTAAATTAAAATGAATTAGTATATCGATTTATTTTGTTAAATACTATAATAATATAAAAATCGATTTTCATATTATAACGAACGACGGATAAAACCAAATTATAGCATTATAATATTTCGTATATATATATATATATATATATATATATATATATATATATATATATTTACCAATCAACCAACCATTTGGTTGAGTGCATGGTATGCCTCCCTCTTGATTTGCCACAGCAAAGGAGAGAAATCGAGCCTTAATAAAAGGAGAGAAATGGAGCCTTAAAAAAGATGGGATATATGATTTTATTACATTTTTATTAATATTAAAAATGTATTTTATGTGATACTTAAAAAAAAAATAACAAGTGGTTAGTTTAGTAGTGATAATAGAATTATTATGACAATTTAAGTATATTAATTGTGTCATTGATGGAAGAAACACCAAACATATAATCCCAAATTTCTCGCTTCCACCGAAAATAGACTTAGGTGGTGTTTGATTGCATCTTAATTGTAAGACCCCAAATAATTAATAAATGAAATTTAATTTCCTCTAATTATTATTTTGAAATAGTAAGGGTTGATGTGATTAATGTGGATAGTTATGGGTAAAATACGCAAATATTTCAAAATAAGCAAGTGGTTATAAAATATTCATTGTTGGTGGGGAATATTCGTTTGGGTCGTGGAATATTCAGATCGTTTGGAAATATTAAATGCGACTACAAGACCGTGTGTGTTTACCCATAACTAAAAGCGATTGGATGAAGAAACGACAAATATAAGTTGTTTAAAAATAACGGCGTAGTTATTCTGAAGTATCTTGTTAAAATACTCGATTGGTTAAAACACAAGAAGAGCACTGTCGGTATTGCACCAATTATTGATTCTTACGTGAAGCAGGCCTTCTACTCAATAATGGTTACGATAATTCTTCGCTTCGAAGATTTTATTGGTTCAATAATTGTTGCGTTGATATTTTATATTCTTTGTTGTTTCAATAATTGTCATTACACAGTATTTTTCATTATCGAAGCAATAATTCATATTATCTGAATAATATTATTAGATAACATTATTGGCAATGTCTAGAAAGTTCTGTCTAAGGAAAGGTTTGGTCACCTAATTGCGCGCCAGTAAGGAGAAATTCTTATTGGAAAGCCCCTTCTTTCCTGGGAACTGCCTGATTGTCAATATTGTGATTCTGTAATATTATTTGTGAGTAATTAATTATTGATTCATATGATGAGAAAAATATTGATTTTATGTGGATATAGATGGAGAAAATTTTTAATGCGACAATTGTTGAAAATTAAAATTTTATCTTTTTCTGATAAAATAATTCATTTAAATATATATAATATTATATTTTAATAATATAATAATGGTGATATTTTTACAACGAATGTGGGATATATGAGTATACGAGGAGGAAGAGTATTTTTGTTACAATAAATGTTTAAAACATGTAAAACATGTCGGTGGACCCCATTTATTGACTGAAATTTGATTATAGCCTCTAAAATCACCCGTTTGTGGATTTCGGTCAATTTTTGTTTGGAATTTGGAAAAACTTTCTTCTGTAAAGTTGTAGAGAATTGAATTTCCTATAGAAAACTGCGAGATTAGAATTTTCTGACAAAAGGGCTATTTATTATGAATTATTGAAGTTCCGAAGCTCCGAAATAATTGATTTTTGAAAGTTTAAAATATTTTTAATTACAAAAACGTTTTTTTCATTTTTAAACTCATTTAACATGTGTGGTGAAGTTTGGACCAGATTTTGTGTGCGTGAGGAAATTTGATTATATATATTATTATTATATTAAATTTTACTGCTTTTTGTGTTCTAAGCATTTTCCTATAAATAGGGGTTAGAATTGAAAATTACACCAGAAAAAGTTTTCACTCTATATTATCGGCGTATTCTTGTGAGTATTTTGAGTATACTTTGAGTATTGCTATACTGCAAGTTCGAGTTATAACCTATATCCAATTATTCCAGGTGAAAGATCTTTTTCTTTCCGAGGTAAAGGGATATTATTTTTTTTTCGTAATGATATTATTTCTTCAATATCATTATCTTTGAAATATTGATCCGAAATTTTATCAAATTTGGAACTTTTGGTGTCGGAGTTACTTATTCACGATATCTGATCTTATTTACGAATACTATTTATTCATCGAAAAATAAAAAAAAAAATTAAGTCGAAAATATCTATCAGGATACTAAACTTTGATTGTATCCATGTTTTGATCATTCTTGAATTTTACACCACTATGATTATTTTGAGAGTATTTTTTGACGTGGATAAAACGAAGTACTGAATCATTAATCCTTAATCCTTGTCATTTTGTTTCACTGGATTCGTTTTTTTAAAAATATATATATATTTTTCATCATCCTCAGTCTTAAATGATGATATTATTGAATATCTTTGGCCAGTAGTGCAAAGATGAATGATTTCTGATGAATATCTTTGGCCCGTAGTGCAAAGATGAATGATTTCTGATGAATATCTTTGGCCCGTAGTGCAAAGATGAACATGTGTTTAGATGAACATGACTAATCGTGAATGTCCTCGGCTTTAGTAGTCACGAGGATGAATATATGATTCCGATATATATATGATTGATGTTACGGGATAAAAATATTGATGATGGATCGTTAAATTCATAGATATTAGTAGATTCCATCCTCTACGTAACTCTTCTATGAATTAATATTTTTCATTGCATGATATCGATTTAAAACTTGTTGTCTATTGTATTCTATTAAATTTTTCCTGTTGAAGACTAACGATAATTTGTTACAGATTATCTTAGTCATAATATTCTTTATTTGGGCTAGTTGAGCTCACCCTTTTCTTTTTTTTGTTCCATTTTCTTCTCGGGAGGCGAGAATGTAAAATAGTGCGAGTCGGGGTATGGAATGATGGTTTTAGAGAGTTGTTTAGTAGTCCTCACCATTTTGTAAAATAATGTATCAATAATTATGATGAGGATTTATTTGTATGTGGATATTGTTTAGATGGCAATATCTGTATTTAAACTCACAGTTTTACTGTTATAATAATAAAGTTGTAGTTGTTTCTGTACCGTGTATTGACAACTCAGAATGGGTGATGTATACCTATTTTGGAGGTGTCACATTAATAGCCCACCTCTTAATACATTTTAACATCTCACATTTTTATATTAAGAGGTCCTCTTAATAGTTTAGACTCATATTTATATCTTAAGGAAGACTTCTTAATATAAATATGTGAGATCTTAAAAGGCATTAAGAGGTGGACTGTTAAGATGCAATCAAACATCACCTTACTATTGGAGATAGATAATAAAAATAAAAAACTTCAGCTTTTTGCGGATCAATTATTTTATATATACAAACAGTACTCTTTTTTTGGAACACCGGAAATATTTAATCTTCTTAATTATATATATAATTATACAAATATATGGAAATACAATTGTGAATATATAAAAATATAATTTGCAAAGTAGTAAGACGGTTTACATTCATTGATACTATGTTTTCTGGACCTTTATTATAAAATGTAAATAATTGTCTTTCATATTGCTTTTATTTTCCTAAAATGCACAAAGAGGTTGAGATATCAATTTTTTGAGGCCATCAACATAAATAAATCTTGACACTTGACACAACACAAGGTTGGTTGCTAGTCCTGCATATATGCTACTATTAGTAAAGTAAGCCAAACCAATTACACCTTGCATATAGCATATCATTATATATAGCAAAATCATAATGGTTTAAAGCCAAATCTTTTAAAGTGGAAATAATTTCATACTTTTTCCCTATATATCAATATTAAAATTGTCTCCTCCAAATGAGCTCATCAACATATATATATATATATATATATATATATATATATATATATATATATATATATATATATATATATATATGCATGGGTTAGCTAGGCCATGAAATAAATAATTAAAATCATAATACGTACCAGTACTCGTGTGTTTGCATATTGACCACTTGTATATATGCCACATAAAACAAGCATTAGGCACCTTTCTAATAAAATAATGTGATGTCGTATTTATTAAATAAAGTATTTAATTGAAACCAGTTTTGGCTTTGTGCATTCGGAGCTTACTGGACTACTACACTTATTATATACACATTGATGCGTTCTCCTAGTCCTCGATACTTGAATTAAATACGCATAATTAATGGAGTATTAATTTCTAAATGTTTTGAGTACAACTCAAAACCCGAAATTCCTAGGAAAACTAAATATTTTTGGTGCACCACACACACATATGTTTATAACCGAAAAACACGGATAATTAAATAAATATATTCTTGGAACACAGATAATTTAATATAATTCCATCTCAAAGGGTTAATTAAACAATTTTTCTTTGTTAATCCCCTTAAAATTATGTTTGGTACTCTTGGACTAGAATGTCACATTCAGAGGCGTTTCACATGCAATGTACTTGAATTACATTGATAAGATAATTTTTGGCATTTATTTAATGTTTTGGTGACTTCAGTTCATATGGATCTAATGCATGGCTTGCACGTTTTAAGTTTGCATGCTTTTCCGAATAAAAAGGTTTACTCTCATTTTTCCACATAATTTGTAAATAATTTTTTTTAGTCCTGTCATGAATAAACAAATAAATTTACGTACTTCGATGTGAGAAACAAACTTGAGACTTAAGGGCACACAAAATACCACTCTTGATTCAACTTACTCAGCGGTCTAAAAGTTCGATTAGAACTCAATTTGAAATATAAATGATTGAAATTGTAATTTTTTATTGATACTCAAATTATATTTGTTCGAAAAGATCAAACTGCTCGGGCTCGATTCAAGATCGTACTCGACTCAGTAGCTAAACGAGCCTCAATCAAACCTTATTTCATATTCGATAAATTTTGTGAACTAAATATGAACAACTCAATATTCATTTGACTTGATTCATTTACACCCAAACTAACGTGTCTAATACACTAATGTTCCTAATAAAGGGATAAATAACGTTTTGGTCACTGTACTGAGGTCCGGTTTTCATTCTGGTTATCGAAACTTTTTTTGTTACAATCGAATAACTGTACTTTCATATATTACAAAATGGTGACTCCGTCTGATTTTTCGTTCAAAAAACGTTAAGAATGCTGACTGTGCAAGTTAACTTGACTTTTTTGCTTACATGGAGTACAAAAAAGACAAACATGCGGATTATTATAACACAAATGACCAAAACTATTAACTACTTCACCTAAACAATTCCAAAACTAATAATAATAATAATAAAAATAATAATAATAATAATAATAATAATAATAATAATTTCAAAATAATAATAATAATAAATACTATTAAAAAGTCTGTCTTTAAAAAAAGTTAATTTTTTAGAAATTTTTTTATAAAATCTGTTACTTTTAAAAAGTCTTTTTTTTTAAAAAGTCTGTTTTTTAAAAAAATCTGTTACTTTTAAAAATTCTTTTAAAAAAATTCTGTTTTATATATATATGAATATAATTAGATTCTCAATATATATAATTTTTTATAAAAATAGAATTTTTAATTTTTAAAAACGTTAATTTTTAATTTTAAAAAAAACAGAATTTAAAAACGTTAATTTAAAAAAAAACAGAATTTAAAAAACAGAATTTTTTAAAAAACGTTAAATTTAAAAAACAGAATTTAAAAAATCGTTAATTTTAAAAAAAAGAATTTTTTATTTTTTAAAAAACGTTAATTTTTAATTTTAAAAAACAGAATTTAAAAACCGTTAATTTAAAAAAACAGGATTTTAATTTTAAAAAAATAGAATTTAAAAAAAACAGATTTTTTTTTAAAAAACGTTAATTTTAAAAAAACAGATTTTTTTAAAAAACGTTAATTTTAAAAAAAAACAGAATTTTTTAATTTTTTTTAAAAAACGTTAATTTTTAATTTTTTAAAAACGTTAATTTTTAATTTTAAAAAACAGAATTTAAAACACGTTAATTTTAAAAAAATAGAATTTAAAAGAACAGATTTTTTAATTTTGTAAAATTAACGTTTTTAAAAATTAAAAAATCTGTTTATTTTAAAATCTGTTTTTTTAAAATTAACGTTTTTAAAATTCTGTTTTTTAAAATTAACGTTTTTTTTTAAATTAACGCTTTTTAAATTCTGTTTTTTTTAAAATTAAAATTCTGTTTTTTTTTTAAATTAACGTTTTTTAAATTCTGTTTTTTAAAATTAAAAATTAACGCTTTTTAAAATTAACGTTTTTAAAAAAAAAAAAAATTCTATTTTTTTTTTAAATTCTGTTTTTTTAAAATTAACGTTTTTTAAATTCTGTTTTTTTAAAATTAAAAAATTAACGTTTTTTTAAAAATTTAAAAATCCTGTTTTATAAAAAAAATTATATATATTGAGAATCTAATCATATTCATATATATATAAAAACAGAATTTTTTAAAAAAGACTTTTTAAAATTAACAAACTTTTTAAAAAAGACTTTTTTAAAAAACAGACTTTTTAGAAAAAGACTTTTTAAAAGTAACAGATTTTATAAAAAATTCTAAAAAATTAACTTTTTTTAAAAACAGACTTTTAATAGTATTTATTATTATTATTATTTTGAAATTATTATTATTATTATTATTATTATTATTATTAGTTTTGGAATTGTTTAGGTGAAGTAGTTAATAGTTTTGGTCATTTGTCGCGCTTTAATAATTGTGATGTTTGTCTTTTTCTCAGACTCCACGTAGAAAAAAAAGTCAAGTCAACTCATACAACAAAGATTCTTAACGCTTTTTGAGGGAAAATCGATTTGAGTGACCATTTTGTAATATACGAAAGACAGCTTATTCGATTTAAATTTAAAAAAGCTTTTTGAATCGAATGAAAACCTGACCTCAAAGATAAATGAAAAAACGTTATTTATCCCTCCTAATAAATGATCACTTGGTCCCAATTTAAATGGGCTGATGACGGATGCAATTGGGAAATAGTACATAGATTCATCAAGGTGGACACATTTATGCTTTACCCACTTTGCTAATCTGCAGTGGGAAATATTTGGCCCAACTCTACAAAGAGGTTAGATATTAGAAGGCCGCTTGAAGTAAATAAATAGATTTTTGGGCCGCTAGAGGTTAAAATATTCTCTCAAAAAGTATCTTCAGCGATGTAAAATCAAAATTTTAGTGATTATATATCATAAAATATTATTTGGAAAAAAATAATTGAAGACATGCTTTAGTCAATTTTGGATAAAGTTACTTAACAAAAATACATAATTTTGTATAAATTTAAAATTATGAACTTTTTTTAAATAAAAACCCAAAATAGAAAATTGTATCTTATGAATAAAACTACGCCGTTTCACTAAGAATTTATTAAGTAGTCTTAATAAACTCGCCTATTAAAACATTTTAACCGCCCACATTTTTATATTAAGAGTTCAAATATGAGTCTAAATTATTCAAAGAACCCTCTTAATATAAAAATGTGAATTGTTAAAATACATTAAGAGATGAGTTGTTAAAATGTATTAAGATACAATAAAATACAAACATGCCTTAAATTACTTTTTTCCTATATTATTTACGGTAATGTAACATCATGTGAGGGGAAAAAAATCCAAATCACTAACATTATCAAAAGAATTACTAGAAATGATCTTAATTATTGAATAAAGAAACGTTTGCATCACCCATTTTCCTTTCCTTCCATTCATTCTTGAATAAAGAATCCAGCATTTGTATATCATTATCTCCCCGAAATTCCCAACAAGTTTCGGTCAACAAGCCGTCTAATTAGAAGGTAAACAAGTTGGACAAATAAAAACTGCCTTCAATCGGCCACTTGACTGATTCCTGGAATAACAGATATTGCATTCTTTCCTTAAAAAAGGGGGAAACAAACAAATATGAAAACAGGAGAGGTTTAATTTGTTAGATATTTTAAATTTGAAAAGTATATAATAAATATATTATATGTTACAATTAAAATCAATAAATGCGTTGGTTCAATTGATTTGATTTGAAATATTATAACTCTTTGAACAAAAAAAATCTATTCGGACAAGGAATGTATTGACGAGGCTAAAAAGTAATTGAACCAATACAATGGTTCGGGATGAAACAATTGAATTGATGCAATGAATCAAATTGATAAAATCATTGGATGAATCATTACAATGGTTCAACATATCCTTTTAAAAGAAGATATCTCTAATATTTAAATATATTTTCAAAGGGGCGCATCTCTTCAAAAGGATATAAATATCTTCAAATGGGTTCTTGAAAAACTATAAATAAATTATAAATCCACTCAAGTTTGATACTTCCAAATATTTTCAAATCCTTCTCAAGTTCTTAGAAAAAATATCATTCTAATATTTTTTCTTACTATAATTTTCTTCTCTCTCGTTTATAATTTTGTATTAGATTTATTTTTACACAACAAATTCTAGTATAGAGTAAAATCTAAGTCTGTCTTATCTTAAGAGACTAATTCACAATAACCATATGTAACAAAAGTAAGAAACAAATATAATCTTAAAGAAAGAGTAATCAAGCATTCGATTCAGACGTTAATATTATTGTTCAACATTAAATTATGAAACAGGTTACAACATAATTTCTCAAATTTTATAATTTTGACTTTAGGTAAAATTCAATGATACAGTGAAAAAGTAGAATTTGCATTAACTACTACTGACAACTAGGTTAGACGGCTGCCAACAAACCATAACACTTGCAAAAAATAACATATTAAGAAAGTGACCAACCATATACAAAATAAATAATAATAATAAATAAATAAAATTTCCAAAGAGCTATATAATAGAAAAAGCACTTGAGGTTAAGACTAGATCCATTAAAGGTTCAAGAAAATGCTGTTACTTTGCTTTACACATCCTCCCATGTTTCTTTGCATTTTAACTTCTCCAAACAAAAACAAAAAATAAAAATAATAATAAAATTACATTTTATTCTTGTTTATATAGTTTTATTTGTCATAGTCTCCCAGGATCTTTCACCTGCCAAACATAACCTTAATATTAATTCCCTTGACTTTGGCCACTAACCATTCTCTCACCTCATCTGACCTTTTCACTTTTTTAAGTCCCAATATAATTTCATAATCAAGTACATCATTCACTATTACAATTAAGGATATAAACGAATCGAACCGGAGCGAACAGAGAGCTACTCGAATTCGACTCGAAATGATAAATTCGTACTCAAATTCGGCTCAAATTCGAATTATATTTGAAATATCCTACTCAGATTCGACTCGACTCGAATATTTATTACTCGAATTCGATCCGGCTCGACTCGAATATTTATTCAAACTACTCGCGAACTTCAAATTCAAGCTCGAATCCGAGTCTCCACATAATAACTAGTTTTATAATAAATATAATTATAAATTGAATTTGTTATTTTATTTAAAAATGAGAAAATATATTTATTATTACACTTTATAAATAAAAAATCACAATTAAAATTAAAAACAAAATAAAATAATAACTAATTATCCTAATTTGATTTAAATTTGTATATATTATAAGAGAATGTATCGAACATCTAATCGAATATGTATTAACCGAGTATGTATCGAATCACAATCAAAAATTCGAATAGTTTGAATCTTAAACGAGTCGAGTACAACCTTGCTCAGATTCTACTTATATTTTTATTCGAACTATTTTTAATGCTCAGATTTGGATCATATTATTAACGAATCCGAATCTCGCTTCAGATTTTTTTCGAAGTCGAGTCTGAATCATGGTTGGCTCGCTTACGTACTTTTTAATTACAATATCATTCAAACTTCTAAAGTGGAAAGAAATAAACTCACAACCTCTTTTTTTGAAGCCCCCGATATAATCTCATAATCAAATAGTAATGATTCACTATATAACATCATGAATCAATCAAACCTACTAAACGGGAAACAAACAAACCCTCACATAGAGAGAAAACAAACTTCATATAATAAAAAAAATAAACTCACCAAAGTGAGAATCGAACTGAAAGCTAGTCTATAGGTCACAAGATTTCTCCATACGTAGCCGAGGGCAAGAAAAATTTACCAATGGGGTCGAAATTATTACTAAGTTATAAAGAATTTAATGCGGGTTCTAGGCGGCGCCAGCCAATTTTTTTAAAATTTTATACTTTCAGGTATATATATATTATATTACAATGAAAATATAATGAATAATAATATATGATATATATAGACTATATTAACTCATAATAGACTTTTTTAATCACAACTGTTCATAAGTAAGTAATTCATTATTTATTTTTAAAAATAATATAAATTAGATTATTATTTAATTTAAAATATTATACAGAGATTCATATATTGAGAGAATATGAGTCATATGTGGTTAAAATTTGATTGACAAAGTTATAAATTTTCAATTTGACCTCGTATAATAGAAAATTTATAAAATTTTAGTGGTGTCAATTTATATATAATATTTTAAAATTTTAAAATTTACTTTACATTATAAAACAATTTTTTTTTTCAGTGGAGTCGATTGACCCCACAAAGTATGCGTGGCTTCGCCACTAGTCATAGCTAGTCTATAGGTCACAGTACCTTAATCTTAACTACTAGTTAATGATAAGACGTCATCGGCTGTCTCATCTTTACTTGTATACATATTCCAATTCTTTTTTCCCACAAAAATAGTGACAGATAGTATAAAATGACACAAAGTTTTTAAATTTATTATCATAATTCAACTAAGCGATCCTTATAAATTAGCAATTAATTATTTTAGGATATACACGGAACAAAGTATATCCTTAGTATTTGCAAATTTCTATATTCAAGGAAGAGAGTATTTTGGACATGAGAGAAACACCTCACTTACTCTTATTATAGAGACTCCTGCCATGCTTTGGGTTGGCTAGCTGAAATACAACCTCAAGTTTCAGTCTTTAGCAGCTCTTGGATTGGCAAAAATGGCTAGCCTTGGCAGGTTTCTCTTTCTTCAACTTGTTCCACCCTCCCTTTGATCCCCTAACAAAACCCCCAAAAGAATTAAGTCACTAAAAATCTTAACTTTTAAATGTCATTTTCCCAAGTATTATGTGTAAGAAAACTGGTTATAAAGCAACCTAATACAATTAAGTATTATTTGTTAAGATAATGTTCTCTTCAAAGCATGCAAGTGGTAATAACATTCTACTATTTTAGTGTCCATGTACCAGTTTTTACACGCATACACCTAAACAGAGAACTAAGATACAAGAGAAAAATTAAAGGGGCTCCTTTCCCTTTAACATAATTTCAATATATATTTTTTATAAGTCCTTTAAAATTTTAGTAAATATACAGAAATAGTCAAATGGGCTAAAATATGCAGGCTATGGCAGTTGTCCATCTTTTGGGATATTTCAAATAGCAAGACCTTTCCTTCTAATCCTTTTAATTAAGCTAATAGAAAAATTCCATCTTACTCTATCACATTCAACAGTCTCCCTCAAGGCCTGACTTCATTAGAAATAGATGACATTTTTAACCATATGCCATAATCCCAATCCTTCCAAATAATCCCTAGGATTTGTTATCCTTTTCACGAAAGAAAATAACACAATGAATTCGATGAAAACAATGTATAGGCAATTAAAATATGCGTTTATTCATAGAAAATAAATTTAAAATGGTTGTAGTCTCAATCACAGACAAAATTAAGCATGGTAATCATCGTTGTACTGTTCGAAAGGCTTTTCACCCTGCTACCATTTCCTGTCTTATATGGGGATAATAATCTCTTAGACTTTCGTGCCATTGGATAGAGAGTCCCTCTACATGTTGCGACGAAAAATATGTCTGACTCTGGACACATACCTGGGCAATTAAATGTCTACTCGCAACAAAAGTCGACATATTTTTTCTCGCAATATAAATATTTTCCATAGGACAGATTCTAATAAAATGTGAATCGGTATTGGTAAATGATTAGCTCAATAAATAATTCAACAATGATAAACCAAAACTTATATTTGAAACCAATCTTTTTATAAGATTTTAGATTAGGTAACAATCAGGTAGCGAGTTACAATGAAGTTGGTAGGGTAAGGATGCATTATGATGGAGTTTAGAATCTGTAATCTTGACTTGGATTCCCCAGCAGGCCGGAAGAGTTTATCTGTCTAGTTGGTTTTTAGACTGAAAATTTTATGACTTTCACTATGTATATGTTCCAAAAATATTGGGCTTTCCTCTAAATTTGTTGAAAACAAGGTGCACAATATTAGGTAACACACAAGGAAATCAACTAATAGTAGTTAGATTAGTAATTAACAATAAAAGAGAAGTATTTTAAGCATATAGACTATATAGCAATTTGTTTCCATACAAGTTCAGCTTGTATATCCATTTTTTCAACAAATTCTACATAAATACCAGGGATTCACATTGTTTTAAGAAAAACATAAACAACCAAAATCAAAACAAAACAAAAAACAGAGCTTGTAGTGTAATATCGACCTATCCGTATAAAGTCGTTCAATAGATGCAAATATATATATATATATATATATATATATATTTGAATTCTTGGTAGCAGCTAGATATAAATAAATCAGCTCAGTCTGTTGGGATCATGTCTAGAGGTGCACTAACTTCATGTCCTAATGTACATAATTTAAGCATTTCATTTAAAATCACTTGCCACACAACAAAACTCTGGAAGATTTGATGATTCCCATAATACTCCACTAATGCAGAAATAGAATACAAATATTCAGATTCACTAACGCATAATTCTGACACCAGTGAAGTTAGAAGCAAAAACCCAAGGGTTGTTCAGATATGAACAACATTCTTTATTACCAATACTCTAACCAATTGCCAATCACCAATCAAAAACACTTGTACTATCATAAGGTTAGATGATGGTTTTTAGTTATGAAGTTAAATATTCTTACCGCCGTACACAAGATTCAATCAGGAGAAAGTATATCTTGCTCTATTCGTTTAGAACAATAAATAAAACACGTCATAACAAACAGACGTCTAGACAAATTATTGCACTAACTATAAACAGACATCTAAATAAATTATTGCATTAACGTTAAGAAGAAAGACATAAATATCAAATGTTCAAATAAGGAAAAATAATTCAGCAGCAAATTCCAGGTATTTGTATTGGCTCTTTTATGTCATTCACAATGACATGTGTGCCCCTCCATAAACCTTGGCTTGGATAAAACAATGACACAGCATGAATAGATCTGAGAGAAGCATCTTCATGTGCTATTTCTCTTTCATTTTCAAAGATTAGATTAAGTCGATATGACCATGGCCTGATAAAGGACAAGTCCTTTAATTAATAAGACTAAAACACATATTATACTCAAGTAATATGTCCTTTAATTAATAAGACTAAAACACATTATATTTTAGTAATATTCTAATATTCTCACTATGATCTAATGCTTCTAAGCATGCAAGAGATTATTTTCACATGATCACATTAGCCTTCGGATGATATATAACCATCATCGTCAGAAACTTAATTTAGTTAACTAATATTACTAGGCGGTCATTATTAGTAAAAAGAGAAGATTTCATTCAACTACTTTTAAAAGTGAACAGTTACAAATAAGTCTCATTAGATCAATAGTATTTAATTATTATTAGAAAATATATTTCGACTAATAAACGTGTTATGCTCTACACTACCAGCCACTTCAATGTGAACCCAGAAAGTTTCTTCCTTGTTTCCTGCAATGAATGTCACAACTGGATTTTATTTTTGCTGTTGTCAAAATGATCTCAAAAGTAACTTATATTTTTGTTCCCAGAGGCCAGAACTTTTACAGAAAATAAAAGATAATCTTTTAGAATTACTTTGCGGTCATTTTCTTTTAAATGTAAAACCCAATTGTGACATTCATTGTAGAACAAGGTGGTATTTCACAATTTTCTCCTAAAACAATATTTTAAGAAGAAAAAGTTTTACCAAAGTATATTAGTAGAGCATAATATGTATTTCAATACTGTATAACATGTCATACAAATTAATACCATGGTACTGCGCTGCAACATATAATTGCCAGCACTAAAAGAATAATTAAGTGTCATCCACAAGAGACAAGGGGGCATGTACATAGACGAATGTCAGTTCCAACAAGTAAAATCAAAAGGTTTCTTTCGTAATCCAATTCCTAAGTGTCTTTGTGAACTAATCATATCTTTTTGATTATCAACTTAAAAAATGTCAACATCTAAATGAGCTCCCCACCTTATAATGCCTCCAACACTGTTTTAGCAAGAATACACCTACTGTGCTCAATATAACCAGCGCTCCTCCCTTATAGTCCTTCCCCTTCTCTTCCAATCATCTCCTTTCACCCAAAGGAGACAATTTGACCATGGAGATAGAACAAATTTCCAGTTGTCATTACCCCCCAGGTTTCAGATTCCACCCCTCAGATGAAGAGCTGATCGTTCACTACTTGCTGAAAAAACTCGGTTCGTGTCCGCTGCCAGCCGATGTAGTTGCTGAAATAGAACTTTACAACTACAACCCATGGGAGCTTCCCAGTTAGTTATCTATTATCTATAAGCTTATTTAGATGGTATTACTTTTATTTTCTTCCTCTTATGATTATTATTATTTCTGAATTTCAGACAAGTCATTGTTCGGAGAAGATGAGTGGTATTTCTTCACCCCGAGGGACCGAAAGTACCCGAATGGAGAGAGGCCTAATAGGACAGCAGCTTCAGGTTATTGGAAGGCAACTGGGACAGACAAGCCTATACTTAGTGCTTCTGGATCAAGAAGCATTGGAGTGAAGAAGGCTCTCGTTTTTTACAAGGGTCGTCCTCCGAAGGGCTTAAAGACGGATTGGATCATGACAGAGTACAGATTGCCTGACACCATGACTCGATCAGCGAGGTCAAAAGGGTCCATGAGGGTAAGTATGTGCCTTGATGTTTGTTCATTATAAACTGTTTCTCATTAAGAGGAACAGAAAGTAAAGATTTTTTTTAGGCTAACTAAATAACTTGTGTTATTGGAACACAGATCATTCCTGAAACAAATGTTTCTTCTATATCGAAACATGTTAAACCAACTCAACAATATAAGATTTGTCAATGAACCTAGTTATACTGAAGGCACTATGTGAATAGAATAAACTTTTGATCAGTATGTTCTTGTTTTTTATAATCTTTCAACCCCATATGATGCTCCCTCAATTGTTTTCGACAAACGCTGTATCATCATTGAAGATTTGAAAATTATCTTCTACTTGTTTTTGTGCAACAAAAGTTTACACATCTACATAGGTTAACAGATAATATATATGATCTGCAACAAAAGTTACTTCTATATCGAATCATGTTAGACCAACTCAACAACATAAGATTTGTCAATTAACCTAGTTATACTGAAGGCACTATGTGAATAGAATAAGCTTTTGATCAATATGTTCTTGTTTTAATCTTTCAACCCCATATGATGCTCCCTCAATCGTTTTCAACAAACACCGTATCATCATTGAAGATTTGAAAATTATCTTCTACTTGTTTTTGTGCAACAAAAGTTTACACATCTACATAGGTTAACAAATAATATATCCTGCCATGGAGAATGAAAAACACTTGAACCATATATCTATTTAGGGTTAATCTAGATTCTAGGGTGCCACCCTTCTCACCTCCCTTGAAGCTGTGAAACGTCACTAGTTCACAAACCAACGATCTCACCAATTGAACAAAAAGATAATCAGATGCCAAAATAATACTCCCTTGGTCCAGAATACAGATATGAGAGTCTCACTTGACTTTACTTCTTTTTATGGATATTTAGGTTGCCTAGAACACACTTGGACATGATTTTCTTGGAATGTTTTCTATATATGTATATATTAAATTTGAAGATTAGAAAGGGAAAAAATATATGAAATGGGAACTAATTTCCGGAGGAAGTATAGCACATGATAATCACTTCCCCTCATAGAGGAAGTAAACTGATTATACCTTCCCCAAAGCCGGAGACTTGCAACCTCCTAAAAGTCTGTACTTCAAGTCTTCAACTAAGTTTCACAAGAAGAAGATTATGTCATCATGTATCCCCCTAAAGTAATCAATTGATAAGATCAATCTTGACTACTAACATCTGCATCATCATCTTCTTCTTCAACATCACACTAATTATTAAGCACTAAACATAAAATAACTGATTCCAATAAAGTAATCGATCAATAAAATCAATCTTCATTCCTAAATAATTCTCTGTTTGTTTGTCGCAGTTAGACAATTGGGTACTTTGTCGCATACGTCAAAAAGGCAACATGTCAAAGAATAATTGGGCAGGCGATGAAAGCCCCAGCAGATCGGTAAATTTTTTACCAAAAATTGAGGAGCTCCCTTCAGCATACACTAAAACCAACACAGAGATCATGTCAAAGAATAATTGGGCAGGCGATGAAAGCCCCAGCAGATCAGTAATTTTTTTACCAAAAATCGAGGAGCTCCCTTCAGCATACACAAAATCCAACACAGAGATCACTACAGATTACCTATTGAAGGATTGCCATATATTGGCATCCATGCTAGCTTGTCAAGATCTTCCTCCAATCGAAAACATTTCCAATGCAACCTTTCCACGAAGAAACTACAGCAACAACTCAGGGTCAGGTCTTTATGATCATACTTCAGGCAAGGAGAATTCTTTCATGACAAGTTCTTTCTATGAGAGTTTCTTCAACCCAACCAAGGCAAGACTTAACGAGGGAAATAGGTTTGATAATCTCATTGGTTCTAATAAGATGGTGACAGATATAAACAGAAATGAGGTTCTAATCCCAGGAAACATGATGACCACTACTGCAATGAACTTCTATAATCAAAATCAGGCTCAAGGAAACATATTTAATCCTACTCAATCGGATGTCATCATGAATTTAATCCTGTCTCGAGAAGATTTCTGAACCAATGGAACAACCTCTTAAAGAAGACTTGGCTTCACAATAGAGCAGGCAAGACATCCAAGTTGAAGTGTGTTTAAGATACTTTTTAAGACGTGCAGAAATGGTTCTTGCTCCACCAGACTTAAAACCACTAATATTCTGCATTACATTTACTTTTGTCATCCTTTAAAGTCGCTTGATGTTTCATGAATCCTTACATTCTTGTTTTATGTGTGAGAACTTATATCTATGAATAATGTCTTATATTGTGTGCTAAATTAAGTTTGCAACTCTGAAATTTTGAGAACAAATGTTTCTGCACCCAGTAATGAGTAATAACATCTGAAAGTCTATTCCATGTTCTTTTCAATCATGTAAATTTCCTTCCTGAATATATGTTTCATATCCCTAACATTTATAGGTTAGTGAGAGGAACTCTGTCAGTCACTAGTTCACTACTCTAGTGATACCTAAACACGCCAAATGTATGGTAAAGTAAACCAGAAGTAGTCAAGTAGAGAAGCCACTCCCAATTTTTGCGGGATGACAAACCCGAGAAAACCACTACAAAAACAAGTTTGTACTAAATACATAGACTACTACAATTCCCTGTAAACGCAAGAAGCCCATCGTGTGTTTTAACCAGTTGTTAAAGAACAAATTAGGATAAGGACAACACACATAGTAAAATCAGTTCAAGCCTAAGAGATTTATTTGTCCATTGTCATTGCCTATAAAACACCAAATAATTGATTTTATTTTCAAATATTATATTTTATGTTCATAAATTTATTGATTATGACTTTCTCATAAAATAAATTTTCTTACTTTCATACTAATACTGAAAGGGCAAATCACAAAACTATATCCTCCGGTATAAACTCAGCCATCTGCATCCCTAGGCCTTAAGATTTAAATAGGCAAAACAGTAAATAAAAGAATAATCTAACAATATTAAACAAATATTTCAGCTATAAGTATTTTAATCCTTCCATGATTACTAAGGCTGTAAACGAGTCAAACAGTTCGAGTTCGATTCGGGCTCGACTCGAAAAAATACGAGCGAGACTCGAATTTGTTAATAATATGATCCAAATTTGTGCATTAAAAATAGTTCGAATAAAAATATGAGTAGAATCTGAGCAAGGTACTCGACTCGTTTAATATTCAAACTACTCGAATTCTTGACATACTGGGTTAATACATATTCGATTAGATGTTCGATACATCTCTTATAATATATACAAATTTAAATCAAATTAGGATAATTAGATATTATTTTGTTTTGTTTTTAATTTTAATTGTGATTTTATATTTGTAAAAGTGTTATAATAAATATATTTTCTCATTTCTAAGTACAATAACAAATTCAATTTATAATTATATTTATTATAAAACTAGTTATTATGTGGAGACTGGAGAGAGCTCGCGAGTAATTTAAATAAATATTCGAGTCGAGTCGAATCTGAATAGGAATTTTTCAAATATAATTCATTCGAATTCGAGCCGAATTCGAGTACAAATTTATCCTTTCGTGTTGAATTCGAGTAGCTATCTCTCATTTACACCCTTAATGATTACTACTCAATAAATTATTAAAAGCATAACATAACTCCAATTTCCATAGTAAACTCAGCTAATTGTCGGTATTACTAAAAAAATCAACATATTTTAGGGGGGTGTATTCAATTAGGATTTTTAAAGACTTTTAAAGATTTTAAAAGTTTGGGTGTATTCAATCAAGACATTTAAAGAGTTTATAAAAGTTTAGTGGTATTCAATTACAACTTTTTTAATATCTTTAAAAGTTAGGTGGTATTGAATTAAGATTTTTATAAAGTCTATAAAAGTATTTTGGTATTCAAAAAGTCATAGATTTTAAAGATTTCTATCAAATAGTAGAGTTTGACAGACTTTAGAAGAAGAATTATAACTATCAATCCATATCCAAAGTCTTGCCTCATCTCTAAAGATTTCTAAAGACTTCCAAATAAACACAAAGGTGGATAAAACTAGTTATTAATTGGACTATCTTTTATCAATCAAATTAGTTATTTATTTTATATGGGCTAATAAATATTAATATGTGATGGATAAATGATTTGGTAAAATTTGGGCCATAAAAATAATTAGATTTATTATAATAATAGAATTAACAAGATATATTAATAAGTAAACAAATAAACCTAATCTGAATTGGTGAGAGAAAAAGTAGATGTTCGAAAGCTTCCAATAGAAAGAGGAAAGAGATTTGTTCAACAAAGGTGAGATAAAATCATGAAACTCTCATATCAATTGTACAGATTATGTATGTATAATATATGAATATAGAAAATATATGATGTGTATGTGTTCATCATAATATATGATTATGTATGTATAATATATGAAATTACTCATAATTTTTGAAAATATATGAAAATATATGATTATGATTATGTATGTATAATATATGAAACTATATGAAAATATATGATTATGTACAAAAATATATGATTATGTATGATTATGATTATGTATAATTATGATTATGTGTTACAGTTAATATATGAAAATATATGATTATGTATGTATAAAATATGATTATGTATGTACAATTCCGTGAATTGAATTTCAATATTAACAAGATAAATAATAAATTATGAGTATTTTGAGAAGATAGTTTTTCTTAATCTTAGTTCATTTGAATTTAATATAATTATTTAATATCAAGTATATCACATTTTAATTAATTTATTTACCCTGTAAGTCTTCTTGATGTTATTCAACAATCTTAATTGATATAACATGAAATTCAGTATTTATGTGCTTATTATTAACCACTTTGTGCTGAATTATGTAGCCCTTATGTTTCAACTCTAACTGGATGTTTAGCCATGCATTCACTTTACGTAAATTCTTCCCTTTGTTGTATTTTTGTGTGAAGCTATTATACAAAATTTATAAACTAATGAATGTCAATGTAACATGTGACATTTTGGCCTACTTACTACATAATATATGATTATGTAGTACATATATGATTATATGATTATATGTAGTAGATCAAGTATGTATAATATATGATTATGATTATGTGTTTAGACTAATAAATTACTAAAGGAAATACTAAGATAGATGTGTATATATGACATAGTAATTACAAATGAGAGATTCTCAACAAGGAAATAACAAAGGAAAAGGAAAAGGAAAAAATGTTAGAATTTATAATTCGTGGACATTAGAAGAGAGCAATGAGTTGCTACAACTCATGGTTGATGTTGCAGTTCGTGGATGGCGTGATAGTAATGGAATGCTAAGTAAGCAAATAGTTGAGAAAAAGATACATCCTGCTCTTAATCAAAAACTCACGCTTGAAGAACATACTCACAAGACTTCCTAAAAGCGTGACGATATGCATAAAGTATATATAGCTTCAATAAAATTGAGCTTAATTTTTGTATTAGGTTCAGTAGTTTCTAAAGTTTTATTGGTATCCAAGTATCCAAATGTATTATGAAATGAGTAGAATAATATGAACGCTTTCAACATATATAAAATCTCATGCCACAATAATATAATGAGATTTACTCTAGTTCATGAAAAAAGAGAGATCTGCATAACATGGGCTAATTAACAATTAATATAAGTTGCAAGATATATTAAGTATACAAAAAATCTCATCATACTTGATAAAAAGTTTATAAAAAGTCATTTATTATTTCATATAGTTTATAAAAGTCATTTTAAAAGAGTCTTTCTTTAAAGTCTTTGAAAATCATTAAAATCCCACAAATTCTACAAAAGTAAGTAACTTAAAAAAAATCTTTAAAAATCTTAATTGAATACACCCCTTTAATCACCCTGCAACTAAAATTTACCTGAGCTTTCATTCTCCGTTCAATCCACCATTTTCGGCAAAAATGATCCCAAATTCATTTCAAAACCACCGGAATTTCTTCTCCGATTCGTTTTCTCCGTTGATGTCAAGTCTTTCGCTTATTATTCACATTTCTTTTCCTTTTTCGTTGATTCTTCAGGGTTTGTTCGTCTTGAATCATCTTCACTTAAGCTCCGATTGTTCATTCCTATCATTCACCGATAACAGAAGTACGATTGCTTAAGTACAACGTTGGATCTAATTTTCCTCTCCTCTCTCATTTTGTTTCTTATTTTGTTAAATATTTCTTCCAAATTTAGCTTTACATATAAAGATTTGTTTTTGGGCTTGCTCAATTATCAGTTTTTATTTACTCAGTCACACAGAAATAGTCACATTTACAAACAAAATAAACAATGATATTATAATATAAATTTGCATAATATTTTTAATTTTATTATCATAACAATATTATCATGTAATAGTAATCATTAACAAATTTAAGAGTAAATATAAAATTTATATTACATAAATTTTTATTAATGACACTGGTTTTGTAGAAGAAAAAATATATTTTTTGTTATTACTTATTTTTGATGTTTTTATTTTATAGAGCTATTTTATATTAAAATTAATAATACAATATTAATATTTTATTTTTTGTTATGAATTAATCGTATTTTTATCCTTTAGATATAGTGATGTCATGGTAATAGTCAATCTACTTATGTAGGGTTTGATTGTCTAACAAGTTATTTTTAAGTTTTAGACAGAAAAAAAAAGAATAGAAAATTAAAATTAAAATTTAAAAAAAATAGAAAATTTAAAGTTTTTTTTTGTTGTTGTTTCTGAGTTTTTAATAGAAAACAATAGAAAAATTTTAAAAAATTATTTTCTTGCGTTTTTAAGTTCCAATTAAAAGAAAAGAAAAAGATCACTTTTATAAATTTACCCTTCTATTAATTATAACCATTGAACCATGAATAAAATATACAACCGATTAAGTGGTATCATAATTTATTTAATTAATTATATTTATTAATATAGTTTTTAAGTAATTAATCTCTATAAAATTATATTTACCATATATTAATTAATATTATTAACACATAAATGTAAATACAATACAATAACTAATCATATAATTCAATTATTAAATTTAAAAATAAAATTTAAGTACTGTGTTTAAGAAAATATTTATGAAACTAAAAACAAATTATTAACCATATAATAATTTGACAAAAAGAACCGTTGCTTATCTCAAATAATGAGCTTTTTTTAAGAAAAAATTACTGATAACTAATTTCACACCAAAATTTTATCCACACAAATATTTTCAATTATTAAGCAAGTGAAACGGTGCATTTTCTAAACACGAAGAAAGCGTTGATGGCAAATTAGCAATAAGCAACCATAAATTTTGTGTGAGTATTAGACATTATGAATTGAATGACAAAAAATAAATAGAGTTGTCGCATCTAAATGAAAATAAGCAAGTATTATAGATTTTTATTTTTATTGATTTTAAAGAGAGAATAAAAATTGAGTATACCAATTAGTATATTGTTAAAATGGAGGAAATTAATTAATATAATTTTTTTTTTGTCATACCAACTTCATAAGGCACGTCAACAATTTCTGACGTGGCATGTTCAATTTTTTATAATTGAAAAAATTTAATAGTTTAATCATTTAATTGACAAAATTAAAAGGTGTATTATCGAAGTAGAATATGACCTAAAATTTAGAATATTAATTCATATTTAAGCCTAAAAGTTAAAGATAATATGAGAATTAAAATTCAGAAACATACGAATTATTATTTTTTTTTTAATTTTACGTCCATTTTTTTTTTTCCCGTGTACATTTTAAAAACAGAGCTTTACTCTCTCTCTCTCCTCCCTCTTTCTTTTTTTCTGAATTTTTCTTTGTCCTACGGTTCGAATTCTCCGCACCGACTCACCAATGGCTAGAGGCGCATCTCAGTCGCAATCGACGGCCTCCTCCTCTACTACCCGATCTGGTTCGGTCAGCGTGGCGCCGCGAGGATCCGCTGCGGCCACTGCCGGCATGCGACGCCGTCGACTTGGCGGATCCTCTAATAGCTCCGCCGCACTCAGTGGCGGCGGCAGCGGGAGCAACATGCTCAGGTTCTACACTGACGACGCCCCAGGGCTTAAGATCACGCCGACGGTCGTGCTCGTGATGAGCGTGTGTTTCATCGGCTTCGTCACAGCGCTTCACGTCTTCGGCAAGCTCTACCGCTACAGATCTGGCGCTGGAGCTGGAGCTGGAGCTTGATTTTTCTCGTTTTGGATCTTGTGATCGGAGCTCTGTGATCTCGGTAATTGATTGTGCCACACATTTCATGCTCTGTAAATTTTGTTTGATGTTTTTGTAGTGATAACGAGGATCTTAGTTCGGATCTTAATTATAAGTTTGAACTACGAAATGCTTCGTTCAAATAATAATATTTCTGCTTAAAAACGTACGGATTTGTGTTGTTGATGTGTTTACCGGCTAGAATGGAAGTGGATTATTTAAATCAGTGATAAAATGACAAATAAAATAATTAATTAGAAATAAGAAAGCATTAATGTAACAGCTACACATAGAAATAAGAAAGCATTTATGTAATAGCTACACCAACTATAGTTGTACTCCATGTTTTTATATTACAAAAATGCACGTTCATGGAGAATTTTTTTTGCTAGAAATAGTTAGTCCATTTGTTACAAGTTCAGGATTGTTTGTGAATCATAACCAAACTGCTATAAAATAAATATGTATTGAGATGGAAATCGAGTTATTAATGAGCATATGATATCCAGAAACCAGGTGCTAGAAGCCTGGGCCTCACTTTTGTAGACCAGGTGCTTGGAGGTTGGTTACGAATTCATGATTAAGTAAAGGTTTCAAATGGTATAAGTTATTTTATACAATTTGTTGTCACATTAGATTTAGTTATCAGTTTTCTACTTTTATTGATCATATGCAATTTTCCGAAAACAAAAAAAAAAGTGCTTTATATTTTGTTTGCGCGCGGTAAGATTAGTGATTCCATTTGGATGCCTTCTTTTTTATACCACTCATGAGTGTCCGGAACTCTTAGAGCGTGGTGGTGGTTGTTCATTTATTGCGAGTGCTCCTTTTGTATTTGCTGTCAACGATGGTGAATTGGTGATAACAGAAAGGAGATTTTTAGGTCTGGTAAGACCATAAACCGGGAGTGGTTAGCATAAAGTTTATTTTTGGATAAGTTGGTTAATTGGCTAATAAAGTGCTGACACGCAGGCGAGGCTTAATGTGTGTCAATATTCTATTGGTCAAGAAATAAACTTCATGCTAACCGGATCCCCATAAACATATTGTCAAGTTGCAAAAATAGTAGTCTTTCTTCTACTCGGGTACCCTGGATTTAGACGATTTAATACTACAATTAAGTTGCCAAAATTTTGTGTTAATGTTTAGTAAGCAGCAAAAAATGCAATAGACAAGTAGTTAATTGGGTGATATTTTAGTTTCGGTCATATGTGACTTATTTATAAAATTGTCTTTTCTAATGCTTTGATACTTTCTACTTTTTGTCGCAAGATAAGTAGTAGTTTTTTCATTGTGAAGTCGTTGGATAGTATGATATTGTTTCAGCATGTGTTCCGTATAACAAAGGATCATCCATGTTTCAATACAATTCATCAACTCATTGGCATGTTGCCTCAACTAAAGGCTGCCAGACTGTTATAGTTACCATGCCAGTTTGATAAAAAAGTATCCTTATGGTATTCAGAAGTTGATGCAAATGGGGATATAATTCAAAGAATATGATTCCCTGTAAGTGGTTCAAAAACTTATAAATGATCAAAAATGAAAAGGGTACCAAGGATATAGTTCCAAAACAATGTAGAAAAGATGAAAATCTTTGTGAAAAGTGGGGAATGTATAATGTTTCTTTTTTGTAGTCAAAATGAAAGACGCATATTTTTCAGTTTTATACTCTATTTGTCCCACACAAAATTACATTTGTAACACTGTAGTAGTATAATTTTTTGTGTGTATAACATTATTGAACAAACTATACGTATGACGTTGGTTGTCTGTTTAGAGTTCTTCTACAAAAGGTATAATATTATGTGATATTTATCCAAAAAGGTGAAAATGAACTGTTTTTACCTATTTGACATAAGTTTGTATAGATGAGTTAATACTGGGATATATTAAGCTGAAGCTAGAGTTTTTGAAAAGTTATAAATTTATAATGCCACATGTACATTTTTTTTAATATAAAAGTAAAATCAAAATAATTGGCAATATTGAAGTAAACTTGAAATAGAGGCTTGTGTATTCAATAATGTAGTGGGCCTCCAACTTTAGTCTAATTATAGTATTTCTTATTGGGTGGGTCCCTAACAGGAGCGTCCGCTTTGTACCTGTTCCCGCCTATTCTCATTTCAAAAAACCAACTCCGGCCTCCTCTCTCTGTTACTTTTATAGACCTTTACTTTTTGGATTCAAAATATTGGAAGCCTCAGAGTTTCAACATTACTCGCTTTTTGTTGTAATCCCCTGATTTTCTGCGATGGATCCTAATCCGACTCCATTTCCAGGTACCCAATTTTTCTTTCTCTTTTGTTACAAATCAAATTTCTGCTTCTCTTTTTATGGTATAATTTTTTAATTTCCACAAATTGTTTTGGAAAAAAGTTAAGAAATTTCAGCCTGTGAAATCGAAATACAACCGAAAAATCAGTGAACCTCCAACAAAAACTAATGCCAGGGATCCTACAATACACAGGTAAATTAATAAATCGTCTACTTCAATTATCTCTTCAAATTGTGCAAGCAGTGCTTTTAAGTCCTCTGTTTCAGGCAAAAGCGAGTCTTCGGTACCACCAGAAATCCAAATCTCCCTACAAAGCCAGCCATCGAAAAGCCTATAACAACAGGGGTTCCTCAGAAACAACCCAAATCGACACAATCAAATCAATTATCAGCAGATTTTGCAGTAACTCCGGTAACAGAGCTCCTCAAAAAATCCCCTGATGAAAACAGAGTAAAACCAAAGAAGAAAAGTGTTTGTTTCCTAGAAAATGTTGCGAAGAATTCAAGTAAGGGGAAATTGCTGAGCCTAAAACTCCCGTGAAATCTCCTTCCTTGGTTAAGCCTGGGGTTTGGGGCACCCCTTATCACAGTGCTGAGAGATGCAGCAATTGTCGGTTCGATAGGCTTGAGACTTCATCTTATTGGCTTAGTCAGATCAAATTGGCAGAGTCTGTTGGGAAGCATTTCGTTTCGGCTGCTTTCTTTCAACTTGCCTTGGAATCCCAGGCAGAGGTTTGCAGTCAGGAATTTTAAGTTTTATGTTTTTCCACACGAAATTTAATTAATTGATTTAGATTCCTCCCATTTTTTGAAGATTAAAATTGGTTGCTTTGCTACGAAATTTTAGTTTCATAAATTAGGATTGCTATCTTTACTTGAAAGTGATTTTTCCAATTACTATAGCAATCTGACATGAAGAAATTCTTTTACATGGTCATTACTTATTTAAACATACTGAGTAGTTATGTTAAAGCATTTCTGTTTTAAGCCCATTCGCTACGTTGGTGTTGAGCTAAAGAGGTATTTGGCGCGACACGCCTACTTGTGTGGCGAGACTGAGTGGGTTAATGCTTCGCGTAGCTATGGTTTGCTGGAGGAGGTTGATTCGGGGTCTGGAAAAGCCAGTGCAAGTGATGCTTCCACTGAACATGAGGAATTGAAGAAAGAAGCTATTGAGGACCCTAACCCTTAGACCAAAGGAATGAATTTGTGTGAGGTAGTAGTAGTTTCAAAGAACAAAAACAAACATTTGATGTTTTATTAGGTACTACTGCAAACTCTTGAAAAACAAGATGAATGATTGTGAGCCTGATTGTGTCTTTCTTCCTGTAATTTGGCTTACAACAAACATGCAGCAGCGCACCAATTGAGAAACTAATTAATAAAGCTAATGAGGAGACCCAGATTCAGAGTTCCTGGGATATCAAGTAGGCTGATTGAGAATGGAGATTGATTGTATATGAAACAATCTAATCTGGCAATTAATTAATACTAATAAGTAGCATTTTGCATTGTCATGTAAATTCTTAAAAAACTATTCAAGGTTTTTAACTGTTCATCACATCACATTTTAACATTGTTCCTATATGATATTTTTTAAAATGTAAATAAATAGACTTCTGTTTATTAAGATAGTATTTTACTCTTTTATACATATATTTGTTTTCCTTCTTTTTCTACGCATTTTCCAAGTTACAAACATATCCTCAATATACAATTTGAAATAAATCAGATCCAAAAGACAAACTGGCATAGTAGTATTGTAACAATCTGGCCCATGGAAGTACATACGACAAAACATTGTTAAAGTTGGACACCCCCACCATTCTTAATAATAAAAGACATGTTGCAATTGTAATTTAAGTCATTGTTAAATGTTTGGGACCTTTTAGCCGGTTTGTTTGATCCCAATTTTCTGTTATACATAATACACACCCTGACACCCACACCCATATATATATATATATATACACATACATACATACATAAATAGATATAATTAACAACTAATTTTAATTTTAGCCAACATTTATTGAATAATTAAACGTATATATTTTAACACTAGCGTCCGGTCAACTGTTTGACGGAGATGCCAAACAGTTGGATGGACGATAGTTATAAACATCGTTCGCACAACTATTTGACGAACCATTGATTGCAATCAATTATTTATTATTATTGTATTTTTATTTTTAGCTTATTCTTTATATTTTGGCATGAATTATTATAAGAAGATTTGATACATTTAATTTTGAAAGTGAAATCTCAATTTTGAGTGATGGAATGGACTTGTGGACAACCATTTTAATGAATAATTGTTATTTGGCAGACACAAAACACATCAATGTGTCTGCTTATCTTTTTAGGCCCTTTGACACAACATGGAGATAAATAAGGCCAGGAACATCCCAACATTATCCCATGCAACTTCTGGACAATTTATATCTTTCATTTTTAATTTTAGTCGGATATTGACAAAATATTACAAAATCACTACTCCCTTTTTTGGGAATAAAAATTAGCATTTTCTATATCATTTTACAAATATATAAAAATAAATTTAAACTCATATTACTAAGAAAATAAATAATTTGGGGACAAAGACTACATGAGATTTTTTATTATAAGAAATATAGGAATTTTTTATTTGCAATTAAACTTTTCTTCCTTATTTAGTCCGTTTCACAATTGTGCGACTTGACACACAAAGAAAAAAATAAAATAAACATACACGAGTGTTTAAATTCTAAAAATATGCTTAAAACATATAAAATATTAACGCATGACAATATTTTAATACATATCAATGTTTCGTTTCTTATATAGATTGTGAGATTCACCCATTATTCATATATAAAAATTATATCAGCTCAATTTATAAATATATTTTAGAACTTATATTATTACAATTTAATTATGAAATATTCTCAAAAATTGATATTTCCCGTTTAGGGGACTAAACCCCCCATTACCTAGATATAACATAATGATGTGGACTTTCTAATGATGATGTTACTGTTAGTCCTCTAAATATTTTTATAAAAGGCAGCTAGACCTAAGCATGCTTTAACTTGTAATCATGGGGATTCGATTTGTCCTCTAAAAGCTTCCACTTGTTAAATTCTCTTTTTTATTTTTCTCAACCTTAATATTTTAATCACCACTAAATAAGATCAATGATTAGTCGGATTTTAATTGGGTTAATTAATTTCTTTCCAAAAATATCATTAGTATTGTTACAACAAATGGTAGCAAAACACATAAATTAATGAAGAAAATTAAAGACAAGACTACAAATTTATTTTAAATATTCACTAATTAATATACGAAGAAAAAATATATATAATTAGAAGAGAACTTTCACAATAAAAAATTCCAGTACACTTTAATTATTTTTTGCTCTAAAACGACCACAAAATCAAATGCAAAAACCTTACCTATATATTAATTATTATTAAAAGTGTAAAAAAGGGAGAATTATTATGTGGACAAACCAAGTAAAGATATTGTAAACACGGGTTTAGGGGAAGACAAGGATAGATGCTAAAGGGTACGATGAATGCGGGCGATAAACAAACAAACATCACCCGACAAACATAACATTCATTAAAGTTGATCCATCCATGTTCATATATATATATATATATATATATGATAAAAATAGAGATACACAATCGTGTAATTTTTAAAGTTATACGGTCTACGATCGTAGAGTAGTCACCTCACGATTTGTAAATTCACTCTACTATCGTGGACTACTTTATGATAGTAGATTGAATTCACTCTACTATCTGTGGGCTACTCTACGATGAATCAATCTACGATCGTAGACCGTGTAATTTTAAAATTACACTGTTATAAAGCACCTCCATATTCTCATATATATATATATATATATATATATATATATATATATATATAATAATAATTCATAGCGTGTATTTGTTAAGGATCAAAAAAGATTAATTTAAAATCAAACTAGTCGTTCGCTAGTTATTCATAACTAGCGGACTGGAATAAAAACATTTTTGGTCGATAATACCCCCGTGATGGGGTCAAAGCATCACTAAAAAAACAAAACACCGAGTACACTAGAATGAGGCTAGTCTTTCAACTTATTTTGAACCGTCTATGTCAACAATAAAAAGCACGGGTAAAAGCAATCGCCAATCCGCAGATATATAATTATGGAGACGGTGACCCTAATAGTTAAATTCAATCTATCTAAATTATGCAAATGATGAAAATTTTAAGATCGATCGAGTAGCACAGAGATAAAAACAAGTTTATTAAGTAGCATGTGAAGTTGTAGTGTATTGTGTTCATCATCAGTAGTTTGTACTTTGGTGGCAGTAGAAAAAGTTGCCTTCTTCAGTGGTACTCTGTTTCTTAATGTATTACTAGTACTATTGTTGCCCCTTTGATAAAATCATTATTATTTTGGCCCTACATAGTTGTCACATCTCATAAAAAAATATTAAATTATTAATGGAGTTATTCTAATTAAAGTGATTGAGTATGTTGATAGTTTATTTTTTGGTGTTTAATAACAAAAATTATTATTTGAATTCTTAGTTTTGTATTATGCTTTTTATATGAAAACATTTCTTGAGTATATGTCAAAATTTGGGATATTTATGATTTTGATTACTTTTTTTAGTATACAGTTGGCGTTATTTTTGTGCAATGTTGAATAAAAAAAAAAAATAATATTTATTACTATCTCTATTTTGTAAATAGATTTTTCTTTTTTTGAGTAACAACATTTGTTCAAGTGTGACTTATGTTTAGTTTAATATATGAAACAATTAATTAATATATTTTTAATACTTTTTTATATGAATAATAAGATTCGCTTACGTAATAATAAGTTTGTTTTACGTAAATTTTATTATTTGAAAAAAAAATTATTGTGTTAATTTGTACTTTTATGGGTATTAAAATTTTATTTTTAATTACAAAAATATATTTGAATATATATCACGTAAATTTTAATCTTTGGGAAATTCAATTAGCAAAAATTGTATGACTTTATTTTTATGATAAAATGAATATTTATTATTTTTTGACATTTATGTTATTTATTACACAAGTTCATAATTTAATTAATTAGATCAAGTTAAGTAAAATTTATAATATACAAATTTATATCTAGTTGATAAATTAAACATTATAACTTGAAATATATTAGATATTATATTGAAAATATTTTTGGATATTAATTGGTCAATCACACTAAGGGTAATGAAGATTACATATTGTAGACTAGAAGGATACTGATTGTTACTTAAAAAACTAAAGAGATGATGAGTGTTATTAAGATTATGTACGGGATGTGTTTGTGTATTTTACTATTAAATTTAATAGGTTTTGAGAGTAGGTGTTTAATTTAGATAAATCTGTCCATTTGAATAATTTAATGGGCCTGTTTGAGGTTTATGTTTTGACTTATGAAGCCCTAAATAACAAGGACCTTTTTGACTGACCCAGTGAGTTAGTTTTTTTGAAATAAGTGGAGCCTAATGGCGAGTGGTTTTGTTTGTGGTTAGCCTAGCCTAGCCTAGCCAAATCAAAGATTGTGCTGTGTCAACTGCTCATGTAATGGGCGACCTACCGACTTGGAATTTAGAAATATCCAAATTTACCCTTCAATTTTGAAATTCCATTTGTCCATGGACCAAATTGCAAAACACAAAAAGACCTTGGTCCTCGTTGTTTTTTTAATAATTATTTTATTATTATTATTATTATTATTATTATTTTGTATTCTGTTTTTTTTTTTTTGCGAAAGTTATGTACCTATTTTATCTAAATATTTATTAAGTGGAGCTTTATGATGAACACTTTATTATGTTAAGGTTATGAAGGACTAAAAAAGAAGAAGAATAAAATAAAAATTATAACCTGCAATTTATTTAAAAAATTTTACTTGATTACATGTAATCCTAACTCATACAACAATCTACAATTTTAAGTTAAATTACATATAAAATAATATTAATTTTTTTTTGCTATGTTCAATAATTAAATGACTGGTAAAAACTAATTTTGTTTTAAGTTATTTCATACATATTCAAATTTGTTAAAGAAATATTTTTAAATTTCATATAATTTTTTAATAGAATAACCGGCCTTTAAAGAATATGTAAATTTATGTAGTACTATAATTTTTTAAGGATATGGGTAAAAACGTCAAATGAACTCTGATTTTTAATATAGGAAGAAGCTATTATTATTTTTTATCTATCTGTCTATCTATCTATACTACAAGGCGGGAGTAGAATTAACAGTTATTTTAAAGATAAGAGCAATTATTTTTTAAAATTAAAAAAAAAAACATTTTCTCTCTCCCCATTCTTTTATAAATTTTTATTTTCTCTCTAATATTCTCTCATTTATTCTACACACATAATGTGTACCATGATACACTAGTATTTAGTAATACACTAGATATAAACTCGCGCGTTGCGACAAAATTATTCATTTTGTTAATAATAAATTTATACGTGCCATTAATAAATTAAAATATAATAATAATATGGTAAATTGTTATGCGATGATCAAATTTAGTTAGCATATGTTACATAGAGTTGAATAAAAGTTTTGTGCGCAAATACATATCCAAGTATAGAATTAATCTGATTACTAAACCCCAGAACATTATATAACAGTTGTGTGTGTGTGTGTATATATATATATATATATATATATATATATATATATATATATATATATATATATTGATAAAAATATTTATAATGTAACCAATAAGCTTAAAATGGGTATCTATTTTCATTCTAAAGCACAAACAAAAATTTAGAAAGTGTAATGCACAATGTTATCGAGTTGTTATATTGATATAGTTGTTGGTGGCATATTTGAAGTCTGTTACACATTATACAAACCTCACCAAGTCTCAAATATCTGACACAGGTGCTTGATGCATTTTAAAGAGTCCATGTCTCATATATGCTTACTTGCACCAGAATTCAAACATCCAAACGAAAGGGGAAACATATGAAAAATATCCTAATTTTGGTCCTCAGACTTTAAGGAAAATTACATGTTACATGCGAAAACTGAAAAGCACGAGCATTAATAATTATGTTGGACCTTCATGTCAAACAAACATCATGTCCAAAAACATAACAGTATAGCACCGTGTCATACATAATACAATGTTATAGTTAAAAAAACGAATACATTGACTCATTAGTTTTTATCCATTTTTGGTATTTATAGAGGCACTCACAGTATTACCATAATGCCACAAAAACTATTAATGAGGATGAAATGATTTACCGGATGCTAGTACTTAACAAATCATGCAAAGCCACAATCCAGATAATAGAATGCAATAGATGAAGAAGCCATAAATATAAACACCGTGAGATATAGTCCATAAAATGAAGCCATAGCCCCTCCCATTGAATGCACTATCGCCATAATCTGAAGGTCTCCATATAACTCCTTTGCACTTTCAACAATATTTAGAATTGTTTGTAGCATGAGTTATTGCGTAATAGTTGGTATGTATTTATAAGGAGAAATTAGGTTAAATAACGAAGACTAATGATAATAGCTCAATTTCGACTGGCTGACACTTCTATTCCTTCAAGTTGCCACCCACTTTCAAAGTCGTCCCTAAAGTTCAATTTTCGTCAGTTAAGTCCTTAAATGCCATTTTGTTGGCGTTTTTGTTCCTTTTGTCCGATTTGACCTCAACCCGACCCATTTTGACCAAATTTAACCCAATTTTAACATTTAAAAAATATATATTTAATATTTTAAAATAAAATATTTTTTAAAAATAATTTGAAAATAATAATTATTATATTTAATATTTTAAAATAATATTTTATTTTTTATATAAAGTTATAAAGATAATTATTATTATTATAAGGAAAACATATTAGAAACTTTTATTTTTCAAAAATGAGTGAAATTTCATAAAATATAGATTCAAAAAAATTACATAAAAAAATTAAATATAATTATTGTTTTAAACTTATTTTAAAAATAATTTTATATTTTAAGATATTAAAATTTTGGGTTGGGTCAAACTGGGTCGGGTTGGTCAAAATGGGTCGGATTGAGGTTAAATTGGGTTGAAGGAACGGAAAGGCTTAAATATGAATTAGTACCCTAAACTATGGACCATATTCCACTTCGGTGATCCACTTTTTAATTTTGTCAATTAAATGATTAAACTATTAATTTTTTCCACTTCCGTTCAATTGGGTCTCATATATGTCGAAATTGCGGCGACGCGGTTTTTTTAAGTGGTCGATGTGTAACTAAAAAGAATATTTTAATATTTAATTACACAATTATTATATATGACAAGGCAAATTTGTCAAACCACTTTATATTATACAATAATACTAATCAAAAACAACAAAATCTAAATCCTTCCAACCTTCTGCTAGAACCATCTTCTGCTAGAACCATGACGTCTCCGTCCCAGTCCACCAGAACCCTCATCCGGGTAGGACTGAGCAAAAAACGGGAATAACCAAATTATCGAACCGAAATAATTTAACCGAAATTTTCTGATAATTCGGTTATTTTCACTAGTTCGGTTATATCTGAATTTTTTACGGTGTTCGGTTAGGCTGTACGGGTATTACTTTTGGGTAAACCGAATAACCAAACAACACTTTGCTAAATTGAAAATTTGTAGTCAACTAGTCAAGAACTCAAGACTCAAAGACTCAAATTTCTCACGATCAACATTAACTCACAAGTCTCGACTCTCAAGTCTCGACTGTTTTCCATCGAAGAGTCGAAGACTCCACTATCAGATCAGTCTCAGACCTCACTCCTCAGGGCTCAGTCTCTCTCAGTCTCTCAGATCTCTCAATCTCTGATCTCTCTCATCTTCTCGTCTAGTCGTCTTCTCACTGTGCGTAGTCAGAGTTTCAGATCTGAGATCTCTCAAGAGTCAAGCCTCAACTCTCACGTCGCGAACTCTCGTCTTCTCGGCGCCGCCAACCCTTCATCGCGAACTCTTGGCGCTGGCGACCCTTTATCGTTTCCATTTGTTAAGGTAATTTTGTTATTTACCTCCAGTCTTCACTCAGTTTAGTGTATGAGTGCATCTTGTATTCTTGTTAGCAAGTGGTAGGAGATTCAAGCAGCAAATGGATTACAATTTATGGGTAGCAAATGGTCCTTGTAGCAAATGGTCATCAACAGCAGTCAGCAACAACAGTCAGCAGCTTATGGATTATGTTTATGGATTGTAGGAACTGAACTGTGTTTATGTTAGTCAGTAACAAAATTATGTTTATGTCAGTCATTGTAGGACCTGTGTTGTTGTTTATGGATTATGTTAATGGATTGTAAGAACTGTGTTATTGTTTATGGATTGTAGCCTGTCTGTAGGAATTAAACTGTGTTGTTGCTAATTCTTTTCAATTCGGTTATTCGGTTAGTGCCCAATTCGGTTGTTTATTCGGGTACCTAAAATAACGTTAGTTCGGGTATCGGTTATAACCGAAATTGTGGTTCGGTTCGGTTATTAACCGAATGCTCAGTCCTACATCCGGGTGCCAGAAAGAGGCCTTAGACATGGATTATATTATACGTATACAAACTTGGTTCAATGTCATTCTCCTTCATTTGACGCCGCACCCATAATAGTTCCTCACCCATACCAAGATTCCCAAAACTCCTAATCAAAGAATTTGAGGACGAAACATTCATCAAAAAGCCCCGCCTTTCAACTCACGAAATAAATAATCAAGTCAACTTGAATCACCGTAAATGATAGAATATCAATCAACGAAACATAGCATTCAAGATTATAAGTAAATCCCTCTCTCTTCTCAAATCGTAGAATAACCCGAAACTATACTCAATATCCGTACCGCAACACTTCTCTCTAACTCCCGATCTTTACCAATCCCAACACAACCATGCATTCTCGGATCCAAAAATAAAAAAAAAAAGAAAATACGATTGGGTGGGTAATGCGAAAAAAAATCGGTATACGTGGGTTGGATTGAATGGCGATTAATGGGCCGAGAAAGCGGACTTGCAGATGTAGAACTTGTACTATCTCTCTCCTCCTCCGCTGCTCTTCATTTGATTTACATATCCAGATTTACACCCTTTATTTGATTTGTGTACTCTGTCCCTCTTTAACTCACAGCTTACATTTGCCTCTGCTTAATCCAATCTAGTTGAGTACTGTGACACCCCCAAAATAGGTCTACATCCCCATTCTCGAGTTGTCAATACACTGCATGTAAACAACTACAACTTTATTATTACAATAGTAAAACGTGAGTTTAAATACGAGATATTGCCATCTGCATAATATCCACATACAAATAAATCCTCATCATAATTATTGATACATTATTTTACAACAATGGTGAGGACTACTAAACAACTCTCCCTAGAACTTTCATTCCATACCCGACTGTACTTGCTATATTCTCGCCTCCCGAGAAGAAAAATGGAACAAAAAGGAAAAGGGTGAGCTCGACTAAATTTCAAAAAGAATATTATGACTAAGATAATATACAACAAAATTATCGTTAGTCTTCAACAGGAAAAATATAATAGAATACAATAGACAACAAGTTTTAAATCAATATTCGCAATGAAATAATAATTCATTAGAAGAGTTAAGTAGAGAATGCAAACTACTATCTTCTATGTATGAATTTTAAAGTTCATCGCCTATTTTTATCCTCAGTAACATCAATCAATATATATCCGGGATCAAATATTCATCCTTGCACTACTGAAGCCAAGGACATTCACCATTAGTCATGTTCATCTAAACTCCTGCTCATCTTTTGCACTACGGGCCAAAGATATTCATCAAAATCATTCATCTTTGCACCACGGACCAAAGATACTCATCGAAATCATTCATCTTTGCACTCATCGCCAAAGATATTCATCATAAATCATTCATCTTTGCACTTACATGTGCCAAAGATATTCAATAATATCATCATTTAAGACCGAGGATGATGAAAAATATTTTTTAAAAAAAACGAATCCAAAGGAATCAAAATGACAAGGATTAAGGATTAAGGATTCAGATTTGTTTTATCCACGTCCAAAAATACCTCAAAAATAATCATAGTGGCGTAAAATTCAAGAATGATCAAAACATGGATACAATCAAATCTAGTATCCACAATAGATATTTTGACGAAAAGAAAAAAATTTTTATTTTTCGATGAATAAGGCTTAGTATTCGTGAATAAGGTTTAGTATATCGTGAATAATTATCGATATCGTGAATAGTAACTTCGACACCAAAAGTTTTAAATTTGATAAAAACTTCCAACCAATATTTCGGCATAATGATATTGAAGAAATAATATCATTTTTTGAATAAAATAACATCCCTTACCTCGAAAGATCAGTACTTCTAACTGGAATACTGGATATAGACTATATCTTGAACTTTCACCGTATAGCAATACTCAAAGTATACTCAAAATACTCACAAGAATACGCTCGATAATATAGAGAGAGAAAACTTGATTTACGGTGTGATTTTCAATTCTAACCTAAGACTTATTTATAGAAATTGCTAAACACCAAAAGCAGAAAATTTAATAAAATATTAATATTTATAAAAATATTATGCGTATTCTTTGAAATCTGAATCTCAAGCAATTCACACATGCCAACCTTCTAGAAGAAAAAAAAAAAAACGTTTTTCTAATTTAAAATAATTTAAACTTCCAAAATTAATTATTTGGAGTTTCTAACTTCAATAATTCACAATAAATAGCCCTTTTATCAGAAAATTCGAATCTCGCGTGTTTTATAGGAAATCCAATTCTCTACAACTTTGCGTAAGAAAGTTTTCTAAATTCCCAAATGAAATTGACCAAATCCATAAACGGGTGATTTTAGAGGCTATAATCAAATTTCACGATAAATGGGGTCCAATTTACATGTTTAACATGTTTTAAACATTTATTGCAACAAAAATACTCTTCCTCCTCAGATACTCATATATCCCCACATTCGTTGTAAAAATATCACCATTATTATATTATTAAAATATAATAATATATATTTAAATGAATTATTTTATCGAGAAAAAGATAAAATTTCAATTTTTAACAATTGTTACATTAAAAATTTTCTCCATCTATATCCACATAAAATCAATATCATATGAATCAATAATTAATTATTCACAAATAATATTACGTAATCACAATATCGACAACTGTGCGCCTCCTGTGAAGAGGGGCTTTCCAATAAGAATTTCTCCTTCTTGGTAGCAATTAGGTGACCAAACCTCTCCTTGAGATGTAACTTTCTAGACATTGCCAATAATGTTATCTAATAATATTATTCGGATAATATGAATTATTGTTTCGACAATGAAAAATACCGTGTAATGACAATTATTAAAACAACAACAATATAAAATATCAACGCAAAGAATTATTGAATCAATAAAATAAAACACCGAATAAAGAATTATCAGTAACCATTATTGAGTAGTGCCTTCTTCACGTAAAGAGTCAATAATTGGTGCAATACCGCATTCTGGCTCAACAACGCCAGACATCGTGTTTTAACCAATTTATTATTCCAACAATTAAATCGGTAATAACCACGCCGTTATTTTTAAACAACTTATTTTGTCATTTTCTTCCTTCAATCGCTTTTTAGTTATGGGCCTACACATGGTCAACCACTTGTCGTCGCATTTAATATTCCCCGACAAAGATGAATATTCCACGACCAAACGAATATTCCCCAAACAATGAATATTTTATAACCACTTTAGCTTATTTTGAAATATTTACGTATTTTACCCGTAATTATCCACATTAATCACATCAACCCTTACTATTTCAAAATAATAATTAGAGGAAATTAAATTTCATTTATTAATTATTTGGGATCTTACAACCTCCCTCCTTATGAAATTTCGGTCCTCGAAATCGACGTGACGTCGACTGTGTGTTTCAAAAAGATGAGGATACCTCGCTTTCATTTCCGCTTTCCAACTCCCGCATCATTTCTCTATAGCATGGTTTCTCCACAAGACTTTAACTTGTGGTATGACCTTCGTCGGTAGGGACATGCTCCTTCCTATCCAAGATCTTGACAGTACTTCCTCATACATTAAGTATTCTATTATCTCTCGTCCTGCTTCTAACTCAATAACGTGATTTGGGTCTTTCACATATTTACGAAGATGAGATGTGAAACACATTATGAACACGAGACATACTTGGAGGTAACGCGAGTCTATAGAGCTACATTTCCTACTTCCGCCAAGAATTTGAAATGGACCAATAAATCGTGGATCGAGCTTTCCTCTCTTCCCCAATCTTGTAACTCCCTTCCACGGGCAACACGCAACAATACATGATCCCTATACTAAATTCCACATCCTTTCGATGAAGATCCGCATAACTCTTTTTGTCGATCTTGTGTCGTTTCAGATACGTTATTTAATCATTCGGATCTTTTCTAGAGTCATATACGTATTAACTCCTGGTCCCAACAATGTTGCTTCACCCACCTCATCCCAACATATTGGAGAAATGACACTTTTCGTCCATATAATGCTTGAATGGGGCCACACCTATACTTGCCGATAACTGTTGTTGTAGGAGAATTCCACCAATGGTAGTGATTTTAGGAGATAATAATTAAATTAAAAAGGATAATATCAGAACAGTTGACATTACCAAAATAGTTTATATTTGTAGTGATTTAGGGGATTATAAATTCAAAATATTAATTTGGAATTAAAAAAAAAATAATTTTAGGAGATAATGATTAAATTAATAATGATAATATTAGAACAGTTAACATTATCAAAATAATTTAGATTTGTAGTGATTTATGAGATTATAAAATTAAAATATTTATGTGGGATTAAAAAGTAGTGATTTTAGGAGATAATAATTAGGTAACGATAATATAAAAACTGTTTAGATTGAAAAAGTACTGATTTAGGGGATTATAAAATCAACATAGTAAGTTATGATTGATATTATTTGTTATTTTAATTTTGTTTTAAATATTTTAAATCTGTATGATATTATGTTGTAATATAATTATAAATGGTATAATATTATGTTGTAATATAATTTAATTATTAATGATAATATCCGCATAATTTAGATAAGTTGGTAATTTTGTTATTTTATTATATACGTGTATTATAATATTATCCGCATATGTATGATATAATGTATGGTATAATTTTGAATGATATAATATTAGAAAAACAATAATTTTAGGATATAATAATTATGTTTAGAAAAATAGTGAATTTTGGGGATTATAAAATCAATATAAAGAGTTATGATTGATATTATTTGTTATTTTTATTTTATTTTAAATATTTTAACTCAGATAATATTATGTTGTAATATAATTATAAATGATATAATATTATGTTGTATTTATAGAAAAGAAAATTAGGTTAAATAACTGGAGAGTAATGATAATAAATTTCAAGAATGATAATGTCACAAAAGTAGTGATTTTAGGAGATAATATTTAAATTAGAAAGGATAATATCAAAATAGTTGACATTACCAAAATAATTTAGATTTGTAGTAATTTAGGAGATTATAAATTCAAAATAATAATTTGGGATTAAAAAAGTAGTGATTTTAAGAGATAATAATTAAATTAGTAATTATAATATTAGAACAATTAATATTATCGTAACAATTTAAATTTGTAGTGATTTATGGGATTATAAAATCAAAATAATAATTTGAAATTAAAAAGTAGTGATTTTAAGATATAATAATTATGTAGCGATAATATAAAAACTGGAGTAATGGATGAACATATTAAGTAAGTAGGACATGTTTTGTAATTTGGAAATGACAAATGTCATGCAATAGTGTTATGTACTGCAATTTAGCATATTTAATAAATTTCAATTAATTTATAATGTTAATTATTATATTATAAAAAAATAAATTCAAACAATAATATTTTAAAATTTGAAAATTATCTAGAAAAAAATAAAATGTAATTCTTATTATGGACGAATGTTTTATTTTTATGTAAAAAGAAGAAGAGTAGCAGCTTTTATAATGCTCGTGCGCTGTTTAAAGTGAGTCAGCACTCAGCAGCATGTAACGTAAAAAGTGGGAGTCAGTGGCCTATCCTGTAAATTCACGGAATTTGGAGGGCCATTTGTTTAGGGGACGTTAAAGCTTAGAGACAGATAGGGGAATGTATGCGGTGGGTCCTTTTAGGCAGCGCCAAAGGCGCAGGCCTCCCGATAATACTGTATCACTTTCACTGCTAACCCAAATAACACTACCTTTCTACAATCGACTTTGGACCGCGTGAGATCACTCCACCACATCTACACAAGATGATACTCATTTCGTAGCAGAATTCTCAGATTTATATGTATCTAGCCGGCGACTGGAGGACAGGCAGGGAGGGATGAGGGTGGGTTTACAAGACATAAGACAGAAAGGTATCAGAGTGATGAGACTAGAGACATTTATATGTAAATGTGAAAAAAGGGTCTGCACCTGGGCCTGGCTCTGTGGGTACTGAGTCGTGAGTCCTAACTACTATGAAAATTCTAGGCGTACATTGCTTGGCGACCGGTCCAATTTTTTTTTTTTTTTTTTTTTTTTAAATGTTTCCTAAATAATTTATAAGATTTATTGGAATTGGAATTTTTACGAATAAAAAAGTTGCTGGATGTTATTTGGATACATGTAAAAAATATACCGCATAAATAGCATGCATATATTTTTTACATGTATCCAAAATATTTTATTCTGTAAAAATTCTAGTTCCAATAAATTTTATAAATTATTTGAGAAATATTTTAAAAAAAATAAAAATAAAAAAATTACCCCGTCGCTGGACCGGTCGCCAAACCCGGTCAGCGTAGAAGAGCTCTAACTACTAACACGCCCCCACTATACTTGCTGACAAAAGGGCTCCATTTTACATTGACAACACATAACTTTTTTATGTATTTAAGTATTAAATAAATAAAATATATTTAGTACACAACTTCTATATAAAACTTATTATTCAGGTTATGTTTGTCTAGTATTATTATTAGGATAGTTACAAAATATGTTCTATTATGACTAATTGATTATATTCTTTTTAAACAGTGTTGGTTATGTACACAAAATTTGACCTTCTACCATTTGAAAATGCAAGTTTTATTTGATTTGATTTTTTAATTTATTTTGCGTGTATTAACTTTGATAATTTTTTTAAGGACCGTACTAACTCGAACAAAATAGGACATGCTGACTTGACAATTTTAACAATTTAGGATGGAGGGTGTTGGGTCGTGATATTTTCTATTTTTGGGCCGAATATATTAAGCCTACTTATATAAAGAATTTATTGGACCTTTATTTTTAATCCGTTAAAGCCACTAGGCCCAGTCACCATATTGTATCCGTTTTAATTTTAAAAGTTTGAATTAGGTCCAAAGGGATCGAATTCCATTAGATATTTTAATATCTCATTACTTTGACTTGTGATGATGAAAAAGCATGACGGTTGACCAAGGCTCCTCACGCCATGCATTAATGTGGATGGGATCATAAATGGCATTACGGTAGAAAAACAATGGCCAAAAGCGGTGGATAAGTTCCATGCGATGCAGAACCCATCGATCGGAGGGGTGTCGGTAAGTAGTGGGTGGCACGAAGAATCCAAGTAAAGATAATATAACCCAAAGCAAAAAGCCATCGCTCAGAGGTACGTTCCCACACATATTGATTTTTCAGATTCTCCCATATACACACACGACTGAGAATTATTATCTCTCTCAAAACACTAGACAATACATTCCTCCATCGTTAACTTTGTGAACACATACTAATTCTCACGCTGAAGCTATCCCAAGACGGAACCGGCCACGAAGCTTTGGTGTTATTGTCCGTGTTTATCAGCAGATCAGGACGCGTCTTACGTGATTGGGGCGTGGAAAAGATCCCGACGTTAACATCGCACTGCACTAGAAGGAGGGCTTTGAGTTCTAAAGTGTCATTAAAATTTTCAATCACAATCGCTTAACCTACTTGGGAAGATGATGAGGAGTAGGGATGATGCGCCGGAAGCGCGGCGATGGTCATTAGCTAAATCAACGCCTCGCCGTGTTTCGATGAAGGATCGTCTGGTCCTTCCAAAGTGCTCACGGTAGAAACACGACTTCTAAAATATAATTCGAGGATCTCCGTCTCAAAGATTCTGGCGGGGCGCACGAAAGATTGGTTTTCGGTGCACGGATGAGGAGCGAGATCATGGTCGAGGGATGGTGGAAGGCTCACCACCAAGATTTATCATAAAGTAATTGGGAGGATAGAAATTGCCAAGTTGGCAAAGATGGCGGACGAAAGCGGATAGAGCCATGGAAGTCTTGTTAAAGCAAAGAGAAGATATAATAGAAACAGATGCTTGGTGGCGGAATTACTGGGACGAAGCATCTAGCCATGATTGGTCCGAAGGATCGGAAGTGGGCATAAGGAGGAGTCACGACGAAAGTGAAAAGGAGCCGAAGCGTTCCACGCGTGTTTTTAGGGATCATTCTCAAGTAGGAGGAGATCAAGGAGCGAGAACTCCGTGGCCTCGAAGAAGGCGATAATGGCTGATTACCTCAAAGATCGAGAGGCGATTATCGACAAAGGAGCGGTCGAAGGAGGTCGTGCACGAAGTCGGGGTAATGGACTATCAACGTGATCATTCTCACCATAAGGAAAGAGTTGTGTACCGAGCGGATCGAAAGTCCTCCAGGCGATGGGATCGACGGGAGAAGCGTCGATCCTCTCGAGAGACATAATGTTGTTCACGAAAGAGGTTTCCCACGGCTGAAGGCGTTGATTTTCTAGTAAAGGAGCCGAGAGAGCTTTCGAAGAAAGCCCAGGCCGAGGTCCAAAGTGAGCAAGGACGCTCCGGAAGAAAGATCCCTTTTTCCTCGATATTCTCAAGGAAAAGCGGATATCACTAAAAATTGCCTCGCATGGAAAGTTACGATGGAACCGGAGATCCTTATGACCATAGCAAAGCTCGTTCGGCTTAATGGACTATTACGACTTCAATCGACGTTGTTGCCAAGTGTCACACCTTTATTACGACGAGAAAGGATGCGAGGCGATGGTTGGGAACTTTGCCTTGGATTCAATATCCTCTTGGACCGAACTTTGTGATAAGTTCCATGCCCGTTTGGAGCAACCAAGAAGAGAGGAAAACTTATGGGTTCTCTAAAGACAGATCCGTGAATTTACCAAATGAATCTTTGGGCGAAGATGTAAAGAGGTTCGGAGAAGCGATCGGTCGGTGTCCGATCTTAATGATCTCCAGTCAGTAGGTTTGTTTCGAATGGATTGGATCCGGTAAAGTCCGAAAAGTTGGTGAAGAAGTTGATGTTCAATCATCCAGAAGAGCTTGGCCGAAGCCTTTGACAAAGGAAAGGCTACATCGTTGTGGAAGAAGCTATGAAACGACAAGCATCCTCCTTGGTCGTGGAAAAAAGTTGATGTTCAATCATCCGAAGAGCTTGGCCAAGCCTTTGACAAAGCGTAAGGCTACATCGTTGTGGAAGAAGCTATGAATAACTTGAAGCATCCTCCTTCGGTCGTGGGAAAGAGTCGATAGCTCTAAGCCCGGAAGTTGAGCAGAGGAGAATCTGGGGGTATAATGATCGGACGGAGGCGCTCGAAAAAAACAATAATTCTGGCGGCGAAACAGTCGTCCCTCCTCCGCTCCTACCGAGGTGAATAAGGTCTACACCAAACTAAACACCGATAGATCGATAATTACGGATCAAATCAAATCAACCTTTCTTTGAGCCACCCCTGTGATAACTACCGAATCGGCAGGTAACTCTCGTAAGTATTGTGGCTATCATCAAAGTCACCGCCACGACACTTAACGAGTGTTGCAATTTGAAAGACTTTGTGGAGAGGAAGATTAAAGATGGCTTGTTGGTGCGTGATGTGGTAGTAAATGATCAAGTGAGAACATTAACCGTCTTTGCTCGATTTCGGTTCAAAGGGCTCCAAGATCGCCGCCAAGGCATGTTATCGATGTGATAACCGGTGGGTCCGCAAGGAAGTTGATAGGGAGGAAGAGAAGGGCTTACTCGGATTCTACTTATGGTATGACAGATGCTCCCCTCGAAAGTGGATAGACCATTCCCAGATCATGTCATATCATTTACCGACGCCGACTATCCTTCTGGAACCCATCGAGCCACACGAGGGGCCTTGGTGATCACAAATATGAGTGGTGCACACGGTGGACATGAAGCGCGATGATGATAGATAATGGATCTTCGCGGATATCCTCAGACGCCCATGCCTATCGGAGGATGCACCTTGATGGGCGTAAGATGGAGGTCGGCAGAAGCTCCTTTATACTGCACGGCAAATGATGATCTGTCAAAGTTGCAGAGCACTATTGAACTCCCTTTATCTTCTACACAAAGACCCCAAAGAAGTCGAAATAGTATGTAAATTCTATGTTGTGACGTTGATTCACCTTACAACGCTATACTTTGGGAAGACTACTTTAACTGCTTCTCCAAGCCGACCTCCCATCCCTCATTTCAAAGTCAAGTTCCCGGCTCCGTGGGTAGGAGAGGTGGCGGGGGACTTGGATCTAGCCCGACGATCTTCTTAGGAATGTCATTCATTTCCTCCGGAGTTGGGGTCAAGAACAAAAAGCGGTGCCGACAATTGAGATTGAGCCCTTTACCGAAAGTAGTTACGAACCGATGGTGGTTCTTCACGAGGGATCGGAGGAGGTCGAATTGATCCTTGAAAGCCGGACAAGATCACAAGATCGGTTCAGTCTCACCAGAACCTCTTCTGACAAACCTTATAGAACTCTTTACGTCACTGTCATGGATATTTTTGCATGGGAACCAAGGGACATGCACCGAGTTAGTCGGAAGATAAATGAGCATAGCTTTGAATGTAGATCCTCGAAGAAGTTTGCCTCGTAGAAGAAGACGGATCTTTAGCCAACGACGTAAAATCATTGATGAGGAAATAAAGAAAAGTCGTTGGGTCAAACTTCATATATGAAATTGATTATCCCGAATGGATGGCTAATGTGGTGTTGATGCGAGAATCGTAATGGAAAATGGCGGGTTTGCATCGACTACACCGACCTCAATAAAGCTTGTCCAAGGATTTTATCCTCTACCCCATATTGATCAACTTATCGATGCCACTTCGGGTATGCATTACTAAGCTTTATGGATGCTTTTTCAAAGTTATCACCAAATATCCATGCGTAAAGAGGACATCCCAAAGACCACATTATTATTACACACCGCTCGTCGCCTTCTGAGAGATGACTTTTGGCCTTATAAATCTGGAGCCACTTACCGAGAATGATGAACTTCATCTTCGATAGCAAATTTGGGAAGGAACATGGAGGTATACGTCGATGACATGATCGTGAAAAGCATGCAGTTCGAGTCATTTAGACGATCTAGAGAATGCTTTCAGTCGTCCGTCATCGCCAATCGAGACTTAATCCGACCAAGTGCACTTTCGGCCTCGGTGCGGGGAAGTTTCGGGTTATCTTGTCGATCGAAAGGGGTATCGAGGCCAATCCGGAGAAGATTCTCGCCATTTTGATATGAAGACTCTCGGTCGCTCAAGGATGTCCAACGTCCCGACCGCAGATTGCAAAGATAAGGAGGTTCGTCGCCAACCGCAGAGAGGTGCCTTCCTTTCTTTGATACATCGAAAGGGTCAAGAATGCGAAGACGCTCCAGTGGACTTCAGAGTGAAGACGCCTTCGGAGCATAAAGGCGTATCTTTCTTCTACTCCTTTATTGGTGAAACCCATTCCAAAGCAGAGACCTTATATCCGTACTCTCGCAGCAAAGTTCGTTAATGGTCGGAGCAAAGATCGGTTCGGAGGTCGCCGGAAAGCGAAAGATCCTGGCCTATTATATCACCACATCCTGCGAGATCTGAAACTAGGTATCCAAATATCGAGAAATTTGTCTTCGCCTTGATAATTGCTAGTAGAAAGCTTCGCAATATTTTCAAGGCCTGGCCTCAGTCGCCTACACGGATCACCCATCAAGAAAGTGATGATGGGCAAGCCGTAAGTTTCAGGAGACTAATGGCAGCGGGACTATGGAATTGTCCCAGTTTTTCATCGAATACCATCCACGAACCGCTATCAAAGGTCAGGCTTTGGCCGATTTCATGGTAGAATGTTCGTTCACCGAAGCAGATGCCGAATTACCGAAAGTTGAATCGTCCGATCGAGCAGTTGCAGTTCTTCAACAGGAGCAGAATATTTGGACTCTATATGCAGATGGTTCCTCTACCCTAACTGTTAGTGGGGCAGGAATTATTTTGACAAGTCCGGACGGATTCAAAGTTCAACAGGCCATCAGATTCGGATTTAAAGTGACAAACAACGAAGCCGAGTATGAAGCAGTGCTAGCGGGTGTTCGATTGGCAAAGAGTCTAGAGGTCCGGAACCTTATCATCTACAGTGACTCTCAGTTGGTTGTCAAGCAGCTATCAGGGGATTATGAAGCTCGTGGAAATCGGATGATCAAGTATCTGGCTGAGTTAAAGGATTGACTTCAGTATTTCGCTTGCATTTAATTTCGTAGCATAGAAGCGTAATGACAATTCCATCGCCGATGCATTGTCGAAGTTGGCTATTACGGATGCGAGATGTTTTAATGGATCTGCTTACTTAGAAGTTCTACAACGGTAGAGTGTTCAACATGAAGCGTTGATGTGTATCGAGCGATCTAACTGCTGGATGACCCTCTATATCGAGTATTTAGCAGATGACGTCCTTCCTTCTGGATCGGATGTTGGCAAAAAGATCAAATACAAGAAATACGCCAACTTTGTTCTTATTGATGGACCTTTATCGATTAGCCTTTTCTTCACCATTATTAAAGTGCTCGGTCCCATCCGAGGTGGAATATGCTCTCCTGAGGTTCACGAAGGAATTTGTGGTGACTATATGGGTCGCTAAGTCTTTGCTTACAAAGTACTTCTAAGAAGGCTACTATTGGCTTACAATTTTCAAGGAAGCTACAGAGTATGTCAAGAAATGTGAAAAGTGCCAACTCAATAGTCCGATCCCACATCAGCCACCGGAAGAGCTATACTCGATTTTATCTCCTATACCTTTCGTGGAATCAAAATTTGAAGCATTTTTAAAGGAGTTGGGGATTCAGCATAAGAAGACTTCAGTGGCTCATCCACGATCAAATGGCCAAGTTGAGGTGACCAACAGACGTGTTGAATCAGGATCAAGCCAGATGGATGAAGCTAAAGGAAGATGGCGGAGGAGAGCTGCTCAGGTTGTGGGCTTATCGGACTACACCGAGGGACTACCATCGATTCACCTTTTTCGATGGCCTATGGTATTGATGCCTTAGTCCCTCGTCGAATCGGATCTCAAGTCTTCGTCGGTCCAATACAAAGAAATATCTGATGACGAAAGATCAAGGCCAATTTGGATCTGCTAGAAAAGTCGAGAGGTTGCTCTACTTAAATTGGTACTTATCAACGAAGAGTAGCTAAGCATTATAACAAAGGAGTCAAGCTTGATTCAAGTAGGAGACTTCGTCCTCGGAGAAAGCAAGCTTCTACACCTCAAAACACTAAAAAGTTAATGCCAAACCTGGGAAGGGCCATATGAAGTGATCAAGTATCCAAACCGCACTTATCGGTTAAGGCATTAGATGGTTCCAAATCAAAACACACACGCATAAGCAAGCTTGAATACTTTCAATAAAGACCAAGTTAATTCATCTAAGTTCAGATATTATTGTTCATTATCAATAAAAAGACACTTTTTCACTATTGATCCTCGGTCCTATTTTGTCCTATGGTCACTACGGTGTAAGGAGGTATGGTAGGACTTGTCGACCATTCGATGGCGACCCATTTGTCGTTCTACCCCGAAGTGGTGAGCGAAGGATCCTATATTGATTTTACCAGGTGGTAAATCAATGGTCACTATCGATCCCGGTCCTATTTTGTCCTATGGTCACTACTGATTGTAAGGAGGTATGGTAGGACTTCTTAGCCATTCGATGGCGACCATTTGTCGTTCTACCCCGAGTGGTAGACGAAGGATCCTATATTGATTTTACCAGGGTGGTAAGTCAATGGTCACAATTGGTCCTTATATCTTGCTCCTCATGTCTTGGTCCTTATATCTTGGTCCTCATGTCTTGGTCCTTATATCTTGATCCTTATATCTTGGTTTTATATAATTGTTTTACCCCAGTGGTAAACAAATGACCGATCTCACACTTTCCTGAACCGATGAAAGTATGTGTTACTTTATTTTATTTAAGTGTTGAATTTAATGCCTCGTTCTTTAACATCACTTTATCTCATTATATGACATCTTAATTGATAATTAACAATTTGAGTTAAATCCTCGAAGTGTTTGAGTTCGAATTTCTGCTTCGCTTAAGTTAAATTACATCCATGAAATTCAATTCCATTCGCCTCATACATTAACTATTATATGTCTTAACCGATTCATTGTTTAGGTTCATTTTACCGATATTGAATTATTGACAAGAAACTAACCGAAAACATAGTTTACAATTAAGAAATTGCAGATTCATCGGAAAACTAAAATATTCATTCGATCTATTCATTCATGAACAAAAAATACACCAATATAGAAACGTAAAAGTTTAAACAGATAAAATTTTACATAAGTCGAGAATGAAAGCGGGAAGAACACCTGTGCACCACCTTCGCCTTCTTGAGTTGAGCAAAGTTGGATCCAACAGAAGCGTGAGAGCTTTTTCTTTTGCCTCTCTCGGCGAGTCTTCGTAGCCTTCCGAGTAGACTTTCATGATCTCGACGTTAAGCTCGTCCGAGTCCCTATATTCTCGCCTCAGATTCGCTTTATGAGCTCTTGATTGGTAAGAGGACCCTTCCTCAAGATCCTTTATTTTAAGACGAAGCTTGTGGCGTTTGTTCTTGTGTCTCAAGCCCTTCATCCTGGGCCTTTGATTGAGCCTCGCCAAGTTGAATAGCCAGCTTCATTGGTAAAGAAAACTCCTCATTCTTGGCCCTCAAGAAGCGGTGTTTTCTTCACTGCCGGCGCTCGAGATCGGTTAAAGTTTGTTGGTCAAGCTTTGAGGCGGCCAACCTATCTCTTGTGGCCTAGTTATTATCATCATCGTCCTCAAGTCCATCTTAGCTCGATCCAAGTCTCGTTGGAGGCCATCAACGACATGAAGAAGCGTCTTCTCGATCGGCCCTTTCTCGAGCCAAGGTCGATCTCGGCATATTGATCTCCTGTCTCATGAAATCTTCCCCGGCTTCCCCATTTATGTGTCTTGGACACAAACGTCCAAAGACAACATGATTAGCTGCGATATGTCCGTAGACAAAGTCTTTAAGCCCAGATTCGATATACAATTAAGAACGAAAGACAGAAAAATAAAGAAATGATTATTTACCTTAGCGGATAAATTTCATCCTTCATCGAGCAAATTCCGTCTGTGTGATCATCGAACCGATGATCGCCGGCCGTTCACGAAGGCCCCGAATAGGTCGAACGGAAAGTTAGCATTGAATCTAGGCCACAGTAGTCGGAGATCCCACGACTCTCGGCATGATAACCACGACTCCGAAGGGCCAAGGATCGTTCGGTCAGCGGGCGGTCTTGACCTTCTGGGGAAGGAGAATTGGTTGCTTTCGGGAGGAGTAGGTTCAGTTCAGCCAGACTACCGGTCTCGGGAGAGGAGATTTGTTTGGACTGGTTTCTTGGAGAGGAGTGGCCGATCAGAGCTTGGGTGGTCATCAGTGTCTTCCTTTCTGGGCGAGGTTTGGATGACTTCATCCGATCACCTTCTTTGGCAATCAGATTTCTGGCGATGCGAAGGGGGTATGATCAAGATTGGGGCACCCTAAGCTCTTCTACGGTCAAAGGCGTTATCTTACTTTTCGACTTTTTGGTGCGGAGGATGCTTCTTCGATCGGATTTATCGAGTAGGCCTCCTCGTCGAGGACGGATGTGGTGGTTGGTTCAACTTCCGGGGTGACTTCAAGGGCTTGGAAAGGGTGTTGTTCGGGTTTTCGATTGCCTCTCCTCTTACGGCGGGATTTTAGGGTCTCTTCCAAACAGAACCTCTTGACCACGGTTAAATCGATTCTGAACTAACTCGTCGTATGTTTAAAGGATTGGTTCGGCCGGAGCAAACCTGCTTGCTGAGTTTCAACGACTTAGAGGCTTCCCAGACAAAAAAATCTTGAACTCTTTTATCTCTAAAGAGCTCGGTTTGATCAAAGATCTTTGCATAACCAATACAACTCGTGTTAGAATCCACATTATAAAAGCATTTTCAAAAATCGTGATACATATAAAATAGACCGATACTTACATTTATGGTCATATAACCATACTTTGCTTTGAGAGAGTCCGTACTTTCCACTCCTCCTTGGGGAAATTGTCAAAAGTTCCATCATTTCCATTTCTCTTTCTTGAAAATGTCTCCAAAGTCAATGAGAGATCTTCTCGTCAAGGCCCGGCCGGTAGGGAAGAGATTTGGGGCCTTTGACGTAGAACCACTTTTCATGCTACTGTTGCTCAAGGCGTGTTCACCAAATGAACGCCTCTCGAACTTCTCTCCCGACTTGGAGAATGATTGCTAATGGCCTCAACCCTTCTCCTAGATTGTACTTATTTTGTATATTGTGAAGAAGGAGTCCGGGGAGGGTTCCACGCCCAATTCACATGAAGGCCACGAAGGCCAAGATGTGGATGTATGAGTTCGGTGATAGTTGAAATAACCCCACCCCCCGTAAACCCCAAAGGGTTACTATGAAGATATGCAAAGGAAACGAACCCTCTTCTCCAATAGAGTCACAGAACAGTACCGTCCAACCTTTTGGCCGTTGGTACATCTTTTCACCGGATCTAGGAACCCTAGGCTGCGTGGTATCCGGGATGTGGTATAGAGGCCAAGAATCCTCTTTAGTTCACCTTTCTGTGACAATCGAGGGAGTATTGGCGTGCGAGAATCGCTCAAGATTCTGTAGTATTCGGAGGGTTTTGGGATTTATTGGGGAGGTTCTTATCGATTTCGACCCTTTGGGTTCGGTGTCGAGGCTCCTTCAAAGCAGTGGTAGGATTTGGTGGAACAGTTTGTGAGTGGGGTTACCAATATAGGAGAGCCTTTCATGCGTAATCCCGTAAGCCATTGTTGATTAGTTCACGTAAGAAAGGAGAAAGTTCAAAAAGTCGAGAGTTCGTAAGGCGCTCGAAATTCAAATGAAAGCGAGTAAAAGCGCCAAAGTTGATAAAGTTACCTTTTATATTGATTTACACGGTGTTCAAGGCCTACCATTAAATGTTATTAATGATTTGAATTTGAATGGGAAGGGTCCTGCCTCCTGTCCATGATCTATTAAATAGGGTTTTTCGATTTGGGCCTCCATTCTTCTTCTTTCTTTCATTTCGTGAATAAATGATTGGGTACACTTCAATTATCTCTCACTATGGACCTTTATTAAATTATCTTGGGCCATTCATAGTTTTCATTAAACATTCATTTTAACAAAAAACTAGGGCAATGTTGGGTCGTGATATTTCTATTTTTGGGCTAGGGTACATTGGGCTCTTTACATAAAAAGAATCCATTGGACCTTTATTTTTAATCCGTTAAAGTTTAGGCCATTACCACCATATTGTATCCGTTTTAATTTTTTAAAAGTTCGTTATTCCAATGGATCAACCCATTAGATATTTTAATATCTCACATTTTGACTTGTGATGATGAAAAAAGCATGATTTGGTTGACGAAGGCTCCTCGCCACGTACATTAATGTGGATGGGATCATAATGCACGTGCGTGATAAAAACAATGGCCAAAAGCAATAGATAAGTTCCATGCGATCAAGAAACCCATCGGATCGTAGGGGTGTCGGGTAGTAGTGGGTGGTGCACAAGAATCCAAGTAAAGATAATATAACCTAAAGCAAGGAAGCCATCGCTGCAGAGGTACGTTCCCACACATATTGATTTTTCAGATTCTCCTATATACACACACGACTGAGAATTATTATCTCTCTCAAAACACTAGACAATACATTCCTCCATCGTTAACTTTGTGAACACATATTAATTCTCACGCTTCGAAAGCTATCCCGATGGAACCGCCAAATCAAGCTTTTCGGTGTTGATCAGTTTTTATCATGCAGATCGGACGCCTTTACGTGATTGGGACGTGGAGAAAGATCCTGGCATTAACAGAGGGAATATATTTTCTTAATAGCAAGTGTTCATGATTTTGAGATAAAAGGAAAAATTAAGCAACTAATAACTTGAATAATTTAAAGACCAACTAAAAAGTAAATTAAGTTATTGTGACCAAGTGTTATTTAAAGAAATATTAGTGTTTTATGTTGCACCAATTAAAATATTGAAGGTTAATTACTTCTTTAACAGAGTAAAAGAGATTAACATTCTGTTTTTGAGTTTTGAACAAAAAAGAAAAGAATAGAAAATTTAAATTAGAACAGAAAAGAAAAGAATAGAAAACTTAAAATTTTCCTTTGTGTTGTTTCTGAGTTTTTAATGGAAAAGGATATAAAATTTAAAATTGAGGACATGAGTTGTAATTTAAAATTTATTATATTAAAAGTTGAGGATAATATGGGAATTATAAAAATATTACTTATTCTAATTTTTTTTACGTTCAAATCATGCTAATTTTGGACGGAAAATTTTGACAGAAAAAGTGGCCAAGTTTTCTATCCATTTCTTTTCTTTTCCGTTTATTAAAAAACTCAAAAACATAAAAATTAAAAAAAAAACTTAAATTTTTTGTTTATTTTTTTTCCTGTCCATTTTAAAACTCAAAAACAGAACATTAGTGACAAAAAGGGATAACAATGTTAATGGGGTAGTGAGTTATTATGGGGTTGTTTTTCTTGTTACGAATACATGTATTTTGCTTGGAGAGAAAAGTTGAAAAATGTTAGCAATCAATGGAAAACAACCCTTTTTTTTATCTTTGGTGGAGGGCTTCCCATCCATGGAGTATTAGTAAAGAAATGGCAGTGAAGAGTATCAACTAAAGGAGATTTGATAAAAGGTAAGCCAAAGCAAAGGAGCGAAAAAAGTTGGGGTGTGTGTTTGTGGGTGCTGTACTGTCTTGTAAACTGTCCCAGTGTCCCCCCATCCAACTCTTTCTCTCTCCAAACAGTTTTGATAGTCCAAAAAGACAATACCCATTGGCTTCTTTTGCCTTTTGTTTCTGTGCTTCCTAAGCAATTGTATTTGTCTATGTCTGCTGCTTCTGCTCCTCTCCTCAGAACTGCAAATGGGGTAGCAAGGAATCAAAGCCTTTGAATTCCTTGTTTATTACTACTATTTATTTGGTACCCTCTCTTTTCTTCACCTTCTGGGTATCCCTCCAAACATGACTTTTCTTGTTTCTTCTGATGTTGAATTTCTCCCCATTTCTTACTTTTTCAAGAACCCCCACTTTAAATATATTTATATGTATGTAATTCTCGTGCCATGATTTGACTTCAATCCCAATTTTCTACTATTAATTTTCCTTTTAGCTTTGTGGGTAATCTTCAAGAACTACTTAATTGCTCTTATCCCAACTTTAATTTGTTTTTTATTTGCTTCTTTTTGTACTGTGTGAAAAAAAACACACTGGGTTTTTCATGGAAATTGATCTGAACCATGTAGTGAGTGAGGTGGAGACAGCTGCAGGCTGTAATGGGGACTGTAACAAAAAGGGTGATGGCTGTTTGTCCTCTTCAATTTCATCTTGTTCCTCCACTATCTCCTCTCCAATGGCTGCTGCAGCTTCTTCTTCAACTTACATGGAACTTTGGCATGCTTGTGCTGGCCCTCTCACCACTCTGCCCAAGAAAGGGAATGTAGTTGTCTATTTCCCACAAGGTCACTTGGAACAGGCTGCCTCTGCATCTCCTTTTCAACACATTGAACTACCCAATTTTAATCTCAGCCCCCAGATCTTTTGCAAGATAATGGATGTTCAGCTATTGGTAAATATTTGGCTCCTTTTATTCTTTTTTTTACTTTTCCTTTTTTGTGTTTTCCTCAAATTGGGTCATCTCATTTTTTGATACTAACCCAATTTCATTGCTGTCATTTCTGTTCCCATTATATTGTTTTTTTTTTTGAATTTTCTTGAAATAGGCTAATAAAGCAAATGATGAGGTCTATACAAAGCTTACTCTACTCCCTATGCCAGAGGTATGATTTTCATTTGGTTGTCATTCTTTTTGTCAGCTGAATTTATGGAAAAATATGATTTTTATCCATTTCCTGTGTATGTTTCTGTGTTTTGATGAAAGTTTATTTTTGGGTGTGTTAGGGAGTTATGTTTTTGGTATGTTTGCCCTTGTTTTGGAAGCAATCACTTCAATTTCTTATCGTTCATTTTTGTGGTGGTGGGAATTTGTATGTTTGCGGTTTATAAGGTTCCTTTGTGTTCAACTTACACTTGCTAGTTGAAATTTGTTTTACTCTTCTAGGAGTTTGTACAAATGAAAATCTTAATGGTGTCACTTATGAATAATATGTAGTTGCTGGGCTTAAATTTAGAGGAAAAACAGAATGAAGGTCTGGGGGCGGATGAGGAGGAAGGTGGTATTACGCCCACAAAATCAACCCCTCACATGTTTTGCAAAACCTTGACTGCATCTGATACCAGTACCCATGGAGGATTTTCTGTTCCTCGAAGAGCTGCTGAAGACTGTTTCCCTCCTCTTGTATGACTTTTTCTTTCGCTTGTGTTCATCAATTGATTCTCGCTGAAACTTTTTCATAACCTTTGTTGCATATTTTCCGTTGAAGGATTATACACAGCAGAGGCCCTCTCAGGAGCTTGTTGCCAAGGACCTTCATGGAGCGGAATGGAAGTTCCGGCACATTTATAGAGGTACTTGATTGAATTCTTCACTGCAGTTTAACAATCGGACACTTTTATTCAGCGTAATCTTGCATTTCAGGCCGGCCAAGGCGGCATTTGCTTACTACTGGGTGGAGTATTTTTGTAAGCCAAAAGAATCTTGTTTCAGGAGATGCAGTCCTCTTTTTGAGGTAATATTTATTAAGAATTCTGTAATTATTTTTTTGTCTGCATTTGTTGCCACGATGTTTCAAGTATAGTTCTCCATAAAAGTTAGAAGAAGAAATTGATCTTTCTGATTTTAAATTATAAAGAAATATTAGAATAGTGAGAAAGAATGAAGACCAAGAGAACAAGAGAAGTAAGATCAGAACTATATTGTGACGTAATGTTTGAATCAAAGTAGTCATCTTGCATAAGTTGTTTTACATAATTTCTAAAAAGTATGAGAGTCCATAAAAAGAACAGGAAAGATGAGTAATTTTTGTTTATAAAATAAAGGAAACGTAGCTTCTTCCCTCAGGATACTCTTCTTGTGCTATCAACTAAAGGGGTATTTGATAAAACTGAATGAAATAGTTCTGAATGTTTAAGTAATCTGAATGAATTCTGAATGAAAAAAGTTGTTTAATAATTGACATGTCTGAAACAATAACAAAATTTTATTATTTTACCCCTCTAAAAAATGCAAAATTGTTGTAAATTTATTTAATATAATAGTTAATATTGCAAAACAAAAACAATTAAATATAAAATACTTCATTCAACACTCATTCAGCCAAAGAAATTAAAATTGACCATTCAGCCCAAAAATCTGACCGATTCAACCATTCAAGCGATTTTTATTCAAAACAAACGCAGTGAAGTCATTCAGCCATTTAGTTCTAAACAAACAACCCCTAAGCCTTACGATCCAATTTTCTTGCCTGTTAACAAAATAATCATAAAGGAAACCAGTGCTCAATTGGAAGCAAGTATAAAGAGAATCAGAAGTTGTTAAAAGTAATGTCACACAATTGACTGCAATCCAAAAACTAAAATATTCATTTAGAAGGTTCATAAAGTTCCAACAAAATAATAAAAAAAAAAATATTGAGCCATGAAACAAACACAACAAATAATAAATACAAAAAAAGCCAAAGGGTTCTGTGGTGGCGAAAAAAGTTCTCATAGATAACAAAGTTTCAGTGGATTTTCTTGAAATAAATGCTCAGAAAAAAGTTCAAATACCAAGTAATTAATTGATGGAAAAGGTTGTATGAATTAGCAAAAATTCAAATCTAGGAGAAGCTAAGGAGAAAAAAAGGAAGAAGACAACTAAGAAATTCTTTGCTCCTATCTGCCTCTCCTGTTCTCTTTCTCTCTTCTTCCAATACGTCAACATGTTTGAGATGCTTTGTCTGCTTTTAGTTATCTTCTTGTAAAGGAAAAGTAGAATAAAGCTTGCAAATGTTTAGGCGTTTTGCGTTTGAAACAACTTCATTTAAATGAATTTAATTAATTTTGCTGTGTATTTGGGGGAAAACAAATTTTATTTTGTATATGTTGAAACATTTTAATTTATTTCTTTTCTCTGTCATTTTAATATAAGTGAGTTGAAAATTTGTTCTTTTCAAAATCAAATGAACTGTGATTCGTATGTTCTTAAGAATTAATTTACTTCTGATAAGTACATCAAATAAACATTAAAACAGTTTAGTACTAAACCCAAAAAGAGAAAAAGCTGTCATTTTTCTGTGTCATTGTGATTCTTTAATTCATCTTACTCCAGCTAATAATGTTAAGCACTTTAATTTAATTATGATAATCTTTGTAGGGGTGAAGGTGGAGAGCTGAGGCTGGGAATAAGAAGAGCTGCCCGACCTAGAAATGGGCTTCCTGACCCAGTTACCGGAAACCAGAGCTCTTATCACAATGTTCTTTCCTTGGTGGCTAATGCTATATCCACCAAGAGCGTGTTTCATGTTTTCTATTGCCCGAGGTATTATTCCATTCATCATTTCTTACGGCGGGGGAGGATAAAAAATTGTTGATAGTTTCTTTTATAGTACAATTCTAGTGACTTCACTAACTGCGAAGTACTGTATGAGATGAATAGTAATTTTACTTGATAGTTATTGGCAAATTGCACCTAAAGCTTTTAGCACAATACATTACTTCATCAATCGGAATACTAATTAAATTTCATTTAGAATAATAGAAGTTTTTCATAGAGCTTGTTTGTCTTCAATGATTAGGGAAGTTTAATGATAGTTTTAAGAAATTAATATAGTTTCTCAAATGTGCGTAGTGAATTATTGATATCATTATGATGCAAGGGATAATATAAGACAAATTGAAGATGATCCTTAATGTGGATTATTTTGTCACCACTTGCTTGATTGGGGAGAAGACACGGGAAGATACACTTCTCAAGGGTCAGATGGACTTTGTCCCTCTTCCCTTATCCAATATTTAGCGTGATGCACTTTGCTTACTATCACCTGCTAGATGTTCCATGTCTGCGAATCATACTAGATATGCTAGTTGATAAAATATTTATTAACTATATCGAGATCTCATCTCCGATGTAGTTACTGTTACTCTTACTTCTGTAGAGAGGACTGTTGCATTGAAATTACACTTTATGGATTGTTAGGTAATTTCTGTGGTCTGTTGGATTATAAAAGCTTTGGTTGCAGCTTTTCCACTTACTTGAAGCCATAACTTGAGTTATTTATTAATACTGTATTAGAGCAGCTATTTCAGTGATTGTACTACTCCGTTGCAAAAACAGGGGTTTTATGAAGTATATAAATACTTTGCTTACATGTCTTGTAAAAATAAAAAACTGCCTTACACCATTGCTGCCAGTGTATACTTTGGAATAGAATAATTGTCAACGTTATGTTGTGTATATACATATAAATTGACCAGTTGTTACCTTTCCTCTAGTAGAATATGTCCACATGTCTGGTCTAACACAGGCTCACAGATAAGTTTTTTTCCCAAAAAAAATTATGCAGGGCAAGTCATGCAGATTTTGTTGTAACCCATCAAAAATATGTGAAAAGCATCGCCAGTCAGATTCCAGTAGGTACAAGGTTCAAGACGAAGTTTGATATGGACGATTCCCCAGAAAGAAGGTGTACAAAATAGGATACTCTACAATCATGTGTAGTACTCCTTAGAAGAATTTCCTTTAAAGAAAATATCTCTGTCCTCTTGCAGGTTCAGTGGTGTGGTTACTGGCATATGTGAACTTGATTACAAATGGCCCAACTCAAAATGGAGATGCTTAATGGTAAACTCAGCATTATACTTCTATCTTCCCTCTGCTTATTTTCCTCTAGTTCTAGATTTTTAGTGCTAATAGATATAAAAGGTAAAAGGTTCACCATTTCTTATTGTGATGATGCTATATTCATGATTTATCACGGCTTTGGGTAACTTCTGGGGATTATTATGGATATGCACTCTTGATAATCCAGTGGAACTACTTTAGACTTAAGCTCTTGTTAGACTTTTTCAGGGTTTCATAATTACAATTCGTATTCAACATTAACATGAAGTTTTAAGACTGATGAATTGATAAATCGCCTGCACAAATTTCATGAAGTCAACTGATCTATGAAGCTAACCTAGATTCCGTAGTCCATAAAGATAAAATTGTCTTAATAAAACTGCTATCAATTACCCCTGCATTAATTTATGCATACAAGTTTCTGAAGTATTTCTTGTGAAGTAAAAAGAAAATCTGTAAAATTGAATTATTTGAGATTTCATATGTTTCATGAACTTGCCAAATTAAACGCCCATGCTGTAACATCTAACAGGTCAGGTGGGATGAAGATAATGTGAGTGATCGTCAAGATCGAGTTTCACCCTGGGAGATTGATCTTTCTGTTTCACTCCCACCCCTGAGTATGCAGTCCTCCCCTAGGCTGAAGAAACTACGGACAAGTTTGCAGGCAACTCCACCTGAAAACCCTATTTCTGGTACAATTTCACACTTCATAGTAAAACTATCATTATTTTCTTTACTCCCCAATTTATGTAACTTATGGTCTGAAATTTCTTGTGGCAGCAAGGGTTGGGTTCCTAGACTTTGAGGAGTCTGTAAGATCCTCTAAGGTCTTGCAAGGTCAAGAAAATGTAGGTTTAGTATCACCTCTTTATGGATGTGAGAAGATAAACCGCCCGCACAATTTTGAGATGCAATCCATAGTGAATCAAAGTATTGCATCAAATGGGATGGGAAAGACGAATTTTACTGAATTTATGAGGGCTCAGCCATCCACTTACTTACACAGCTTTTTTGGAATCCAATAGATTTCAAGGGTCTTGCAAGGTCAAGAAATTTGCTCATTGAGATCCCTGACTGGGAAAACTGATGTCAAACTCGGTGCTTGGGGGAAAACTGACAACGGTTGCAATCTCCTCAACATATATCAAAGACCCAAAGCCAATTTCTACCCTCTAGCTTCAGAAGGTATCAGAAATGTGTATTTCCCTTATAATGACATTTATAAGGCTGGTCAAGATCCTGGCATGCTCCCTTATACCAACTTCCCAAAAGAAAATGTTCCATACAATCCATCTTCCATTCAAAGAGGGGTTACGAGGGATGAAGTCACAAAGCCTAGTCTATTACACAAGCCGAGTGCAGTAGATATCATATCTTCCTCCCCCAAATTCGAGGCGAATTCCAGCAATGAGATTGATGACACCTTTAATGGCATGGCGACTGGCTGCAAACTTTTTGGGTTTCCATTGACTGGAGAAACGTCAAATTCTCTCTCTCAATGTTCATGCAAGAGGAGCTGTACAAAGGTAAGCTTGAATAACCACCAATTAACAACACATTTGATTATGATTTTCCTCGACTCTCTCAATGATGTTGCATATAACGGGTGAAGGTCCACATGCAAGGAAATTTGGTGGGAAGGGCCATCGATCTCTCGAAGCTGAATGGTTATGATGACCTACTGATTGAGCTAGAAAGACTCTTTAGCATGGAAGGCCTCTTAAGAGATCCTGACAAAGGATGGCGCATTTTGTTCACTGATGATGAGAATGACATGATGGTTGTCGGTGACGATCCATGGAAGTAAGTACAATGAATTTAAATTTTAGTTTTGCTGTTTCGTATTTTATCATATCTTCCAATTAAATGCAAGTTTTTGATAACATCTGGTTTATGACTAATGACATACTCCTCGATACCTTTTAGTGGAAGTGGTGATAACATATTACTATGTATGTGTTTTTGGAATCTGGGAGGAGATAATGCATTAACCTTGCTACGCCGTTAGTTTTTTTTTTTTGGTTCCAGACTGTTTAGAAGGAAGAAAGTTGTAATGCATATTTTGCCAATGACAACAACAATACTATCTTGACCTTGTTCCTCTTGGGTTAATTTTAAAGGAACCCACCCGATATATGACATGCAAACACCGACCAAATGTCACATTAAATTTAACCTCATTTTTGTATTAGTAATTATTTGAATTGTTTTGGATTTTGTTACAGTGAGTTTTGTAGAATGGTGTCCAAGATACATATTTATAGCCAAGAAGAAGTGCAGAAAATGATGATTGGGATGATAAGTGAAGACACTCAAAGTTGTCTAGAAGAAGCACCAACAGTTATGGATGCCTCGAAATCTCCATCTGTTGGCCAGCCGGATTAACTCCACATTAAAATTAGGGTTTGAAAATCAAAGACTTGGAATATGTTTGTTGTTGTATTAATGTACTGTTTCTCGACTGTAAGACTTGGTTATAAACTTAAGTTGTGTTGTATTAATATTAATGGAATGTTGTTTAATTTGTTGAAAATTTAGCTATATATAAAATGAAATCACTAGTTGTTATATTTCTTGGTTGACAGGCTTCAATCTTCATAATTGTTGTAAGGTGCTATGCTAAACAGTAAACAACTTGTATTCATTCCCCAAAAATGAGCATCGTAATATTTTGCTAGGACCCATTTCTTGTTTCAGGTAAAAGTCTTTTTGTGAAAGTTGGAAATATTTGGAAGGAAATTTACTAAAGACAGATGACATGTTAAAGTACCAAAATTGTCCTTATAATAATTTTTAAAATGTACTCCTCCCATAAGGTTAAAGTACCAAAACTATTGTAATAAGTTCAAATTTCCTTCAAAAACTCATAAACACAAGAAAAAAAAAAAACTTAAATTTTCTTTCTTTCACTCCATTTATCAAATAGCTGCTTTTACTCGTGAAAGAAGAAACCAAAATAGAAAGCAGAAACAATTATTAAACGAGCACTTAGTTTTGTTCTTGAACTGATAATTGATTTTTGGATATCCAACATAGTCCCTGTAACTACATGCAAAGGAGCTATAGATAATTCACCACTACAGCTACAGGGAGCTCAGAATATCCGTTTTTGAAACTAACTGTACCTATTCTTCTCATTGTTCTTTCAACAGCTCACGGCCAATAATGATTCGTCTGATCTCACTCGTCCCTGCACCAATCTCATATAATTTGGCGTCCCGAAGAAGACGCCCAGTGTCGTACTCGTTGACGTACCCATTCCCACCTAGACATTGAATTGCCTGTACACAAAATGCTAACCGGTCAGAGATATTTACAACCCATTAATCTTATTTTGTAGATGACTCCGTTTTGTTTCCTCTTGTACCAAGAAGAAGATATGGTAGTATTGTTAGTTTTACAGCTTCTGTAAAAGTGCAGACTAATAGCTAAAAAGTCATTTGGACAAAATTCTGATAACATCAGCAGCTTCAATTCACAGGACTGGGAAAGATGGCCCCAGGGAAGATGGAGGACCACAAAAATTGGAAATGCAGGCCTTTTTAAACAGATTTTCCTTTCAAAAGAAAATTAATACAGCAGGACTGGAATCAGCATATGCTTCACAAGCTGAAATTATACGAAGATAAAACTTTAGTAGACATCAAGTGAAGGTGGTCTGGCAGTATTTACCTGCAGAGCAACTTGAGTGGCTCTCTCAGCAGCAGTAAGTATTACTCCAGCGCAGTCCTAAAAGTTAGTTTACGTGTGATTAGTTTTACATGAAAGAATTAAGGTATGTTGGACTTGCTATATGCACCAACCAATTCAGGAAAAAAGAAAAAACAAAACATAGGACGTGTAGAAATTTAAACAATAGACAATCAAATAAAACAGACGATCTGACATGTGCAGAGCACCTTTGGATCAACTTTTCCATTGTCACATTCCCTCGCAACTGAATAAACATATGATCTGTAACAATATGGGAACAATTAATAAAAGCGATATGATAACAATAGGCATAAATCTATGTAACAAAATACAACTAATTTTGAATTTTCCGTTCACCCTAATAAATCATCTGGGCCGTCCAAAGTTTAGGATAAATCCCACCGTCCATGCAGTGCCGGAGGCACGGGACACAACTAATACAAGTTTATAATCCACGTCTCTTACCTTGAAGATTGTAGTGCGGTATACATGTCAGCAATTTTCCCCTGTATTCAAGGATATTTCACAACATAAGAGATAATTTTTTTACGTAGCCGCAATATCAGAAAAGATAGCTAGCAGTTTGAATTGAAGATGTTATGAACCTGTATAAACTGGAATTGGCCAATAGGGCTGCCAAACTGTTCTCGCTGTCGAACATAAGGAATAACAACATCCATACATGCCTGCATAATCCCAACAGGTCCAGCTGCCAAAACAAGCCTCTCTAAATCTAGCCCAGACATCAAAACATAAACTCCTGTAATGAAAGGATAGAGACAATACCAAAATACTTAGAAAACTGTTACTGAACTCACAATACAAAGTAGTAGAATATTAGCAAATCATGGTATTGACCTAGAAATCAAACTGCCCCCAATAAGGGTTTTATGAGAAATGTCTACCCTCAACTAAAATTGTGGCGTTAGAATTCTCAAACCTGTATCTATTAAAGTAATCAATTATGCACACAACTCTCCCTTCAAAATATATTAATTAGAGAAACAAAAAGAAAATGTAGAAGACTTGAACAAAATTAATCTTATTGTTAAAGGTTCAGAAGGGGAATAAAGAAACAGATGAGATTTTATTTTATTTTTTAATCGGCTGAAACAGAAGAGGTTATCCTAGAATACATTTTTATTGTAGAATAAGTAGCAGTCCTAATATGTACTGAATAATACTTATTAAAGGAAAACCTTGAACTTCCCTTCACAGTAGACAATTTAAACATTCCTTTCCTGTCAATTCATGAGGCTTTCATTATTCCCAAAGGAAAAAAATAGCAAAGCTGCATGTTGAGATATGGCCACTATTATATCCCCTCTATACCATGATGAGGGAGGGGGAAGGGGCATGACAAATGCCTAAACTCCAGAAGGTGAGCTACACAAGAACACATCCTATGCATTGTTTTCTTTCATATAATTAGAAGGAAGGGACTGGTGGAGAAAGAGAAAGGGAGGAAAAGTAACTCATAGTTTAACAAGATTTAAACAACTAGTTGTTTCCTTGTACTGCTTTTTGTCCCTCTCCACTAATCTCCTTTTATATCTTTTTTACCTTTTTTCAAAGGAAAAACAAAAGAGGGTGAAAGGGATCAATTCATAAACTCAAATTTATAATATCAATAGTACCTTTTCCTTCCTGCCCAAGAACATTTTCTTCAGGGGACAAAGCAATTTTGAAACACAAGCTCACATCTGCAGTTTTGTTGATGACCCAATTGTCAGGACATCTCTGAATCAGAAAGAAACATCTAGGTAAATGATCTTTATGGCTATGAATACATACGTATCACTTCCTCGCATTCCAAGTTTGTCTAACTTCTGCGCGGTACTGAATCTGCATTGTCATTGCAAGGAGAAAAGGTGATTCTATATACCATTACTATTTTTCATTTCATATTGTAGTTCAATGTTAATCATTGCAATGAAAACTGAAAAAACCAGCTGCCAACATGTTCAAGGAGTGCATGCACATTGCATGGATATATGCAACCATCTATTATCTGTAGCACCTTATGTGAGAGCTCTTTTACAGTTTCATGGTATTTCTTAATTTTGCAGGTTGTTAAAACTTTTTTCCCTTCTGAACCTTATACTCAAAAGTTAAAAAGCCATACGAGCTAACTTGAGCATTCACCGTGACATGATGCTTCAAGAGCTATTTCCAGTTTTCCACTTTCTACTATCTATATCATCTTAGCTGCTCAAGTAAGCAGACATCTGAAGGCCATCAGACGCCTCACACTGTACTGTCCGCGTGCAAGATCAGTCATGTCAATTGAAAATTTTAACTAAAAACAGATATCATTGCTACTGCGTCTTCATCAATAGTACATAGTTACATATGCTATGGATGGCATATATAGTTAATTAGTTATATAACCCAATTTTATTATGGTTTGAACAAGTAGGCGCTCAGTTTTGGCCAGCTATTTCATCAATAAGAACAGAAGGTGCAGTACCCAGGCATTCCCTTCTCAATGATAAATGCTGTGATTCCTTTTGCGCGAGCAGCAACATCTGTTTTCGCATATACAACCTGAATTTTTTTAAAAGATCAATTCTGACTTAAATATGAAGAGAGAGAGTTGACTGAAAAGAAGTAGAATGATAACTAATTGAACTGGAGATGAACCGTCAATTACAGAATATATAGTTATCTTACAAAATAACAACAGAGAATTTTAAAAGGCCAAAAGGCCCACAACATGAAGACAAACCATAGTTGCTTTAAAACAAGAGGTAAACTTTCCGAGTCTAGATCATTCACAACAAACAGGCACAAAAAAAAGCAGTTGTACCTAAGATATTCCACAGCAGCACAAAATATATGTTCCACATTAAATAGAGGAGAGCAGACGAAAATCATATTTAAAATAAATTGCTGTTTTAGACTCAAAAAGATTTTTAGCTGTAAAATATAGGGTATAGAGTTCTAAGAACTCTTTCCTTAATTCTTTAATTTAAAAAAATGCCAGGTCCTATCACTCCCTTTCCCTTTTGGGGTGACTATGAGGTGGGGTGGGGAATATTTATCAGCATTTCTTCACTAATCGTGTGCTGACACCATATTAAATGGATATTAAGCATAAAATGTAAAACATATGCTTTCCGAATTAAAATGCTGGCTGTAAAGGGTTTCTGTTCCTGCTTAAATAATACTGTATTTCCATAGAAGTAAGTATGGTTTAACATTCAACTTAAGGGTACAGAAAATTTAAATATTAATAGATTCATTCATGGATGTCGACATCCGACATCAAAGTTATCCAACTGTACTTCATATAAATTGATTTCCTTGGAAGTGTCTAAAATTGTTCATATACCCTAGAAACCAAAAATGTACATAAAATAGGAAAATATATTCTCAAGATAATACCAGGGTCTGAGCAGTTGGACCATTCGTGCACCACATCTTGTTTCCATTAATAATGTAGCCCCCGTCAACATGATCAGCTTTGCATTTCATGCTGACAACATCTGAACCAGCTGAATTGCACAAAAGCTAAGCATTTAGTTTATACGAAATCCTACACTCTTTAGCAATCTTTATGAACATAGATTGTTAGGTAGCCAATAATTCAAATTCAAATAGCTTACAATTGGGCTCGCTCATTGCAAGAGCTCCTACATGTTCCCCACTGATTAGCTTTACCAATTACAAACAGAGTTGGTGCATTAGGTACTTATAGGAAAAAGGAATTTTTATATTATAAATACAATGGAAAGATTATTTCTAGACCATAGCTACCTTCATTATACAAATAAGTTGATTATAAATACATATGAAGTCGTATTCCCTCCATCTCATTTTGTTGTCCACTTGGAAGGGTGTTTTAGGTAAAATGACACATTTAGAGATTTCAATATAGTTCTGCCAAAAAAAATAGAAACTGGAAGGAAAAAAACTATAAATAAATACAATGTCGCGTCCAAAAATCTGAGCTATTTTACAATTTTAAAAATTGACAAACAAACTGACACGGAGGAAGTAGTTTGCAATTTAATAATTATTCTATGATCTTTTGTCAAAATTTTACTGAAAAATGAATAATAGATTTATCAATTACCTATCTGAAATGAACTTGGACCTTGAAAATATAATTAATTACTAGAGATCATTTAAGTTAATGAGTATCAGGAGAAATATATTCTGATAGAAGTAAAACCTTGGGCAAGTATTTTTGCATTTGAGCAGGGTTTCCATTCTTCACCTACAAAACCATCAAAATTTGGTTAGCAATGTCCGGCAACATTACATATATCACCAACACTGAGACTTGGGTTACATTCATTACCAACTGATTAATGCATAGATTAGTATGAGCGCCATAGGAAAGGCCGACTGACCCAGAAGCACGGCTAATTTCTTCCATCGCTATGCAGTGATATAAATAACCAAGACCAAGTCCTCCATATTCGGCTGCAGAAGAACAATGAGTTAAGTCTTGGATAGAGAAATTGTTTGCTGATTATTATTAAAGTAAATTGAAGTCCAAAAAAGTTTCTATGGAGAAAGATGCAGTACTACGATTCAACAAAGTGACCTTTTTTGAAAACCTTTTAAAATAAGCGAATAGATTTAACATGATAGAAATAAAATATTTTGATCATATTTTTACGAGTAGAATCCAGTAATGGCTTCTACCTCACTCTTGCCCTCTAATCTACATAAATAACGAGATTCTAACCTCCTTTCCACTCTCAGAAAACGAAGATAATCATGTTAAAACTTCCTTCATTATTTGACCAAGTAAAGAAACAGACAATAGGTTCACAGAATCAACTTGCATGAGTAATCACTCAATTCCCATGTCAATTGCTCCCTTAAAACTTCTACAGAGACCATAAGTGCACGGCTTGAAATCCTAAAACATAGTCCATCAGGGAAAGGAACTTGCACAAGCCACTATCAATGCATCCATGCCAAACCAGTTTGAAATGGATAGATTAGCTCATAGGTTTTATGCGCAAAAAGAGGAATGTGACACTAGTCCGATATGAAACATTGAATTAAACAAGCGTTGCTGTATACAAAAACCCTCTTATACCCATTTGACAGAGTACCCTAAGATGCACAAAAGTGAAGTTCTCAGTGTCAACTATAGTTCGCTCAACTCAATAAAAAAAAAATTCTGAATGCTAAACAAACATAACTAAACAGCCAAATTACATAACGTAAAAACAAATTTAAAAACTGTGAGATTAAGAACTGTTCATTTGTAAGTGTAAACAAATGTAAGAACTGGAACAGTAGGGACAATAAAAATATCCCACGCAACATATATAAATACAAAGTTTTTGTGCATGTCTCTATTTGGGAGAAATATAACCCACACAAATGGTCTATAAAATATTGAAATTTTATCAAGTTACCAGCTCAGCATGCTTGTGTGATTTGAGTCGATACATGCAAAATTTATATAAATATGTCAAATGTTCACAGTAAATAAGTAAACTTAAAAGAAGGGAAACTATTAAAAACCTTCTTGATCATGATTAAGCTCTTATTGAGGGAGAAACAAAGCAACAGAAAAGTAAGGACATACAATCAAGTATCTCAATAAGGAATACCACTTAAAATATTAAATGCAAACAAGGTCTAATGAAAGTCTTGTTTGCATGGACGAATAATACTCCCTCCGTCCCAGGATAAAAGTTTTGGTAGACTTTTCACGCATATTAAGAAGATGAATAAAATGACAAAATTATCCATAATAATATCATTAAATATGGAAAGAGAATTAGAATAAGAAAAGTATGTGATATTTAATGCTACGGGCATAATAGGAAAAAATGTGTAAAAGTTTGGTTATTAAAGGAAAGTGGACATTTAACATGGGACTACTCAATAGTAATAAGGACTTTTATCCTGGATGGAGGGAGTACATGATAGAACCTTAGTAAATTAAGTAATATGAGAGTTCAATACCCAAGTAGGCTTAAAAAGGTGATCGTGATATGGAAAGTTTTAAAAGTTGTCCTGATCATAAAATATGCATTGATTTCTTCCAACTACCCAACTAAACCTCGTTAAAATGTTCAAGTATTGCCACTGAACAGCTAACATAAGGAGTATTTTATATCATCTGCTGGACTGGTTATCAAATTATGTATGTTTTCACTATATAAAATTATCACATTGACTTGATAAAGGAAAAAACAAAATTAGCCAGAAAATGGGTAAAAGCACATCAAATTTTCTGAGACATAACACAAACTCCCAAGGACTGTTTTGTTGCTGAGATATCGCTAGAGAAGTAAAAATTAAACACTTATAAGATGGCAAGATCAGATTTAATGGCCATTGTAAAGTTACCCACAAATTTCTTGACAACCAAACAAAGCAACAGTAAAGATAAAGCTCAAAGCAAGCTGTTATGCTACCTGGAGCAGTAATTCCAAGAAGATTAAAATCTCCCATTAGTTTCCATAAGTTGACCTCCTGTCAAGAGAAGAAAATATTTTCAAACTTTTTAACTAGATAATATTTTGTTACATAAAAACTAACCACTCTCATACAACCTCTGGGAAATAATTTGTTCTGTCTATTTTTGATGCATGGGGTGCAATATTTTCTTGAGAAAATGGTGCAACGCTTTCTTTAAACTGTAAACATTGCAACAAAACTATCAGAAGCCTGCAAAGGCATAATACGTATCAGAAAAACTTGTCGAAGGTTTCATAAGGGTTTCAAAGCACAACAATTACGTTCTGCACATCAAGTTCTACAATCATTGACTAAGCCGAGGTAAAATAATCTATGAATAAAGTGACAGACTTAAAGTTTTTTATGTTGCTGAGCTGCCTAAAACAAATTTTAAAATTAAAGAAAGAAAATAAACAAGTCCATCGCAACTTATACAGTGTCTGGCTTCATTTGGACCTCTTGGGATGGAAAATAAAGCTTTACTAAATCCTTCATATACAAGTACTAACCAATTTAAGGCCTTGCCCATGTGCATCTCCCGACAGTCATCTCCTAGGAACTTCTTTCTGTTTGCAGCCTACTTAGGTTTGGGATGCTGTTCAAACGAAAGCTCTGGAATAATTCACCATTTAGCCTTTATTTATTTATTTATGCATCTCATCTATTTTGGAACTAATCTCAAACTCCTAACCACAAAATACTCTACAGTCTACAGAACCAAAGAGTCCACCCACTTTGCCATCAGATAGAATCACATAACCAGCCACAAAGACATCCTTGTCCACAGCAATGTCAAACAGGTTGGAAATCCTAATATCCAAAGGAATCTCACCGCACCAAAAGCTCATTTTCTACCCAATCCTATATCTGATATTCTTGAAAAACCAATTCGATCCATCCATTTTTGGTGATTCTCGAAGCCAGAGTTACCAAATACTCTTATTGACCTAGCAAACCATGTATTTGGTACTTGCATTCCTAAATGTGGTACTCTTACATATCAAGACTTTAAATTTAGCATACCAAAAATATTTCTTTGTTGTTTTACCATAGTTGCACTTGACAAATATCAATACTCTTACTTCAAATTGGATGCTCAAACATCATATTTGTACTAAATTATTTATAGAACAATTAACTTGTTGATTCAACTAGTATCTTCTATCAAACATAGTTTTATTGCATTTAGATTTTAAGAAAATTCCCAACTATAAACAATCATATAAAGCTACCCTAAGTACCTAGCGTACCACGTTTGGCCCATATAGAATATCCATATCAATTCCGCTAACTGAAACGAATAACACTGCTTGAAACCCCTACTCCATAAGGCATACTGGCGTCATTTGATTACTCATTTCCATTTCTCTTCTTTATTTGACATTAGCCACAAAAATTCAACCATCAAAGGGATGGAACTATTAAGCTTACTGGCGACTCTAATTCAAAAAAAAATCGACCTGTTTATAATTGTCCCAAACACTATGATATAGAAAACCAGCCGTCTCCTGCAAATTGTATAGCCTGATTTAAATACACAAAAAATGAAACAAACTAGTATTCAGTTCAATTAATTTTACCTCTTGATTGGATTTTAAAATACCACCCAGACCTTTACTAACCCTACTGGTTTAGTATGCATAAATGGGAAACTCAATCCAGAAATCCAATTTCCATTTATCACAAACTCAATCCGGGCTGCCATAAACAGATGATCAACCCATACATAATATATCAGCATTTCCAATCACTTAAATTAGCATGTCTACAAATATATGACTGCAATATATAAATATATATATATATATAGAGAGAGAGAGAGAGGAAGACCTGAACTTGGGTTTCATCGAACAGTAGGGAAGTTGAAAAGGCAGCACCCTGCTGCATCTCCTTTCTACATACTGCAGCTGGTAAAGACCTTCTCACTGCGAACAACAATTTCTGCATCTTTACTTTATTTTTCAAATATATTATAGAAGAGAGAAAAGAATGGAGAAATTGTTCAGAAAATTCAAGACAGAAGAAGAGCTCCAGATCTTGTTGGAGCATTTATACCGATGGTTAACAAAAATTTTGAATCAATTTTAAAAAATTAATTTAAAGATACTTATCCAGAAAAAGAAATAGAGGAAGTACTGGACTTTAATTAGAGGAAAACTATTCATTTTCGATTAATTATAAAGATAAAATATTATTAATTCGTAAATAAGTTTAGAGTGTTATTTATATGATATTAAATATCGTTTTATGAGAATAGATGAAATAAAACGTAATAAAAAATGAATCTATACATTTGTGATCTATTTTGTGGACTAAATTGTAATCTAATTATCCTATTTATAAAAATATTCTCTAAATTTTGTCTCTATTTTGTGAGGAGAATTTTTTCAATTATTACCTTTATATATTATATAGATATAAATTACTATTTATAGATATTAAGAATTTAACATAATACTTTCAAATAAATTAAAATTCTATAAATATAAAAATTAAAAAAAAAATCTCGTTATTTTCAATTGTATCAAGAAGGGGATAATATAAGAAAAAAATAGAGATCTTGGTCATCACTTATATTGGAGAATTAATAACTCTATTTTTATTTTTATTTTTTTTTGAGAATGTTCATAAACACACTTGGAGCATTTATCTTCTCAACAAGATTCCCGCTCACCCTAATCGACCAAGTTTTTCTGGGATTTTTCAAAGCCTTGTTGTAGACTCTAGTTATTTATTGGTATAAACAAGCTAATCAACCTCATGTGAAGACATATGACATAAATAATAATTTATTATATTAATAAGTAAAAAATATTTAACTATAATTTCGAGAATATGGTTATAATTATTAAATAGTTTAATGCTTTTTCGACTAACTAGTGATTAAATTATATATTGTAGGTTGTTTCAATCAATTTTTAAGCTAAATAATTGAATGGATTATTGTAGATTTATTTAGTTATGATTATAAAAAATAATTGTTTTAATTTTGTTTAAGTTTATAAGAAAATTCTATATTAGAGTTTATATTGACAAAATTTACTTGAAATTTTAATACGAATATAATAATGAAATTCAAGTTTTAATTTAATCATGACAATTAATTAGGAATGAATCAACTATAATTTTTCAACTAATGTTACCGTTATTATGTTTTAAATTTACATATATTATTAATACAATTAATAATGTGATCTAATAAAATTTTAAGTATTAATGAATTAATTAGTTAGGATATTAATTTAATAATAAAGTTCACGACTAATATTAAGATATATAAACTAAATAAAACTATTAAAAAGAGCACAATTAATAATTATTGATGGATAACATGTAGTAATTATTCAAATTTGTGGATTGTTTATACTAATTTGAATAGGAAAGGAAAAAAAATCTGTTTTTCTATTCCTCTTAGCAATAGGAATATTTTTAAATTTGGATACTATTTAATCGATATAAATTTGGATAGTACCTGTACTAATATGAATTAGGAAAACTGAACGAAAAATTGGTGAAGTCAAACCAAGTTTGTGCGATTACTCTATATTAATTATGCAATATTAAAAATTAAAGAGATCCTAAATTTTTGTGAGCCATAATATTATTCAATCAGAAAACCAAAGCATTCTTTTGTACATTTATATAAAGAACATGATTAATGATATTTCAAGAATTTTATTAATATGTCTTTAAATGAAAGAAAAAGAAATGGCTTCAAGTATTACGTCAATTTTTCTATTTCTAAGTTTCTTAATTCATAAAGAAAACAAAATAAAAGGACAAAATACTTGGCTAGTTTTCTTGACAATTTTTTTTTTGGGTCCAAAAATATCAGATTTATGATGAAAACTAAATAACATAAGCCTATTTTTTCTAGACCCTATTGTTGTATTTTAAGACAATTGGTGAGAGTTGTGTTTACTTTAATGATTTACAGATTATTAAGCTTATCTTACTTTAAAAAATTAGAATTCGCTATTGGAAATATTAGGCATGGCATGGGTAAGGGAGAATCTCATAACCGAAAAGTTGATAACAAGTGCTGTAATTATTATTATTATTATTACAACTACAACTTGGATTTAGTCCTGGACGAAACTAGGAAATTAGAGGCTCACATAAATAATAAATGAAACTCCGTCAATTCTTCCTCGTAAAAATAGTAAATTCCCTATGAAGAACCGTCCTTGTATTGTATATGATGAGAATATATATATTCTATAAATAACTGATGTGTAAGGGTGGGTGAAAGAAATTACAGGGTATTTGCTTGTCGCAAGGCAGAGAAACAAAAAGGAGGCAGCTGTGTTTCTAAAAGCAGCCTCCATACCTCCTCCCCCACACCCAAAATACAATAAAAGATTAAATACTACCACCGGATTCCCCCAATTTTCAAATGGTAAGTGTATATATTACAAAATATCATCGAATCAAGATAGCTTCCTTATACCCGACCTGCACAACAGAAAACAGACCAGTAATTAGAACCCCGCCTCTTCTATGAAACAGATAATAACCAAGACCTGAAAGCAGGGGAAGCAGTTTACAGCTCACCAATAAAAACAAAATCCCAGGTTCCAGCTAACTTCTTAAGCTGGACAGTTTCAAACTGGTTCCGCTATGAGCACCTTTATGCATCTCAGACCTGTCGTTGACCCAGTAAAAAATGTTGTCAGCCTTTAAATTACAAGTCCAAGACCATTTGGCAGCAAGTCTAGGTGGATCACCACATCATCCAGTCGTAAGGTTGTCTTTTTTTCAACCAAGAGGGGGTATCCGGGAGCAATTCAGTTCATTTTTCTACAGAACAACAGTTATATTTCTGTACCAACTCCTCACTCAGAATCTGAGTCAATAGAAAGATAGAATCTTTGTCTTACAGAACGCTTTTGGCGAGGAAATGAGAACGGGCTACCTGATCTTTCCCTACTTACCTTGGCAGGTCTATTGTCATTCAAAGCAAGATTAGCAGATCTGTTGCCATTCATTCCAAGAAGCAACGAAGCTGAAGAACCATATGGAAAGAAAAAATCAGCACTAAATATATGTAAAATAGATGATTGAAAGGATGAAAATTAGGAAAAGTGGATGTATGTATATATTAATCGACTACTTTGAAGTAACATTGGACTCTTAAGGAAACATTGTCATGATCCAACTCATCTATTTCTGGAGATCTTTTTTGAAAGACTGTAAAGAATGTCTGGAAAAGATAATTTATAGCCACTTAAAAATGTATTCTCATGTTGGGCAAGTTTTCACCAGTCGATGCATACTCGGTCTAATTGTCAATCAATCAGACATGCCTTCCAAATTAACACACCTGTACTATTAATTTGGCAAATAAAGTAGCTGTCCTAGAGAACAGGTGTGACTTTTATTCAAGAAAACAAAAACACAACCCAAAAGAATAAATATAATAAAGTCACATACACAGGTCATACCAGTGTCAGCCACAGAATCCAATGCATCTTCTTTGGAGGGTAACTGCTGCCTTGGATTTAATCCATTTACAACTGCAGATTCACCATGGCCCCCACTGCCACAACCCCCAAGCCTGAGAGAAATCCAGTCCTCGGTACGGATGCCATTTGACATATCTGGTTGATCTCTGATATCAGCCTGCACAGCTGCATCTGAAGGCCTCGTAGGAAGAAATATTTGAAGAGAGGGATCATCACCACCGAATGCCATGGGATTATCAACTAACCCATCATGTATATCAGTCATAGGATGGTGACGTGAAGACTCGGGGACAAGAGCAGCAGATCCCATGGCAGTCTCTGCAGTTAGCGTGTAACCGTCCATTGATGTTGGACAATTAGTGGAACTATGTGGGACATCAACTAAGGCATCTGAGACATCTGCGTCGGAGCCAAATAACTGAAAACCTGGGCCTCCTTGACTACCAGAAGGTAAAGACCATAGAGGTACCCCAAACTCATCATCATTGGTATTGAAAAGGCCCAGGAATGAACTCCCTGCAGTTCCAACGGCAGGATCTTCAGGATATGAAGCTGTAATTCCTTGCGGAGGAACTGCATATGTGACTCCACCAACATTTGAGCCATTGCTTTTATAGGCCTGACCAGAAGAAATAAGGGGTTCATTTTCTTCGTCTGAATCACTGAGAATAATAACTTCCGCATCCCCTCCTAATGGGGCAGAAGGATTATGGTCTGTGAATCCATATACTGGGTCAATGTTCAAGGAAACAGAATCAAGCTCAATCCCGTTGTTGGTTGACAAATCAAAGTTAATACCACCATCCTGATTGACACTGGGATCCTCACCATCCCTGCCACTACCGGTGGCACTGCTGCTCATTGGAATAACATTATGACCATGGATTTCAAAATTATGTTGTGGTCTATTGCCAGAGGAATCTTCAGGTTTGCTGACTTCCCAGAACCCATTCCGATTCTTCCTGATTCCAAGCTTCAAACCAGTATGGCCTTCAGAAATGCATTCCTGTTTGACCTGTTTAAAAACTTCTGATTTGGATTTAGCTTCTCCATCCATGCGCACACAGAGTGTGCCATCAGGAAAGTGCCATTGTGCAAGATCCCCACCAAGAGCCCTGCGATCATTTTCAGCCTTCACACGCCAAGAACCATCAGGCTTCACCTCAATCTCCGTTACATCTTCTCCACAGCTCCGCATCTTTATATAGCCACAATGAAGCATTATAAGGATGCATCTTATGAACAAATAAACTATATGAATTATGATTATCATAGATGCATAAAGAGCTTTACCTTAGATGTAATGCGACTGAAATATGGGTCAATAATGATATTCTCCAAAGAATAATTCTTGAGACAAATGGGGCATTGCCACTGCGGGCACATAAAACGATTGCTAACATAAACACAATTGACTAAAAGAAAACCATAACAAATTACCCAAAAGGTGAAGACAATATAATTATCAATAGGTACTTGCCTTCCGAGACCGTTGGTTCATTTCTACAAAAACATCGAGATCAAAGCAGCCCATGTGTGCACAAGGTTTAAATCTTCCAGCAACTTTCATTCTTGAGCCACTCATCTGTATCACACACAAAAAAGATTAAAAGGCAGATTTCCACTCATTACATATCACAATGATGAAATACTTTAACCATATAGCAAGACCCAATGACATTGTATCAGAATTACTTGGTTACCTTGCACCCTGGTAAAATATTCTAATATGGATGACAATGAATATAAATATAGGGATGGAAAAATAGTAAAGGTGAACAGTGACAAATATTGACGGCAACTACCAAACTACCAAATTGAGCACTCAATGCTACATATATAGATTCTCCTCTATATAGCTTTTCCTCGGCTTTATTCCCTTTTGCCCAAACATAATTTGTCAGGCCAAGGGTAAATTGGGACAGAAAGAATAGTTAGTACATTCTAGAGTAGTTAGTACTCCCTCTATCCCATGATAAAAGTCCTTATTACTATTTTGAGTAGTCCCATGTTAAATGTCCATTTTCCTTTAATAACCAAATTTTTACACATATTTTCCTATTATACCCGTAGCATTAAATATCTCATACTTTTCTTATTCTAATTCTCTCTCCAAATTTAATGACATTATTATGGGCAATTTTGTCATTTCATTCATCTTCTTAATATGCGTGAAAAATCTACCCGGACTTTTATCCTGAGACGGAGGGAGTACATTCTAGAGTCATATATTTTGTATGCACATGTAAGCACATGGGTGGTTAGTTAACAGGTGTGTGTGTAAGTTAAGAGAGTGGTGTAGGTTAGGAATATTTACACTTTTTCAGCATTTTAGCAGCTATATATATGTGTGTAATGGATGGAGTAACAGGCAAGCTTTTGAATATTATGCATTTTATGTATGAGAATAGCTTGTTAAGCTTTCTCTCTCTATCTTTATCTCTCACAAATTTAGTAAAAAATAATCGAGTTCTCTTTGTTCATCCCTTATGCTCTCTGAATTCTCTCTTATTTCTATCTCTATCTATGTTTCTCTCTTATTTTTTTAGTTGGGCTTCAACAAAGGCCTGACAAATTGGTATCAGAACTCAAGTTCTATCCAAACTCAACATCTTCTTCCTCTACATCCTATGTTCTATAAACTTATATTCTACATTCTTCCAGCCTTCAAACACTATCCAGAACCAACACAAAACCATCGGCAACAACTGCATATCTCTACCCCATAGCAACATAAAATAAATCTCGGAGACTCTGTTTTTCCAGCATACCTGCAACTCAGCAAATTCAAGCTTGTTTAAGGTATTAAACAGTTCCATCTCACTCGTTCCTATCACATACAAATAGACCACTCCATAAAACTCATTTACAACATCACCCACACATTTTAATTCATATTTTTCTTATTCTTCTCTGTCAGTAATTTTTTTCCCCAGATTCTATGAATTAGTTTTGTTTGATCTGTTTCGATTTGTGTTAGGTGATTGGTATTAAGTTGTTTCAGTCGTATAGCCTTACAAATTGTTTCAATTAAAGAGTTTAAATCATAGTCTTACAAATTGTTTCAATCAAAGAGTCTTACAAGTTGTTTCAGTTGTAGAGCCTAACAAGTTGTTTCATTCGTAGAGTCTTGCAAGTGTTTCAATCATGGAGTCTTACAAGTTGTTCTAGTATACGATCGTAGTCTTATAATTTGTTCCCGTCTACGATCAGTCGATCATAGAGTTATAAGTTGTTCCCACCAACGATCGTAGAGCCTTCCAATACTAAACTTGTTTGGCCAGTGATACTCAGTTTGTTTCACTGAGAAAGTGCAGTTCTCACTTAAATAACTACTCAAGCTCACTTACTCTTACTCAAGTAGCGTTGCTACTGTTTGAATTCATTTTCAAACTCGGAATCACAATTGTTCTGACTCATTTTCTCTCTACTCTCTATAAATATGGATGGTCCTTCACAAATGTTACAGCATGATTTCATAAACTACATAGAGTACACCAATGAGATATTATAACTCATTGATGAGAAAATGGACCACTTCATGGAAAGTATGAAAGAACTGTTGAGATAGAGGAATCCAGATAATGATGACAGGTTTGAAAATCCTTTTGGGGATAATGGAAGGGGTAAAAGGTCTGTGCATATGGGGCAAAGGAGGGATAAGGGTTTCTTTAGAAATCCTAGGCAAGCTGAACAAGAAAGGGCAAGGAAACATGAAGAAGATGATGCTCAAAGGAGGAGGAACCAAAATGATGATGATGGTGAAAAAGAGAAAGAATTTAAACATCTTAAATTGATGTTCCCATTATTTGTTGAGGGTGATGATGCTAAGAGTTGGATACAAGACTGCGAGGAGTATTTTGGCATATATAGGATTCATTCTAAGTTCTCCAAAATATTGTTACAAGTCTTAAATGGCAAGGAGGGGCTTACTTGATTTCGCTGAGGTTAACTGAGACAGGTGAGGAAAACATATATGAACAATTCAAGTTGTTGAAGCATGTAGGAACTGTGAATGCATACCATGATGAGTTAAAAAAGCATAAGGGGAGACTACTTGAGAAATTGCCTCAGTCAGTTGCCTCACTTGACTGAGGACTTCTTTGTGGGGTACTTTGTTAGTGAACTGAAGGATGAAACCAAAAAAATGATTAAGATGCTTGATTCAAAAACTCTATCCCATGCCTTCAAACAAGAAGTACTATGAGAGTCATATTCCTAAACTTGCCAACACCCACAACTATCCTAAACTATCACCCATCCACACCAACAATCAGCCCAGCTATAAAAAGGAACTCCTTGCACCACCAACAATCAAAATTCCTATGCTCACCCCTATCCTAGAAATGACATTATCAAACCTAAACCTATTACTGCAACTCAAAGAGTTGTATGTTTCTATTTTGATGAGAAGTACACCATGGGATATCAATGCAAAGCTCCTCAGAATTTCATGATCACATGTGAGTATTTCCAAAACTAGAAGGATTTTCAAGAGTTTGTGGAATACTTTGTACCTCCCCAGTTTAATGAAGAACCCAGGTAAACAGAGGAGAATGATAAACTAAAGGGGGAAGCTACCTTGTGCAATCTGCAACTTCAAGAAGAGGCAAATGGGGGACAATCCTGATTCTCAAAGGAAAAAAGTGAAGGAAAACAATTGATGATGTTAATAGCTGCCAAGGCACTAAACTACCTTATGCAACCTATTCACCCCGTTACTATTAACCTTCCTAATGGTGAGGAACTTCAAAGTAAAGCATGGTGCTTAAGTTTACAAGGAATTTTGACACCCACAGTTTCAGCACACCTATGTGACTCATTAAGTTGTAGTCATATGATGCTATCTTAGGAATGTGGCTGAAACAGGAGGAATACATATGGACTACGATAACCTTATCCTCAGCTTTACACAACAAGGAATGGAAGTTCAGCTATATGGATGGACCAACTACCAAAGAAGTGTAGACCAAATTATTTAAAAATAGCCCAACCAGCATGGATGTCCCAGATTGTTGAAAGCTATGAAGGTGACAACAATATTTCCTAGGTTATAGCTGAGTTGGCAGCTACAAAGATGAGACCTAATGAGTTTGAGCTAGTCCATGGTCTGCTAAAGTACAGAAGGAAGTGGGTAATAGGAATTCAATGAGACTTAAGAAGACAACTATTTGAAGAACTCCATGAGAAGGGAGTATGGGTAAGGGCCCCTTTAAAAAGGATAGAGCAATATTTCTATTAGGTTGGAATGAAGAAATGATATCACAAGGTGGGTGGCTGAGTGCCTTATTTGTCAATTTTCCAAACATGAAAATGTGAGAATCCCTGAGCTACTCCAACCATTACCCAACCTTAACCAGCCTTGGATGGACATAGTTATGGATTTTATCAGTGGACTCCCAAACTCCAGAGGCTATGAAGTTATTTGGGTTATTACTAGGTATAGAAGTAACACTCATTTCTTACCTCTCAGTCATCCTATCTCTGCCAACACATTATACATATTATTTTTTGAGAACTTCTTTAAGCTTCATGGCCTTCCCAGCTAAATTGTAAGTGATAGGGATCCTATATTTTTGAGTGACTTCTGGTAAACACTATAACTGATAGGTATAAAAGGAATTCTCATTTCTTACCTCTCAGTCATCTTATCTCTGCCAACACATTATCCATATTATTTTTTAAGAACCTTTTTAAGCTTCATGGCCTTCCCAACTCAATTGTAAGTGATAGGGATCCTATATTTTGAGTGACTTCTGGTAAACACTATTTAAACTTGCGGGAACAAGGCTCCACATCAGTACTTCCTATCATCTTCAAAGTGCTGGGAGCACTAAAAGGGTAAACCAATGTTTAGAACAATACCTAAGAAGCATGTGCAAGCCATTCACTAAAACACTGGAGCTCTTGGCTACCTATGATAGAATGGTGGTTTAATACTACTTTCAACACTTCTCTACAAACAACCCCATACAAAATTCTCTATGGACATGACCCTATACACATGAGCATGCCCTCAAAATTTAGTACTAACATTGCAGGAGGATATTCTTGCAGAGAAACAACAGCTGGAAATTCTCAAGGAGCCAAGGCCCAACAAAGAATCAAGAGTCATGCTGATAAGGGAAGAATTGAGAGTGTTTTTGAGCTACAACCTTACAGTTAGAGTTCAGTCTAAATAAGAAAAAATATGAAACTAGCCCCAAAAATCTATGGGTCTTTTAAAATTCTAAAAAATATGGGGTGGTTGCATACAAACTGGAGCTTTCAAGCACTTCAAGTATAAATCTCACCTTTCATGTCTCATAACTAAAAAGGCATTTGGGAGAAGCACAAATCAACACCTACGAAAGGTTAATCAAAATGGGCATTTTGATGTAGGACCACTCAAAACCTTAAAACGAAGGAGAGTTTAAAACGAAGGAGAAGGATCATAGTTATCAGCTATATTGCTTATCTTGTCTAGCAAATCTAACTCGGGCACCATCTTTGCAAGAATGTCATTAAAGTCTTCTCGTATAGCACCAGCTAACACCGAGCATTCCTCTTTGATATCAAAGTAATTGCCCGGATTGAGAAACAAGGCAGCCCCCATTAAATTTTTGCACCATTTGGCTTTCCCATCGCCGCTCAACAATATCAATCACCTTCTTGTACAGTCGTTGTTTGTAATCAAATGCATTTTTGATTTTTTTTTTTCTTCGTACATTCTATCGCAGTGAAAACTTCTGGCATAGTAGGTTTCTCATCACCATCAACAATCTTCAACTATAAGAAGTGCTTGTGACACACTAATGCAATCCTCAACATGACGCCAAAATGCTGTTGAAATAACAAAACTACATACTTTCTTCCCCGCTTCGGTTGCCAACAACTTAGATTTTGTCCAATCCTCGCTTATGAACAAATGCATCAATCCATCTCTATACTTGTACAAATTCTACAAGGTGAGGAAAGGTATAACAAATCTAGTAATTGTGGGTCTCACAAGATCCCTCCTATTTATTTTTTTCTTTCATCGCATCCAGAAGACGATCATGCTTGTAAATGAATGTTTTGATTCAGAATTGCTTCAACTTGCCTATGTCCTCTAGCATAAGGTCTAGGCCGTGAGCAGCGCAAGGTATCCAAAACAATGTAAGCCTCATCTCTAGTAGTATATGTCTCATTGCCTTGTAATTAAAAGCATTTTATGTGACCACCTGAACATACTCGGGGCCAATTTTCTCAATCTTACTATATCAAGTAGATTTGCAACCATTGTAGCATCTTGCGACTGTATGGAGGCATCAACAGAACTCATGAAGTAAATCCCTCCGGAGTCCGGACTATTAACAAGGAAATTCAACAAGTGTCTTCCACTCTTATCTGTCCAACCATCCAACATAAGTATGCAGCCATATTGCATCCAAGAAACTTCGTGTTTTGCCTTTAACTCATCAGTTTTCGTATTTGCCTTCTCAAGTAAAGAAACCCTCAACTCATGATATGTTGGAATCTTTAAACTCGACCCATATTGCCCTATAAACTCGATCATTACCTCATAGCTCCTTGCATTTACAACATTGAATGGTATGCCACACTTATAGAAAAAGTTAGCAATGTGCATATGGACTCTCTCTCCTTTTCCTCTGGTGTCCTCAAACGATTTTTAATAGTCGTTTCGCTCAAACGCTTGTTATGCCTCTCCTCTACAACTTTTTCGAGTCTTCTTTAGAAGTGCTTCAACTGTTTTTGTTGGAGCTTTTGGTTGTGGCTTTTAGAATTGAAAAACAGCTTTCTTCCTCTAGGAAGCGGACCCAAGACGTGGGATAGTGTTAAAAGAAGCATTGGAAGTCATGTTTGGATGAGTAATTGATTGTTCTTCTTGCACTTCTACTACATCATC